>CM055819.1:57924272-58007560 GCA_029582265.1 Zoroaster sp. YZ-2022 | reverse complement strand
TTTCCCTTGTTTTTTTTATTTCGTCCGTTTTTCGTTTTTCTTTTTGGGGGAACGTTTTTTTTTTAATTAACGAACTGTTTAATAGTGCAATATGGACAGAAATCAGTTGTCTTGGTATTTGATGTCTTTTTTACCTTTGTGGATGATTCCAGATTTTAATTTCGTACTTTGGGATCATAGTCAATGGATACCTGGCGCATGTGGCAGCCATTTTGACTTTAGACACAATCATTTTATGTACGTTTAAAATTGCTACACAGTACTTCAGGAACAACATTTATAGAAGATTTCCACGGTCCTGTCATTAAACACCAACACATTTTTCCGGGATGATATGAAACAAGCCAAAATAATTCTCCATGCCCCAGTCACATTTCCGCCGGGCGCCGGGCGGAGAGGGGTATCAAGGTCACCCGATGTCCCGGCCATCGGAGACAAATCCCGGATGTCTCAAATTGCACTTGGTCACGGTCACATTAGCGGCGGGCGCCGCATAAACAAATTGAGTTTTCCTGCCGATTAAGTCGAACGGACATCGTCCAGGCACCGTACGGATAGCCTTGAGGCACCCGGCCGATGTTTTCGCCCGGGCGGAGTCTGCCAGGTGAACGGGAGGGCCCGAGGTACCCCGCACGATACCTGCGCGGGCGCTGGACGGGCGCCATCCTGAGAGCCGGGGCCGCCTGGCGCGGCCCTGCGCTGGTGACTAATCGTGGCGCCCGCACGGTTTCTGATACCGCTCGGGCGCCGTAACATTACCCTTCGGCGTCAAGGTTATCAGAGGACCCCGACACCGTACGGTCCAGGTGGCCCCTCGAGTCTTTCCTGTAACTCTCAATTAATCCTTTGATGACCGTACGATGCCGCTGGGTGTCGTGGGGTGGCCGTTAATATCGGACGGCCCCTTACGGGTCCTCTGGTGTTCATTTGCGATGAGTTAGGTCGATAAAAAGCCCTGTCGGCCATCGGAAAATTATAACCCGCGTTAAAAAGTTGGCGGCGGCCCGTGGCGTGTTTTAATTTGCCGATAGCTCCGATTGATCCGCCGGTGACCGTAAGATTTCCGATTCTGCGCGATTTTTAGGCGTCGCTCGTTGGCGGGCGCCTTTCCTGCCAACGGCGAATGTGACTGGGGCATAAGAAAAATCGGAAGACGTCGGGAATTATAGACCAGTTAGTGTTCTCTCACTTTGTAAAACATTTTGAAGCATGGCCATTTTCATTCAGGTGGAGAGTTACCATAATGAAACAATCTAATTTACGAATTTCAATCTGGCTTTAGACAAACTTTTTACCAACTCATGTCTCGTCCATCTCAACTATTTTGTCAGAACACAAACTGCTAAAGGTACTGGCGTTGATGGTTTCACTTGATGTCCAAAAGGCCTTTGACTGGGTTAATCATTCTATTTTATGCAGCAAACTTGAATTTTTGGCATTGATCATAGATGGTTCTAAATCCTACCGTATTCAATAGAAGACAAGTTGTGTGCATTAACGGTGTTACTTCACCTGAATCCTATTAACAGAACGAGCGTGTCTCTAGGAAGCCTGCTCGGTCTCTTCTGTACCTTTTTGTTATTGTAACGATATGAGATGTGTAATTTAAACTCATATTATATGGAAGATGAGGAAATTGTTATCAGGCATGTAAATATCCAGACAATAGCTGTAAAAACTTTCATGAAAAAACAGAATCACGGTAATAGATGGTTGATTGACAACAAACTTTCGCTTACATATGGGCAAATGTGAATGTATGCTGTTCAAGTTCTAAAGCGTAAATGTAAAAAGAATCTGTAATTTCTCTATAGAATGTAATGGTCAAGTTATTTCATCCTTTCAGAAATGTCTTAAGCTATCTTGGCATTGAGTTGGATCAAACTTCTGTCAGGTATGAATATGGTTGATGATATTTTTTTTAATCTAACAATAAATTGAAATTCATGTATAGACACGCACATTTCCCTTAATTAAACTTCTGATGGTGATTTTGTGCTCCCACGCTTATACAAAGTCATATTACCTATGCTTGCATGTCCTGGTTTTATGGAATCCAGCCCACCTCAAAAATAAACTTCAAATTCTTCTTCAAACAAAATGGTTCGGTTTATTTATAATGCTGGTCCAAGATATCACCTGTAATTTACAGGAATTTCCATGATATTGGATACCTCCATATAGAAAACAGGGTGTCTCCAACTAGCCCTCAACGTTGCTCATGGTATTTTTTTATGGAAATGCCGTCATGCATCTTTAATCAGTTTTTCGTCAAAGGTTAGGGACGCCCACTACAATAACACGAGATTCTAGAAATTATAATTTGGCAGTTCCCTCAATTAACAATATTACTAAAAAGTTATTTTTTTCAATGGTAATTAGAGAATGGAATAATCTTGCCAAATTTTGTCAAATCTATTGAGAATAAACTGAGAATCAAAAGGTTTGATTTGTTTCTTCGTTAATTAGCATTGTTGCCAAGTTTCATAATTTTTATTTTTTAGTGGTGGGGTGGGGGTTTCATTTTCACTGCCCTTCAGCTTTTTTTTTGTTTTGCCTTGAGGATTGTGTCTGGGTTTGTTAGCATAAATTTCCTGGAGGTATAAGGTGAGATGCAGTTCGTCGTGGGGGAGGGGCATAGGATCAGTACAGGACAGGTGCCATTTTATGCATGTTTTTCATCTTTTTAATATTTTAATTTAGATGGTACATAGAGATTGTAAAATTCCAAGCTGGGTCCCCCTTTTGCCCAGATTTTTGTTCTCAAGTCCAATAGAGAATGGTGCAAAATTGGAACCAGCAGGGACATGTCGTTTATGTGTTCATCGTTAAGTTTATAAATTATTTTTAATTTAGATGGTTAGAAGGGTACATAAGTTTCATGTGGGTTCCCGGTTTGCCACAGATTTTCTTTCTCATGTCCGTAGAGAGAATGGTGGCAAAATTGGAACCAGCAGAGACATGGGTCCTTTTAATATACATGTTTTTCAGTTCTTGTAGTCTTTTATGACCCTCTTCTTCTGTTCTTTTTGTGATGTAATGTCTGGTTGGTTTTGTCTTTTGTGCTGGCAAGGACCCCCATTGGAAATAAGTCGCTAAAGAACTTTTATAGGCTATCCTGATATTACCGCCTTCATGTGCAATTCTAAATTTATTTATGTTTTTTATTTGTTTATTTAATGTGTATTTTGTAATTTATTTTGAATGGTTATATCAAATAAAATATAAAACATAAAAGTAGTGTCAAAGAATGTTTTAAGTAGATTGATTGATATTATGCTCTATCTACACTCATGTATATGTGTATGCAACATTAGAAATTCACAAAAGTTCAGTTTAGAGAACTGTATTTACAATAATTTATTTTATTTTATTTACACTACTTAAGATTTCTTGAAAGTGCCTGTGTTTTGAAGTCAATTCTTTTTTTTACTGTTCTTGCTCGGAAACAAAGTCCTTCAATACTATGTCGGGTAGTCACGTGACTGGCCTGATAATTGCGGAGCCATCCGTCTAGGCAATGTCTCCGTACAAATTCCATGTTGCAATACTTTTGGTGAGTGTATAAAGCTGCAAATAGGGTGTTACCAAAAATACCTCGCTTTAGTAAATATAAAATATCAAGTGAGCCGCATCAATATCAGAAGAAAAAATACCCATGGTTTGACAATGATTATTGCGCGCAACTAAGAAAGCAATAGCAGGGCACTTAGTAAAGCTCTGATAAAGAGACAGGAAAACTACTATCTCCAAGGTTTATACAATGTTTAAACAAAATAAACGCTAAGAACATACTATTAGTATGGAGTGTGTCGTGGCCGAGCGGTTCTAGCGCACTGGAACTCAAGTTCTGGTGTTGCCAGCAGCAGGGTGTGGGTTCTGAGCCCCGGTCGTGACACTTGTGTCCTGGAGCAGATACTTAACCGCAATTGCTTTCACATCCTTTCCGGATGGGACGTAAAGCCGTAGGTCCCGTGTGTTGTGTAATGGACGTAAAAAGAATGCGCCTTGAGCACCCACGGTTAGTTGGTGGATACGTGCGCTATATAAGTCCACACATTATTATTATTATTAGGGCAAAAAAAAACATTTTAAAAAAAGGTGAAATATAGAAACTTTGGAAACCGCTTGCAAAGACAAGTGGTTATTTTGAAAAGCTCAGGAACTTAACTAATGACAGAATGTTCAAAACAATGAAACAGATGAGAATTTAATCTCTAATGACTGGTATAAGTACAATAATAATGTGGACTATATAGCGGCGCACGTATCCACCAAACTCAAGGTAAAGCTCAAAATGTATTATAGTATTACCCCCCACCATCAGGCTCATCAGGCTGCATAAATCATTCCTGAAAACCATCTCAGCTCCCCTGGGGGGAGTATACAGCTCAATTGTCATATATAGCGCATATAGGGCTGAAGTCAAACACAACAATCAATCCCTGCCCTCAGGCACCCCATTTACTCCCTGGGTGGAGAGAAACAATTATGGTAAAGTGTCTTTGCTCAATGGACACAAAGCACCACGGTCGCGGTTGGGATTCAGACCCACATTATTCCTGACTGACTTAGCCATCAGAACAAAAACTATCCTGATGCACTAAACCGCTCGGGACCATGTCACACCAAGCGTATGTCTCCAATTCTAAGAAACCCTTTGACTAGTTTTCCTTTGATTTTTTTTTTTGATAAAGAGTTTTTAATTCTTCTGTTAAAATTCTGAGACCATGTACAAATATATAGGTACCAATCAGTTTGGAGTTACTCTCGATTGCCCAGTTACAGAGAAGTTGAGGTAAAAAAAGCTATTAAAACTATGAAATTAAACAAACAGCCTGCCATAGATGGAATAAGGACGAGAGATGATTCATCAGCTAGTTCTCATTTGTGCCAACCCCATTACTAAATATATTTAATTTTATCTGAATGCAGAGCAAGTTCTTCATCATGGTCCGATGGTCTCATATGTACAATCTCACATTATTCTATAGAGTATGTACAGATCGGTAAATAGTTGTGTTAAGTTAACGTATGGTGTTGTTTACACAATAATAAATAGGCGTTCAACGAGAGGTGCAGTGTTAAGTTCAATCCCTTTCTCTCTGTTTTGAAGATGATCTAGAGACTGCGCTGCTGGCCGAGTCCCTGTCACATAGTGTGTATAACTGAGTTAACATAAAATCACCTTTATTCTTTATTGTTGCTTATGCTGATGATATGGTAATAGCATATTCGATACACAAGAAGTTGCCTTGCAACTGTTTCAAAGTATTTGAGAGCTATTATTGCAACAGGTGGAGTCTTGTGTAGTTAATATACTCATAAAATCAAAAAATTGATTATTTTTAACAGTGATCTATCTAAGGAAAGATATTGGTAATTTCAATATAAATCAGGAGTGATATTGAAATTGTGGAGTTTTTATATACATATTTATTTATAAAATATTCAGATATCAGGTTCCTTTTAAATCAAGCACAACAAAATCAATGACTGAAGCTTCTAAAGCTGTTTTTTTACATACGTAGGTATGTAGGGAGGATCTTGCTCCAATTTGTTTTTGAGAATCTTTAATACTTTACTCAAGCCTCATTCTTACTTACTGTTCAAGTTTACAGTTACATGGAAGAAACTTTCCAATTGAACTGGTTAAGGTTTGATTTTAAATAAATAGATGCAATAGGCAATCTCAATGACGATACCTGTCAGTCGGGGTTAAGCCTAGGTTGTTTTCTTTCTACACAGAGCAATGTAAACATATGTTAAAATTACTGTTTAAGTGTATTATGGTAAACCTGTGGGATTCCATTTTATATAATTCCTCAAGTGGATCTGACTTGAATTTTAGAGCTTGCTTGCACACAAGTCATCTTTATTTCTTCCTGTTTTTTGGACAGCCATGTGTGAGCGCCTAACAAGCAGCCACGCATAACAGCTATCCAGTTGAAGCCTAGCAATAATGTGTTTGTAGCTACTTAGTGTGTGCTCTCATTTTTATTATACTAGTGGATTCTCTAATACACCTGGAATCTACTGGACGTTTTATGTGACGTTTTTATAACAAGTGAAAAGTGGCTGCTGTATTTTCTTCTGTATCTGCTGTAAAGATTTACTGTGTGTAGTTTTTTACACATCTTGTATCTTCATTTTGTTTGCAGTCAACCCCTGATTTAGATTTAAACCTGTGGCTTGAGATTATAACCTGTGAAGCTTGACCACAAGCCTTTTGTTTGGATCGAATTACTTTGTGATTAGACAATGGAGGCTCACATCTCTGTTTATCTTACTCTTTTTGCTAGCTATTCTGGACCATTGTGTCTGCTAACGACTCATCTTTGAATAGGCGACTACATTTCACAACCCTACAGTTTGTGTGCTACAAACTGAAACAAATCCGCCATCTTAAATTTCTGAGATGTCCTGCATCATATTATGATAACTTCATCTACCACTTTTTCGCCTGGAACTCTTAATTTGGTGACATAAAAGCTCAAACCTGACCTGAAAAACTGATCAACACACTTAGCAACGACACTCAGCTCCATAACATTTCCTTGCTGGAGCCCGCAATGAACTGCTACTTAATCTTTCGCACATGCTCCATGTACTGATCCAGCTTTATCTTATTCAAGACGAGTCAATTAAACTGTCTTGGAATAACTAACCAATCAACTCCAAACACACTGCCGCACACAGAGTAAAAAAGTTGGTCGTCGTAGAATGGACAAACTTATACACAACCAGCAACTAACACTCCTGGCTGACTGAAACGCCCAACAGTGAACTTAACCACCACATCAACAAGCGACGACATTACACAACTTCAACCCAAAATGTTCAAGGATTAGTCTAAACTCTCAGCTCTGTGTCTTTCTGAACACTCAATCATATCATATGTAACGATGAAATCGGACGGAATCGTTGACTTTTGTACTTCAAACAATTGGATCTCTTGTTACATATCTGAGACATGGTTTAAACTCCTGATGATGACTTGTTACTACCCTGCGATTGCACTCCTGCTGGCTACCATCATATCCCCAGACCAAAAAAAGACCGTAGAGGGTTTGCACTTCTCTTTAGGTCCAGTTTATCTGTCCAGTATGAAAATGTTAACATTGACAACCCAAAATTTGAATCTCTGCATGCTGAGTAAAATGCAATCCCCAGATCTGTTTGCCCTTTGTTAATATATATCGACCGAAAGGGATGTTGAAGGTAAACCATGTAAATTTATAAAATTTTTCTCCAGAATTTGGAGAAATGGTAATTGTGATTATCTTTGCACCCATCTCCGACATTATTTATCCCATGATTTTAACATTCATATGGGACATCACCTTTAAACAATATATGCAAACCAGTTTAAAGATCGTGCTCTTCGCTCTGTGTGGACTTATTCAGCACGTCGCCACAACACCCATCTTATCGATATGGTCACCGTCTTGTACCTCCTTCGCGATAACGCGTGAAAATACGAAAATATCCAAGATTTTATGTCATGATATTGAATCTCAACTGGAAAATGTATACCTTGAAGTTGTCAAATTCTATTTGAATCATGTCCGTAACATCTGGACGTTCATGCTCACCGCAAAAACTCGAACTGTTAAACTACAATCTGAGATCCTCGGTTCAATGATGATAGTCGTCCGTGCAAGCGAAATCATATAGTCAATCCTGAGCGAAATGTATGGCGTGACAATGGCACATCGGCAAGAATAACTATGTGGGCAAAAATAGCTCCACTCACTCATCTCTTTGTGGAAGAGGAGCTCAAGTGACTGTCAGAAAAAACCCTTTAACATTAAGCGAAAAGCGTTTACAAAACCCAAAAACTCTCAGTGCTCTATCAACAATACTCCGATCAGGACCTTTAAAATGTTTTTCAAACTTTTTGTCACACGAAATTAAGAATATCCGTCGTTCTTTTTCCCCAGTACCGCCATATTCTATCACAAACACTGCCACGCAAGGATCCACATTGTAGTCTATGTGCTTGAGCTTCACTAGTGTTAAGGAGATCAAGAAACTCATCATGAAATCGCCATCAAAATCGTGTAAACTTGATCCAGTACCAACTTCGCTAATAAAACAAAATTATTGTAAACAGATCTCTTTTTCCGGTTGTTTCCTGATAGTCAGAAGGTTGCTTATGTTAAACCACCCTGAAGAAACCCAATTTGGACAAGGAAGTTTTCAAGAATTACCGACCGGTAGCGAATTTAAAGTACCTTGGAAAACAATCGAGCGAGTTGTTTCATCACGGATCTCTGACCATGTTCAGTTAATAACATGTTGGACACATTTCAGTCAGCCTATAAACCATTTCATGGAATGGAAACCGTTTCTTCTCCGCGTCAACAATGACATTTTATCTGCCACAGATGATGGAAAATCACTGCATTAGTTTTGTTAGACTTAAGCGCCGCTTTTGACACAGTCGATCACAAAATCCTTCTCTCTCCGCCTTCAATATCATCTTGAACACATGACACAGCCCCTGGATTGGTGTAAGTCCTACCTTTTAAATATGTTTCAGCATGCAGTTTTTTATTGGTAACGCCTTATCTCGAGCCTGTTATTCTTGACTATTCTGTACCCCAGGCTCTATGCTCGGCCCACAGTGGTTTTTGTTTATACCTTTCCAGTTCGTGATATCATTTTGAAGATAATTTAAATTATCATGTTCACGTTGATGACACGCAGCTTTACATTACTTTTAAATCTTCTTTATCAAGAACCTGCCAATTCGTGTATTACAACGCTGGAGAAATATTCAAGAGATTCGTAGTTGATGAGGCAAAACGTCTTGAAATTGAATGACGAAAGACAGAATTTGTTCTATTTGGATCACGTCAGCAATTATCTAAAAGTTTCTCTTCCATTTATTGGCACAATTGAGTGACTCGCAGATAACCCCCTCATCACAAGCACGTAATTTGGGTGTTATATTTGACTCGACAATGACTTTAAAACTTCATATCTCCAAATTGTTTGCATATCATCATTTCATATCAGAAATATTAGCTGAATAAGGAAATACTTGAATAAAAGTGCTGCTGAACAAATTATACATGCGTTTGTCACATCACGGTTCGATAACGGGAATGCTCTCCTTTACAGTCTCCTGCAGAATCAAATATGTCGTCTTCAGCACATACAAAACACAGCAGCTCGTGGTGTAACTTTGTCCAGAAGGTCATGCCATATCACGCCAATTCCTGTTTCACAGAGAATTGTTTTAAACTTATGCTAATTGTTCACAAATCTTTTAATAGTATTGCTCCAATTTTTGATTTCTGAACTTAAAGTCTTCACTCCATCACGCCATTTGCGCTCCAGCAACATGTCACTCCTAAAGGAACCAACTTCAAAACGGAACTGGGGTGATAGGTCTTTTTCTGTCGCGGCTCCGAGACTCTGGAATCATCTTCCAACTAAACTCAAATCTTGCCATAGTATAACTAGATTTAAGTCGCTGCTTAAAACTCATCTTATGTCACAATTCTTCAAAGATGATGTATATTTGTAATTGCATTGTAGGTAAATGTATCTCAGTACATAAATGTTTTCCCTATGCTATCACTGTATATTGTTTGTATTCATGTTTTTTCTTTGTTTCCGCGCCTTGAGCGCCCAGCAGGGTGGATATGTGCACGCTATAAATCTTTATTATTAGGTGTTGATATTGTTCGTTTTTTTTCGTTTTTTTTTTCTTCTTCTTCTCAATAAGACTTATCCAGAGACAAAAACATAGTTGCAGAGTTCACAGAACCTTAAAACTTCACACATAGTTAGACCTTAACGTGTAGTTTTACACAACGTTGTGACGTCATAGTGAGATCATCAGATATCGAATTACACTAAATCAAAGTTTAATATTTTCAAAAAATCATCTCTCATGAACCACAGAAGATATTTTTACAATCTTTGCATCATCTTAAAGACCTTGAACTATATCACATTTCGTACACAGACATGATCCCAATTTGACCTCTGCTTCCAGTCGAAAATGGAAGTTTAAGTGAACAATTATTCAGTACCATAAGTATTAACGTTATGCACAACCTACTTCGTGTGTGAAACGGCCTTGAAGTTCTGTCACACACAGAGAGGTGTTTACATTCACTGTACGTTATATTGCAGTATGTCACACACAGAGAGGTGTTTATATTCACTGTACATTGCAGTATCTAATTAGAATACAATGCATTACCTTTCGTCGTAGCAGTTTGTACACAGTTTTGGAATTGTTAACGCTTGTTCTAAATCTAAGAGTGAATTCTAACAGATCGTTTTTGGCATTCATGACCTCAATTATCTCATTATTATTATTATTATTATTATTAATCAACACTTATATGGCGCTCTTCAAAGAGCACAGCGCCTTACAAAATTACAAGCAAAAAATGTAAGCAAGACAAGTAAACAACAAAACATCTAACATTTATACAAATGTGTTTTCAAAAGACGTTTGAAAACAGGCACAGACGTCGCTCCTCAACTGTATTGGCAAGTCATTCCATAGCCGTGGAGCAGCAACAACGAATGAATGATCGCCAGCTCTTCGTGGAGCGCGGAACCGAGAGCCTTGTAGTATCCGATGAGGAGCGGAGTTCGGGCCTATTCTCATCCGTAAATGTGTCACTAACAAAGCTAATAAGGTCACTCAGATAAGGTGGAGCGACATCCATCATACATTTGTATACAAACAACATTATTTTAAAATATATTCTATCCTGACCTGGAGCCAGTGTAAGGAATCTAATAGATCCGCAGAGCACCTGTCCCGTCCGCACGCAAAACCAACATAGCTGCCTTATTCTGCAGACGTTGCAGTCGCTTAAGATCCGCTTCACGAGCACCAAACAAAAGCGAGTTGGCATAATCAATGCGAGACAGACAGTGTTCTAACGGCATGATGACATGTTTGAGTGATAAATCGACGTATCCGCCACAAATTGCGTATGAAAATTAACAATTTTACACAAGTTACTGATATGAATGGACATATTCATTGCACCATCAAATGTTACACCGAGGTTTTTAACAGAGATGAAGGCTTAATTGATGTACCGTCAAGCGTCAGTTGAATAGTAGACACAGAACTCAAAACTTAGGGCTAGCAACAACAAAAAACTCAGTTTTATCTTGATTCAATTACAGTTGTTTTGCAACATCCATCCATTTATATCAGAAATGCACTTGGTAATATTCTCCATAGCTCGCTCACAGTCATCAGGTATTTATGATCGAACGCAGCATACAATGATATCATCCGCATAGCAGTGGAAACAAATATTGTGACGGCGGATGATGTCACCAACAGGAGCAGTATATAAAATAAACCCTTGGGGACCGATTATCGAACCTTGAGGCAGGGAGTAAGTGAGGATGTGTTCATCAGACAAAACATTCTTTATCGAAACCCTGATGGTACGGTTTTCGAAGTAGGATCTAAACCAAGAAACATCATCGTGATGATGATGATGATGTGCGTTACTCCAGCAGTAACATAGGTTGCTATTGGATGGTACTTTCGTAAGAGCACCAGGAAAGGTTAGCTCTTCGGTTTCGGCTTCGTCTTCTTCGGCTTGAATCTACGTTTGGGTAAGTCGTGGTACACCATTCCTTGATCATGACATCTCGGTGTGTTCTTAGTTTCATAACTTTTCATAACGTTTCATAACGTGAAATATGATGTTTTGCATCTTTTCGCGATTGATTCAGTCAAATTAACTCTCAACAATGATTGTTTAATAAACCAATGTGCCAGAAAAAGCGTCTAGAACAACAAAATGGTTAGTAACTTTTTCCAAATTGTTGGGTATTTATTTTTAAATATTGGTTTTGGTTAGCCGGTTAGCAAATTTCTAAATGGTTAGTGCAGTTTTTTAATTTTAATTTATGCAATAACCAAAATGATATGTTTCATTATAGTTTTAGTCTTTGATATATTTCTAAAACAGCAAAATTAAATAAATAAATAAAAAGATTAAGGCCTAAACATTTAAGTATTATTGTGGTGTTTGTAAAGTAAGTTTTTCTTTATTCATAAAGTGACTGGTGACTTTTCCAAAAAAATGTTCCATGACATTATTACAGATCACAACGCCCCATCTCATAAATTGAACTAAACTATTAATGTTATTTTGTCATGATCATGAAGAAGAATAATTGTGTCATTATGGACATGTGTTGATGTTTCTAGATAATTAATGCTAGCTCATAGTGTACAATCCTTCTTGACCTATTTTTACACCAGTCAAAGTTTATTATTGTTAGACTTTTAGACTTTCTATTCACAGCTGTGAGACCGAGTGGTACTGATGATGGCTGTGTGGGCAATGAGCCCATTAAGTGTTTGAGGATCACGTGCCTCTTTCAGGTTTCAGGTTGATTTATTTCCACAGTATTAAACCAAAGAAAGTTAATCACAGAAAGTTACATGTAAATGAAATATATAATGATGTGAATAAATGTAAATGTGATACTGCAGAGGATCCATTAAGCAAAGCTTGTAGACAATGGTCCCTATAAAGCATGCACGTGCATTGAGCCTATAGAAAAAGAAATAAAAGAGAGCATACCATGAGGACAAAATAACAGGACTCAATGCACATGTTGCTTACAAAACTAATTAAACATACAGATGTAAACAAACAAAAACAGACAAGTACCTTGGGGCATGGACTACACACAATACAATAGGCCAAGCGAACTGGATTTAAAATGAACAATTGCATTACAGAGATTCAGCGATAAGCTTCCAACATAATAGATTTGTATATACGCTTAAAAGTAGAAATGTTTTTGAGGATTTAAGTTTGCCAGTAAATGAGTTCCAAAGCATGGGTCCCTCGTGTTTAACCGTTTTATGGGCAAAAGAGGTACGAGTATATGGAATGTGAACATTTGAGGCTTGACGAGTGAAGTGAGAATGAATTTCACAATTCCGAAAAAGAAATACTTTTAATAGAAGAAGGTAAATTGTTACTGGTGAATTTGTACATGAGGGACCCAAGCTGATAATGATAAATATCCTTGAGTTTTAAAGTTTTATGTTTTATGAATAGGGGATCCGTATGTGCATTAAAATCTGAGAAATTGATTATACGAAGGGCCCGTTTCTGCAAGAGGAGAAGTCTGTTTAAATTTTTGCTAGAGCTACCTCCCCATGCAAGTATCCCATAATTAATATAAGATACAACCAGGGTATTGTACAGAGAATCAAGAATGGGTCCGGGAAAAAATGTTTTATCCTATTAATAACACCAATGTTCCGAGCGATAATTTTACAAATATAGTCGATATGACTTTTCCATGTTAGCCCGCAATCAATAAATAATCCCAAAAATTTACAACAATTAGTTTGTTTTAATGATGAATCATTAATTTTGACTTGACCTGAAGGTCACTGGCAGAATTACTAAATAACATGTAGTTTGTTTTGGCAGTATTAAGGGATAGCCCATTGACTGTAAAACCAATTTGCAGCAGACTTAAGCTCATTGTTAACTGTGTGCACAAGGTGATTAATGTTACTATGCGAAAAAATAAATTGGAGTCATCAGCAAACAATATACATGAAAGCACACTAGAAGAATTTTCGAAGTCGTTAACATATAATATAAAAAGCAATGGCCCGAGGATGGATCCCTGTGGTATGCCATGAGTAAGAATACCAGAACTTGAATTTATACCATTAATGGAACAGTACTGTGATCTATTGGAAAGATAGCTCCTAAACCACTCAAGAGGAATTCCTCTGATACCATAAAATGAGAGTTTATGCAATAATATTTGATGGTCGATAGTATCAAATGCCTTAGAAAGGTCAATAAATATTCCTATAGTGTGTTTGGAGTCATCAATTGCATTAGAAACTTTATCAATAAAATCAAGGAGTGCATGAGTGGTTGAATGTTTGCTACGAAAACCAAACTGTGATTTAGTCAAAATATTATATTTATCCAGAAATTTAATGGTACGGGCGTAAACACATTTTTCGAAAATCTTGGAAAAACAGGACAGGATAGAGATAGGTCTATAATTTTCAATACAATTTGGATCACCCTTTTTGAAAACAGGGATGACTTTGGCAATTTTTAATTGGGATGGAACAATGCCAGTCATAAAGGATGTATTGACAATATGTGCAAGAGGTTTACGTATGGATGAAATTGACTTTTTAATAATAGAGATATTAATTGTATCATGGCCAGAGCTTTTTTTGTTTTGCAAATCTTTAACAATATTCACAATCTCATATTCATTAACTGGGGTAAAAAAGAAGGAATTTGTATTAGGATTGGACAGGTAGTCAGTAAAACTAAGAGGTGGGTGGATGGGTTGAATGTTGCTGGCAAGATTAGGACCGATGTTGATAAAGTAATCATTAAAATAATTTGCAATTTGTTCAGTATTATTAATTAATTTGCCATCAAGAATAATACTGCTGACACTTTGAGAGGATTGTTTGTTGTTCAAGACGGAATTAATTACTTTCCAAGTATTACGGATGTTATTTTTTCCTGTTCAAACTGGCGAACATAATACATTTTTTTGGATGAACGTAAAAGATTAGTGAGGATATTTTTATACTTAGTGTACTTGGTTTTGTGTGAAATGGTGGGATTAGACAAATATTTACGATATAGTTTATTTTTCTTATTAATAGATTTAAGGAGGGAATGCGTAATCCAAGGGGTTTTAGAACTATGGCTGGTTTTGGTTTTGGGGTTATGTCGAACTTAAAGGAATATTTTTATCATACAAATAATTAAAATTATCCATAAAATGTATTATATGCTGCTTCAGGGTTATTACAACAAAATACATCAGTCCAATCAAACGAGTGCAAGTTATCAATACAATTTTGAAGGTTAACATTAGAAAAATTACGAGTGAAGGAAACATTGTTTTTGTGGCTAAATTCAGCATTTGAGTTTGGAGATTGTATGAACGTAAAGATTGGCAAATGATCTGAGATATCGGAAAGTAAAATACCGGATTCAGGAGAGGGTAAAATATTTGACCAAAGATTATCAATAAGTGTAGCAGAAGTATCAGTAATACGTGTTGGCTTATCTATTAAGGGGAGGAACGAATGAGAAGTAAGTAAATCGATAAAGGATTGAGAACTAGGATTTGCATAATTAAGTAAATTAATATTAAAGTCACCAGAAATAATACAAGGCTTGCTACCGTAGGCTATGCGGGAGCATACCATTTGAAAAGAGGTCATGAACTCACTGTGAACAACAGAAGGAGCTTGATACACAACACCTGCAATTATGTTTTTTGATTTAGGGACAGTAATTTCGATAAGCAATGACTCAAGAGAGTCGTTCGATAAATTGATGTCTTCCCTGGGAATAATATCCAAATCCCTAGAAACATAAAGAGCGACTCCACCTCCAGCCTTGTTACCCGTTCTATTATTCACAATGAGCTCATAACCCGGCAGGAAATAATAACTATGGGGAACAGTTTTAAGCCAAGTTTCAGAAAGCGCAATAATCGAAAATGTATGATTGATTGACTGTAAAAAGACTTCAAGTTGGTCAAAAATTCTGTAGACTTCTGATATTAACATGTAACAAAGAAATAAAATTGTTATTAACTGGCTTGGGAAATTGCTATGTTGAGTAATACTGAGAATTATTGGATAAATAAAACGAAGTGTTAGCATCAATACCATCATCATCAATATTCATCGCCGTAGAAGACGCCATGATGCGTGGATCGTACAGTGAATAGCACATCCTAAAGACTCTGTAATTAATGCAAATTGACTAGCCCACTTTAGAAGTAAATTACTCAGGTGTATCATGATCAAGGTGTATAGAGCCAGGAATGTTGATGTATGTAGCCAAGGTGATAGTAAACAAGCTCTTAGGTACACAAGGTACATGAACATATTATAGAACTACCGTTACAAATACAAAACGAAAACAAAAATAAGTTAAAGGCTATACAAATATAAGATTATGGATATATTAAGAGTGGATTGATACGTGAACCAGGAAAATCATCGAAGTTAGGCAGTATGTAGAATCAGTTCTGGTGAACTTAGCTGGCTTGAGGGGCTGTGTACTTCCTACCCTGGATGTAGAGCTCACCGTTACGGAAGACGGGGTGTTGTCCGGAGTCATATGCTCGCTTCATGACGTCTCGGAGCGATCTTTTCTTGGCCACATCGGAAGCTGGTAGGTCGGGTAGGATGAATATCCCGGTGTTGGTAAGAGCCTCTTTGGCATCCCTCAGGATATTATGGCGATCATAGCGGTACAAAAATCTGGCGATGATATGGCGGGGTTTGTCTGATGCTGACTTGGGGGCTCTGCCAGTGCGATGAGCAGCCTCAATCTTAGTGTCCGGCAAGTTGAACCGCTCTGATAGGATCTTCTTGACTGTGTGATAGGGGAAGGTGGTGGGTTCCGTTGGATTCTCTGGAATCCCGCCAAACCTGAGGTTAAAGCCTCGAGAGTGCCGTTCCAGGTTTAGAGTAGCCTCCTCGAGGTGTTTGATCTTGTTCAGCGCCTATTCAGCTGTGTTGACAAGTTCGAGACCCCAGCAGACATGGTCTTATTTTTGTCCTGGATCTCCTCAATTGTCTTTGATGAAAACTGCAATGCCTCCTCCATCTCCGTCTGTTTAGTTTCCAGAGTTTCGATTATATTTATTAGTCTCTGTTGATTTGAGATGACGGTGTCAAGTTTCATGTTTAAGTCCACCGCCATCGATCGAACCTCCTGCCGCAGGATAGCTATAGCGTTGTCCGATGACGCAGTGGGCGAACTGGGTTGGTCAGCTGACCCGACTGGCGCGAGATCTGGCTCTGTTGAAACCGATGTAGAAACTGATACTTTTTCTCTTTTCTGGGTGGCATAGTGGTTGTTTCGAGAGTAAACTGGTGTTGAAATATCGGCAGAATGGTATGTACTCACTATAAAGGTTGATAATGGAGATGGAGGAGATATTTTGGAAGAATTTTATGGATTTTCCCGGAGCACTGGTTCAATGTGTCATCTCATAGCGAAGCGCCCTCTTCGTTAATTGGATAGATTTTTATCGTGACAAATTTACATTGTTTTTATTGGCTATTCGATTGCTCATTATACACTCTAGCTTTGCCCCATGTACTGCATCTCTTTGGAACTCCTTGCCTGGCGCATGTTTCCCTCCATCCTACAATCTAGATGGGTTTAAGAGGAATATCAATTCCTTCTTTCGGTCTCCCTGAGTTATTTTCATCTTCTATGTTTTCTTCTTGTAGCCCCTTACCAAATAAATATGTGCACCATGTTACATTTCATTGTTATACCTTGTCTGAACGAACGTAGGCGCTCTGTAAACTATGAAAATGGACTGTATAATAATCTGTACATGTATTTGTACGGAGTTCAAAGAAATTTAAAGCTTAACAAATAGTAAGACCTTAACATATAGTTCCAGGTAATGTTGTGACGTCATGGTGAGGTCATCTAATGAGTTATTACGTAATTATAATAAAACAATATATTTTATATCTTGTGAACCACAATAGATAATTTCTTTATTCCTTCATAATCATACAGAACATGGAGGACTCGACATTTAATACAGAGACATGACCTTATTTACTCTTACTTCTGGTCCAAACTGGGAGTTCAAGTTTTAAAAAGTGGCAAGTTTTAAAAAAGTCACCTTTTTATATCTTGAGAAAACATGAGACAGCATTTTACCAAATTTGTCACAATTGACACCCATATTATGAGTAACAATTTTGCGAAGTACGAATAAAGTCACATGATTGAACCGTAACTTACCGTTAAAATAAATTAAAATTATATAGGATGACTGATCTGGAAGTTAATGTATTCTACTGATTCCACAATATGTGGTATTTTAATTATATATTATGAAAACTCATATCTCCTGAAGTAACTCTTGTATTTTAACAACTTTAGGTGGTAACGTCATCACGTACATATGAGGCACACTCAAACACCCCGAGTTTGTTTTTAACAAACTCTATACCTCTAGTTTCTTCTTCTTCTTCTCCTCAATAAGATTTATCCAGAGACAAAAACATAGTTGCAGAGTTCACAGAACCTTAAAACTTCACACATAGTTAGACCTTAACATGTAGTTTTATACTAAGTTGTGACGTCATAGTGAGGTCATCAGATATCGAATTACACTAAATCAAAGTTTAATATTTTCAAAAAAATCATATCTCATGAACCACAAACGATATTTTCACAATCTTTGCAGCATGTTATAGATCTTTAATTATGTGATTTTTCGTACACAGACTTGATCCCAATCCGACCTCTCCGTCCGGTCGAAACCGCAAGTTTAATATTTCAAAAATTAATTTACAAGACCGCACAGCGACAGTGGTGGCTGTTGCACTTGTAAGGTCATGACCCGCCATGCATGACAACAATGGCTTACCTGTCGGTCGGGCCCGTGCAGAAAATGCGTCGCAGAAAATGTATTATGCATTTGTCTAGCATGGAATCCAAATTGTTATCATTTTTCGGAAATGAGTTGGACAAAGTTTCTTTCATGTGCAAGTGGATGGAAGAAATAGATGGTATGGTTGAGTGTGATATTGCCAATAAACCATGTCTAACCATGGAGCAAGGAATTGTCTAACGTTAGGGCTGGAGCTAACGTACACAACATTATGTATAATGTAAGCGATCGCCACGTTGCCGGTAACGAACAACTCTCAGAATCTCTGTTACAGGTAACGTAGGAATTATTTTAAATGAATTTGAAAAATATCTGGACCTAATCAGACTACATATTTTTGTAAAATAGTTGGACTCATATGAAAAATATCCTTGACAATTTAACATGTGTCGTCAGACTTTTAATATTGATTCTCATCTGTCCCTCAATATCGTGTCTATTGTTGATATAATTTATTATCATACTTTTTAGAAGTGACAATTTCAAAAAGATAATTCCTGGTGATTATTTTCAATAGTTACCATGTTAATACCTTGACCAACAAAATAACCTTGACCAACAAAATAAACTATAACCTAACCACCCCAAATCCATCAAAATCCTCAAAGGGCACCTTTAGGAAAAAAATCAGCACTGTTGAAAAATGGGATCTTTATATTGGAGTTTCATCAGATACTTAAAAGTAATACTTGTATGTAGTTGCACAAACATAACTTTGTACATGGGCCAAGAATATTCAACCTTTGGCAGTGTGAATAAGCATGGAAATGATGCTTATTCAGCTGAACTAAAGTTTTGGGGAACTTAAGTTAATTTTGGATGGATGCTGACCCATTTATTTTTTATTTTACATTCCTAAAATTAATTAACATTTGATTTACAGATTTATGGGTACCACTCTGAGTGGTACAAATGCTTCCATGCCATTTGCAGGGCTGAGAAAAGAAATGAGAAGAAACAGAAACATCAAGGTAGGTAAATATTGAAAAATTTAATCAAGTTTCAAGTATGCATGATTGCTTTAGAGCCGATAACCACAGGTGTGTACCCCTCTACAAGTGTCACAATAAATTGCAAATTCATTTGCAGAGCGTGTATGTACTTCTGAAGTAGTTTGCTTTTGTTTCTCATTTCTAAAAGCTCAAAAGACTGTTCTGATTTTGTTTCCATGGAATTTCTGACTTGACTCACAATGTCGATTTATTTTTTATCGTGATATATTTCTATTCGCGATTCGCCGATATGCCGATAACTTAAAAAGGTTCTCGATATTGTAATCGAATAAAAAGGTATCGCGATATTCGATATTATCGTGTTTATCGCCCAAGCTTAGTATGCAGTAAAATTGTTTCTAGTTATATGTTGCTTTTTCGTTTCTTTCTATCTGTTTACCTCATCTTTTGTGTGTACTTTTGTAAATTTTCACTCTCTTTCTGTCTGCAATGCCCATTCCCCTTACTCACTTATTCCTCTATTTCTATTAAATATTTATCATTCTTTCTTCATACATATTCAGGTCAAGATGAGCTTGAGCGGTGAGAATGCAGCACTGAACCCCAATGTTTTGGGATGGATGGATTATGCATAATTTCTCGATTGAGGGCGCGATAGATACCCGGAAGTGTATAGGACTCTCGATCCCAAACCAGCGGTGAAGAGATTCCTTAGTTTTTCTAGATTTTCTGTAATTCACATTTTTTGGTGTCGTTGATTTGGAAGTTAAATTTGGGAGGTAAAATAAGCGGCGTTATGCCACGGGATGGGCTTTATAATTATTGCCGGTTTATGGAACTAGTAATGCTTGGAGACACTTTAGTTACACTTTGACATAAATTCTGCCTACATTGGGGCCCAACTCCCTTGCACAATCTTGATCAGAACTTTATTTAATTATTCCGACTCTTAGGGCGAATATCTGTAGTAAATTTGTTGTGACCTTGAATTGATTTCCGTATTTGTTGAATTATCTGGGGCTCTTTTCGTAGCGTACGTTGCCGTTGCAGGCAACAGCGCCCTCTTGGGGTGGAATTGTATTTTTCCTTCTTTTTGGAGCTTATTCCTTGCTCTATGTTATTCTACGTTTGGCTGTTGATTATACATTATATTGTTTACTTGTTATCTGTATTTTTAATTATAGTTGACGTGGCATCAGGCAGCTGTCGTGGCAATTAAGGGCAGTTGTATGTCGGTACCTGAGAGCGAATAAACCAGTGTTTGCTTTTAAACCGTCGTTACAGTCAACGCTGTGGATAAACCCAGAGCTAATAGCCAAGAGACGATAATTATACTCGAGATCAACATTGGAAAATTAGAGCAAAATAATGGAGGCTCTTGATGGTACTGAAGCCAAAGCTATGGCCACGCGGGCCAAGGTCAGCTATGGAGAGTCGGCGAGACACTGCTCAGGCTCTCATCGAAATGAAGGACAGCATACAACCATTGCTGTTAGCACTTCCACCAGATGTGGAGAAAGTTAGAGCTGAGCATTCAAGATGGCTTCAGGATTATGAGAGATTTTTGATTCATCACAATGATTACTTAGCACTGGTTACGGAAGACCAGCGGCCTACAGTGCAGGCAGAACTACAGCCTGAACTCAGCAGTTTTCAGGACTTTAAGGCCATACTAGATCAGTGGCTAGTGTACCACACCAGCATACTTGATAGAGACAGCGGGAGGTCAGTGAGGTCACATACATCTCGTTGCGCTGGGAGCCGTAGTTCCAGTTCATTATCAATAGCCAGAGCTATGGAGCATCAGAAGACTGCTGAGCTATTGGCCCGAGCTGGAGCACTCCGAGAGAAAGGGAAGTTGGAGGAGGAGAGGCTTCAGTTTAAAGCCAGGAAAAGAGAAGAAGAGCTGAGACTCAGGCAGAAAGAAGAGCTTGAGCTCAGGACCGAATTGTAGGTCTCAAGTGCTAAAGCGGCAATCCTAGACGAACTTCAGCAGAGTGAAATGCGAGATGACGAGCAAAACACGAGTGCTTGGCCCCTGCTCTCTTCTCGACCACCCTCACCGTTTGGCGTAACTTTCAATCCTGCCGCGCCAGAATACGTCCCAGTAGCATCGCAAATCGCATCATCATGTACCGTGTTAGCTCAAGCCCAGGCAACATCTCAACCCCAAACACAAGTTTTGGACACCACCAATTTAGGAGGTGGACCCACAAATGCCGATACGAAGTCCCCCCAACAGGCCCTTATTCAAGACACAAAAGAGCCTAACGCTAAAACGGTAGCAGAGGAAGAGAGTGTGAAGCAGGAGGATCAAGTGTTAACCGGTCGCTCAAGTGACGTTCAGGAGGGCAGTTCCAGTCAGAACTCCTCGGTAGTGCCAACCGTTTCTGTAGTACAACACCTAGTCAGGGAGATCAGGAAGCCCGCCTCTGACCTAGCTAAGTTTAAGGGAGATCCCCTGGAGTATAAGAGATTCATCCGCCAGTTTAAGGCTAGAGTCGTCGCTAACACAGTGGATGACGACGAACGGATGAACTACTTAGAGCAGTTTACCGAGGGAGAGCCGCACCATATTGTGAATGGATATAGCTGTCTTCCTACCGATGTAGGCTACCCGGCTGTACTTAAAGAAATGGAGAAGCGGTATGGCGATGTGGATCTCCTAGCCAATGCTTACGTACAGAGGGCCCTTGCATGGCCGGAGATCAGACCCGATAACCCATCTGGACTTGACGCCTTCGCAATATTCCTTGTGGAGTGCAAAAATGCAGTACACTCCATTAATGCGGCAAGGGTTCTGGAGTATTCCGAGAACATTAAGCGACTGGTCTCCAAACTCCCCATCTATCTACATGAGAGATGGCGAAATATAGTCATGAACAAGAAGGATAACGCTAAGCCAGTGACCTTCACACATCTGGTAGACTTCATCCAAAGAGAGGCCAGGAAGGTAATGGACCCAGTATATGGACGACTTGCATTAGGAAGCAAGCGCAAGGAAGCCAAACCGGTCATAGGAGGAGGACGCACTCAGCAACCGCTCAAATGGTTTGGGTGCGCTTCCGGAGCAACTGAGTTTGTCGGGATCAGTAGGCAGGAGAAGCATGTCTACACAGGCTCGGGCACCAAGTTACCAGCCGACGTAGCGAGCTCAAAGCCATGCAGTTTCTGTCAGGGATCAGGACACACAATGCAGGAGTGCCGAAAGCTGAGGGCCAAGTCACTTGACGACAGGTTGCAATTTCTGAAGTCTAAGGGACTTTGCTTTGGTTGCCTCAGGTATGGTCATCTGAGCAAACGATGCAGAGCCAGGGCCAAATGCAAGGAATGCAGCGCCCTGCACCCCACCGTGCTTCACAAGGAAACAGAGCAACAATAGAAGAAAGGAGAAGAGTCTCCACAGCCAGAGACATCCAGGGCCACCGACCAGGGAAAATCATGTTCCACATACATGGCTCCACGAAAGGACAGTGCTAGCTCGCACATGGGAGCCGGCGCAGGTCTTTGCACTATGACCATTATACCAGTAAGAGTCAGGTCCCCAGCCACCAATACCACAGTGGAGACCTACACATTCCTAGACCCGGGCAGCAACGTGACTTTCTGCACTGAGGACCTTGCCCAGCAGCTTGGAGTAACCGGCAAGGCCACTACCATGGAATTACGCACCATGGGACAGACACAGAATTCACCACACACCGTATCTCGGGGCTGGAAGTTTGTGGGCGGAACTCAGTTCCTGCCGTAAAGCTTCCGATGGTCTACACCAAATCTGAGATGCCTGTCACCAGAGATCTCATGCCAACGGAAGAAGATGTAGATGGATTTGAACACCTTAGAGGGATTAAGCTTCCAGTTATCCAGGCCGAGGTGGGGATGCTGATAGGCAATAACGTCCCAGCTACTTATACACCACAAGAGCTGAGGACAGGGACTGTATGGAGCCAGATCAGTGCTTGGATGGATAATATGGGCATGGTCAGGGGTGGACAGGAGCCCCGTCATCTTTCCAACCTTCAATTAGCGTTAGCAAGAGAGGAGGCAGGACAACTTCAGCGGTTGGAAGACATGGTCAGATCGTCCATAGACATGGATTTTCCAGAGCGCCTGGTGGACAGTAAGAAGGAGCCTTCAGTTGAAGATAAGCGATTTGAGGAAATCATTGGTAGATCTTTGAAGCTCGTAGATGGTCACTACCAGTGCGACTTGCCATTCCGGGATCCAGCTTGCAAGCTAGAGGACAACAAATATGTTGCCATGGACCGTCTGATGTCCCTGAAGAAGAAACTAAGAACCAATCCGATCTTCAACAGGGACTACATGACCTTCATGAGCTCGTTAATCGAGAGAGGGTATGCAGAGAAAGTCACTGAAGCCTCCGATGACAGCAGCAGAGATCAAGTGAGCCGGTGGTACATGCCGCATCATGGCATCTATAACCCCACCAAGCCGGGCAAGATAAGGGTGGTTTTTGATTGCTCGGCAAAGACAAGAGGAGTTTTGCTCAATGATGTACTCCTCCCAGGACCCATTCTCACGAACACAGTTGTTGATGTGCTGCTTCGCTTCAGGCAGCAACCAGTTGGGCTCATGGGAGATATCGAAGGTATGTTCTTCCAAGTCAAGGTCTCTGAACACCACAGAGACAGCCTACGTTAGCTATGGTTTCCAGATGGAGACACATGCCGACAACCAGAGGTCTACCGTCTGAAGTCGCACCCCTTTGGCGCTATATCATCGCCATCTTGCGCTTCTGCAGCTCTGCGTAAATGTGCAGCAGACAACCAGCATCACGAGATCCTGAGAAGCTTCTATGTCGATAACTGAGTGCAAGCTTTGAAGCCAAGGAAGCTATTGAAACCAGGAGAATTGTCAAGGATGTGTTCAGACGTGGAGGGTTCAACCTGCACAAGTGGGTTAGTAACAACAAGGCGGTGAACGACTCCATTCCACCCGAGGAGAGATCAAAGTCACAGCAGCTGACCATTGAGAACATTGACCAGTTCCAATCAGAGCGGGTGTTGGGGGTCTTCTGGAATACCCTGGAGGATACCTTTGGGTTTAAGGTTAACCTGAAGGACCGTCCAGCCACGCGCAGAGGAATTCTGTCTGTTGTCAGCAGCGTCTTTGACCCCTTGGGCCTAGCCGGTCCATTCATCCTTCCAGCTAGAATTATGCTGCAGCGGCTCTGTAAGCAAGACCTTGGGTGGGACAAGGAGATTGGAGACAAGGAAATGGCGGTATGGAAATAGTGGCTGCTTGACATTGTCAAGTTGGAGCATATGTCAGTACCAAGAAGTCCGACGAAGGCTACGGCATCGTCATTTACACGCGACTCGAGGATAGTTCAGGCAGAGTCTTCTGCAATCTGCTAAATGGGCAAATCAAGGGTTGCCCCTCTCAAGAAGATTACTACTCCGAGGATGGAGTTAACTGCAGCCAGTCTTTCAGTTAAGTTTGTCGCACTGATTACTTCAGCAATGGAGTTGCATTTTGACGTCTTCTACTGGACAGACAGTACCTCCGTCTTGAGGTACATTGCCAATAAGACGACTAGATTCCACACCTTTGTGGCAAATCGTGTCACCACCATACAAGAGGGCTCCAGCATTGAGCAATGGCGGCATGTCCCGACCTTAGAAAACCCAGCAGATATATCTTCAAGGGGGATTCATCCGAAACTGGATGCAACGCTCTGGTTTCGGGGACCAGCATTCCTTTGGGAGCCGGAATCCACGTGGCCGAGATCAGAAATTGTCAGAGTACTGCCACCCAAAGACCCGGAGGTCAAGCGGGTTCACGCAACCACCCTAAGGACCCGCGATGGTTCCATGACTGTGGATCAACTGATTAACTGGTGTTCAACCTGGAGGCAACTGAAGAAAACAGTGGCATGGATACTGCGAGCGCAGAGGCTCTTCAAACAGCGCCGGGTATCAAGTGTTAAGCCAGAGGCAGCACAAGATGAGAGTCCAAGTCCCCTCAATATTGACGAATTGGAGACAGCAGGCACAGAGATTATCAAATATGTTCAGCAGAGCCATGCCCACGCCAAGTCTGCGCGACAACTTGACCCTGTGATGGATCAAGTGGGGCTGCTAAGAATTGGTGGGCGGCTCAAACACTCAAAGTTGCCAGTAGATGTCAAGCATCCGATAATCCTCCCAAAGGATTCCCATGTGTCAAGGCTGATACTTATCAGTGCCCATCAGAGAGTGGGACACCTTGGAGCCAACAGCACCCTCACAGAATTGAGACGCAAATATTGGTTTCCAAGGGCCAGCCTGTTGGTGCGCAGCATTATTGCAAAGTGTGTGATGTGTCGTAGATACCGGGGACGCCTACAGGTACAGAAAATTGCCAACTTACCGGAAGAACGTTTGGAATCAGACCAGCCAGCCTTCATGAAGTCTGGTGTTGACTACTTTGGGCCTTTTGACATCAAGCGAGGCCGTAGCGTTCTAAAACGCTATGGAGTGATCTTCACCTGCATGGCTAGCCGAGCAGTTCATCTGGAGGTTGCGCAAGACCTCTCTGCTGACTCTTGCATCAATGCAGTCCGGAGATTTGCAGCGCGACGAACCGTCAAGTTCCTGAGATCTGACAACGGAACTAACTTCGTAGGTGCCGAGCGAGAGATGCGGGAAGCGATAGAAAAATGGAACCAAGCCAAGATCGACTCTAGTCTGAAGCAGTTGGGTATACAGTGGGAGATCAACTGCCCGTTAGCTTCCCACCATGGTGGAGCCTGGGAAAGGCTCATCCGCTTAACCCGGAAGGTGCTGTACGGCGTTATGAAGGAACAGCCAATCAAACTCGATGATGAAGGCCTCCATACACTATTCTGCGAGGTAGAGGACATTCTGAACAGCAGACCTATCACCAGAATCTCTAACGACTATGAGGATGAAGCGGCACTTACACCCAACCATCTGTTGCACCCGGACTCTGACCAAAGGCTACCCCCTGGCATCTTCGTCAAGGAAGACATATACCTGAAGAAGAAATGGCGACAGGTTCAGTACCTGACCAACGTCTTCTGGTGGAGATGGAGCCGCGAATACATAGTTAGACTACAGGAGCGACAGAAGTGGCACAAGGAGACTCGGAACATCAAGGTTGGAGACGTGCTTATTGTTGCGGACAGCAACCTCGTGCGGAACAGATGGCCTATGGGGCGAGTCACTGAGGCTAGTCCAAGTGAAGACGGCTTGGTGAGAGGTGTCACAGTCCGCACTGGGTCATCAGAACTGAGGAGGCCTATCACCAAGCTGTGCCTCTTGCTGGAAGCAGACTAACGTCGCCATTCAGATTCGAGTGCTAAAGAGCAGACTCTTATTCACATTAATCTTGGAACAGTATTGGTTCTCTTATTTTGTTTTTGTATGCGCGTCTTTTGATTGGTAATTACTCTTTACCTTTCGTCCCGCAATTAGGGAGCCGGGATGTTTTGGGATGGATGGATTATGCATAATTGCTCGATTGAGCGCGCGATAGATACCCGGAAGTGTGGATCACGGAAACCGTGTTTATCAGTTTCGTGGAAGAAATCATTCAATTTGTAAAGATTTATAGGACTCTGGATCCCAAACCAGCGGTGAGGAGATTCCTTAGTTTTTCTAGATTTTCTGTAATTCACATTTTTTGGTGTCGTTGATTTGGAAGTTAAATTTGGGAGGTAAAATAAGCGGCGTTATGCCACGGGATGGGCTTTATAATTATTGCCGGTTTATGGAACTAGTAATGCTTGGAGACACTTTAGTTAGACTTTGACATAAATGCTGCCTACATTGGGGCCCAACTCCCTTGCACAATCTTGATCAGAACGTTATTTAATTATTCCGACTCTTAGGGCGAATATCTGTAGTAAATTTGTTGTGACTTTGAATTGATTTCCGTATTTGTTGAATTATCTGGGGCTCTTTTCGTAGCGTACGTTGCCGTTGCAGGCAACAGCGCCCTCTTGGGGTGGAATTGTATTTTTCCTTCTTTTTGGAGCTTATTCCTTGCTCTATGTTATTCTACGTTTGGCTGTTGATTATACATATATTGTTTACTTGTTATCTGTATTTTTATTATAGTTGACGTGGCATCAGGCAGCTGTCGTGGCAAAGGGCAGTTGTATGTCGGTACCTGAGAGCGAATAAACCAGTGTTTGCTTTTAAACCGTCGTTACACCCAGAGAAGAAAACCGTGGTCTTCACGAGAGTTCCTCCCTGACAAACCAAGAAAATTGAGAAAAAACTGTGATAAGTATTCACAGTGCCAAACCTTGATTGCATGCCAACTGTTTGAAGCAGCCCAACGGAAGGATGAGAGGTTACTTTTGCAAATCGAAGATAAAGATCTTGTGGGTTTAGAAGTTTGCTATCATTGTCTTTGCTATAATGAGTATGTACCCAATTCTTGACAAGGCCAGATCCATCAGATGAAATACCTATTTGGTACAATGATGCATAAATAAAATTCTGTGAAGAAGTCATCCAGAAGAGAATAATAAAAAACAATGAAATTCTTTTCACAAAGTCATTATACATCGTAAGTTCATTAAGTGCGTACAAGAAGTTGAGGGAGTTGACTGCAGTAAGTACAGGTCCCACAATCTTAAAACACGTCTGGAAAGTACATTTCCTACGCTGGCAATTCATACATGTAGATCATTTACTAAGAATACAACTGACTTGGTGTACAGCCAATCTCTTGCTGCAAAAGAACTGGTAGAGACTGCAATTGTCTCAGATACAGTATGTACTGATACTGATATAGACAGCAGTGAAGGTGCTGGAGGAGCACAGAGATTTTCACATGAAAGTGCATATCTTCACACACTATTCAATGCATCAGCTGTACTATATAATACACTTATAATGAAGAAATCACATGGCATTACAGCTGCCCTGGCCATCAACTTCAGATGACATATCCTTGCAGACTGCTTAACAAATGAGCCAGTAATTTCCAATCACCTGCTTTGTTCATCTTACACTAGGACACTGATTCCATGACCCGTTGAAAGTCTACTCTGATTGAGATAATGTTGCCCCTTTAACCATTATCTTTAATTTAAAAATTCTGTTGACTTTCTTTTCATGCACCAGTAAAAGTTTTTTTAAGTGCTAAGGATTTAACAATACTAGCCAAAACCAATTAACGCTAGGGACTACAGGTTCACTTATTGGAATATTTTGTACTTCAAAAAAAATATTCTTGCAAATTAGACCTAGAAGTTTGGATAACCTTTATCCTGTATGAAATGTATTATTATTGATGGGTGCAAAAATGGATGGAAAAGGAGTATCGTGACCATGACAAAATAAAGCAGAAGTGTCATTCAAAAGAATGTGTTTTATCAATTTAAATATTTACACAAAGCGTTGACAATTAATAACCAATAATTTACTTTTTAAAGATGAGAAAAGATTCACAAACTGTTCTTTGATGTAGGCAGGGTTAGATCCAGGGTTGCCTAAAGAGGGTGGAGCTCAAGGTAAGGAGATGGGGCATGGGAAACGAAACCCCAAAATATTGAAATGTCTGGACAATTTAGAAGTTTTCACATGATCAATTAAATTGGAATACTACCCCACGATTCAAGGCAAGATTTTTTTAACTCTTTCTGGACGGCAAGCCTTTTGAAAGGCTCATGCGCGCATCGCGTTTTTACAGCGAGCGTTTTAAAAGGCTTGAACTTCATCACCTGACAACGGGTCTTGTTTTGACAATGGAGTGCACAATTGACCAATAAGAATCACAACTTTTACTTTTATACCTTCAATAATCCAAATATAAAAAGATTATTAATAATTCCCACACATAATTGTTGAATTTAATTGTTTACAGTATCAAATTGCAATAATGAAAACAATGTTTAAAATTCAATAGTCTTTTCTCAGTAAGAGCTGAAACCTCTCATATAATACGAGCCGACAGCAGGCGGAAAAACGTAATGAAACACTAAATTGGCCTGTCATCAAAAAGACTTCAAATTTATTGATTTCATATCTCACGTTGACAAATGATTTATATGATATTAGGTAGTTTTATTGTTATTTTATTTGAGATAATTACCCTTACAAGCACAACAACACCGAACAAAAACCGCTTAAAATTCAATAGTCTTTTCTCAGTAAGAGCTGAAACCTCTCATATAATACGAGCCGACAGCAGGCGGAAAAACGTAATGAAACACTAAATTGGCCTGTCATCAAAAAGACTTCAAATTTATTGATTTCATATCTCACGTTGACAAATGATTTATATGATATTCGGTAGTTTTATTGTAACGATACCAAACAAAAACAGAACAAAAATAGTCTGTTCACAGCAAGAGCTGAAACCTCTCAATTTACGAGCCGACTGCGGTTGTTTCCACTTAATGAGCCATTTCAAGTCCAAAGTCCTTGACTTTTAATTTAGTAATTGAATGTTATTGAAATTCAGTTAATGAATGTTATTGCAATTCAACACACGATTGCAATACAAAAAGACCACTCTGTAAAATGCTATTTTTTGAGTGAGCTGTACTGCTAAAATTAACATAAAAATTTCCTTTTGAGTGAACAGAAGCAATTAGGTGTTCGCGCGCTGTCGCACGCGAACACCTAAAAACCGAACAATTTCAAAGAGGTGTTTGCGCTGTCGCACAAACACCTAATTCATTCCGGAGAGAAAGAGTTAAACTGGTTCACTTCTTTACAATGACATCATCAAATATTTCCCAAATATGGAATCCCCTTTCCAAACTCTTACCCACCTCACTGGACCGATTTGACAGATTAGGGTAGGGGAAACATTAAAAAAAACATAGCCCATGTGAACTATTCAATTATACAAAAATCCCCACTGAAATGTACAGTTTTCTAAGAATGGCCGAAAGAGGGCGCTATTTTCATGTCATAGTTCAAATGCAAATAATTATCTGCCAAACTGGCAAGTTTTGTGAGTGTGGATTTATATATTAGAATTTACATGTAATTATCTATTAAACTGTTTCTACGCTCATGCCTGATATGCGTCACGAAACTCAATTTCTGAATGCATTTTCATTGCATGCTCCGTGGTCTAGTAGTCTGAAGTCAAGTCACATGCTGAACTTAACTCCATAGCCATAGTCTCTTGTCAAGTCGCACTTGGCACCACGGATGCGAGTTTTGTCATGAAACTTTTCTGAAGAGAAAACCATATTTACCAAGTTCAGACTTAATTATTGTATTTTTAAACAACTTTAGGTGATGACGTCATAACATGATGAACAACCAAACACCTTGAGAACGAGCATTCTACTCACTAGACTAACATGCTCATGGAAGTTGGTGAATTATTGAAGAACCTTTGTAACATTAGATTTTTATGGGGATTTGTAAGTGAATGAGGAATTGTACCGCAGAAAAAATAGCTGCCTGGCTTGGCTCGTACCTGCAATGTCTCCCCATTTTAGCTGTAATAATGGGCGTTCTATTAAATTCATTTGATTTAATCAAATGGCATGTGCCAGTGAACATTTCTGGACCTCCTAATCAACGGACTGTGCTAGATATTTTGTTAAGCAATTACGAAACTTGTTCATTTCCAACTGGTCTGGTAGATTATACAATGACTCCAGAATTAATCCTAACCAGTGAAATAAGCTTAGGACTTCAAAATCAATTTGAATTTGAGTCATATTTGAATTGTGTTAATAATTCATCATACCGTCATGCCTTGTACTGTTTTAGATGTTCTTCACACAAGCTGCTTATTGAAACAGGGAGATAGATATATTGGTTTAGATTCCAGTCAGAGAATTTGACCATACTGTCACCATTTTTTATGCAAGTAGCCCCACACAAAGCCAAAGGACACTACAAGGTGGGATGCACGTTAAAGAATGCGCCTTGAGCACCACTTAGTTGGTGGATACGTGCGCTATATAAGTCCACACATTATTATTATTATTATTATTATTGAGTGATACAACGACTCCACACTGAAGAACCAGCCCCTCGCACCGAAACCAGCCTCTTCACGGTGCGAATAGGACTGGGATGTTGAATCAGAAATTCCTATTTTGTTTGATTGTCCACTATACAAGGACCTAGGAACTGTATGTTTGATGCTATTATCAAAACAAATGACCACTTTGAATGTTTAACTGGCGAAGAAAGATAGTATGTTAGTATGTTATTATGAACTCTTCAGATGAAGCCATCATTAATTGCGTTGCCAAATATATATTTGTATTCACTATGTTGAAAGAAAATCAGAATGCATGAATATGTTCTCTGTAGAAACACTCCTTCCAATGCGGCAATTATTATTACTGATTGTCCTAACCCGCCCTGGGGTAAAGAGGTTTGTTCCAGATTCGGAATAAAATACAATACAATACAATACAATACAAAACACTGTTTTTCTTAATGTTAGATAGTCAAGAAAGTGTTCCTAAAACCCATCAATATTAGTCTAAATTGCCTCCATTGGAAAGAAATTTTGAAAAACGCTAACAACACAAATATAGACCACGAATATAAAGATATCTGATTTTGCTTAAGACATCGGATTCTTCCTTTGTTTATTTACTGTAGAAACCAGGGAACGATTTCGTTCAAAAATTTTGCATAGCAAAACTGCGATGCAAAAAATGAATTTGCATAGCAAACATTTTTTTTGTATAGCAATCTGTGAATTTTGTGTAGCAAATTTAAAAATGCTAAAAATTACAGTAGGCCCTATGTAATGTGCATAGGTAAAGGTTTTTTTTTTTTAAGGCTTTACTGTCGTTTGGTTCATAATATGAATGTCCAAAATTACCAGAAATAATAATTTTTAGTGTCCGGAAATTGAGCCATAGGTGGTAAAAACGCACGTGTAACTATTTTCGCCAAATTGCAGTTATACGTGAAAGTTAGTCCTCTGTCCATTTTCTTTTTTGTTTCAATACATTATATCGATCGCTAAAACAGAGGCAATATCACGAAAACAAATCACCGACTGCGACATGTTCGGGTGCTTTTCAAAGTGAATTTCGCCGAGTGTAACGTTACTTTGTGGTATGATCAAGCTTGATTTTGATTACCGGTAATTAAAAATTCGTCAGAAAAATGAGTGGTTGAAAGCATAATCATATTGTGTGCCGAAATTATTATAAATCTCACCACTACATATATAAATGAATGCTCATTTTGTTAATTTTAAAAAACTTTTATTATAAAACGAAGTTAGTAACGTTTCTAGAGTTCCTTTGTTGAATACGGCCGTTGTGAACACGGTACTATTGTGTATAGGGGTGGCTCAATTGCTCAATGTTCCAACCCCAAACTCAGGAGAAGAAAAATAAACATGTGCGAAGCTAAAAAAAAACCTGGGCGGTTGTTGCGTGTTTTCCATTTCGAGAATTCGCCCGTTGTTAATTCATCAGCAGAAAAATATTGCATGTACATAGAATTTTAGGCATTGCGGATAAAACCTTTACGGATTGCTGGGAAATAAAGTACGGATGCACATAGGTAAAACAAGTGCACGTGTTTACTGTTGCATCAACACCGTCGCGTAACGTCGGCGTGAAGTCATCGTTGACCACGTACGTCGCACGGATGTACCTCCGGCGTGGTCTGGACACACGGAAACAAACCCAGTCGGGACGGATTGCTTGATATTTTTTGGTCGGAAATATACATGTAAACGTTATTTCGGGAAAGGTTTGTGAATATGATTTCAAAAATGTTTATAAATTTGTATCGCAAAATCTGCGATGCATTGTTTGAAATTCTATCGCAGATTGTCCAAATTACGTCGCATTTTGCGATGCGATACAGGGGAAATCGTTTACTGGAAACACTTGGCTTGTTTGGCTTTTTATAGAAAAAATTCCTCGCAAATACAAGGGTAACAAACATTTCTGTCTCAATGACAGTACACCTTGTTTTAATTGCCAAACTCCACAGAACCCTTTGGGTTACAAGATGTCACAACTTAAATAAAACATTCACAGTTAGTGAGACAGTATACGGTATGTCATTAAATATGTACAAAAAGAACCTCAAGCGAATTAATTTACTTGAAAAACAGAGGCTATCCATGACTTTATCACAACCTACTTAGAAGCAAAGCTCTGTGCTACTGCGGAAACCACATTATTTTCTCCTTTGTATAATGGGCTTTCCCAAGATCATAATTTTAACCAAACTCCTGGTCCAATGTATTCTTTCATGGTAAAAGTCTTGTAAATATCCTGTGTAAACATACCGGTACGTGATTTGTATATGTATTTTGTATATGTATTTTGTGTATGTAATTTTGTTATAAATGTGTTGGTCAATTGAGATGTTTATCTCCCAAAGAAAAATAGTAATATCTGCCTCAAAATGTAAAAACAAACGAAACTGGAAAATTCCCATAAATGACCACAATTGCAACCAAAAGAACCAAAATAAATCAAAAGTACATTTAATTGTACGTAATTTCACATTCGCCCTTGTTTTCTATTTTACCGGTAAATTCAATAAATTTGTTTTTCATCCGAACACTGCTTCGCTACTCAAATGAAGGGAAATAAAAGCTTTAAAATGACACATTAAAAAAAATGAATCATGCGCAGCATGGTTTGACAGTAGCCCAAATATATATCTGTATATACTGAAACCGTAATACACGTTAGGTGTCAGTAAATATGTACGGTACTGAAATAAATTTGTGGGTCCAGTCATAAATTCATTACTGTTTAACCAAGATTCTGACAACTATTTTGTAAAATATCTCATTTCACAAAGTATTTGTTTTCTAACATAATATATTAAATGTTCCAATAAAAACGGAAAACCTGAAATTGCCGTAAAAATTACATCTTTATTAAATGTCGCATTTTTTTTTTACAATCAACAGTAATTTCATTCAACAAAACTTCATAATCGTGCTAAAAAAATGCAATCAAGTGCAGTTATTTAATTGACATGTAAGTAATTTTTAATTAAAACTTTGCCGCATCTATCTTGGTAGAAGTAATACTACTATTGTATATAGGCTTTAACAAAACGAACCATTGAGAAACACTGTACACGGGGAAAAACGATTGTGTTCATTTCATTCCCCCTTGGTGTTGCCTAATATGATGTTTTGAACACCCCCATTTGATGCAGTGTATTATGTAACATGCAGGTTAATCACAGAATTAACATTATTGCAGAATAATTGATATGATTTTTGCACCAAAATATGAAGTGAGCACCGTATACTCAGTGCTTTCCAAGTGACTGCTGGAAAAAATAAACTCATGTGGGATTTTGAACCCCACCTTCCTGCCTACTAGTGTCAATGTCTTTACCATTCGACCACTGAGTTTGCCCGATGACAGCAAGCCGGCTAGAATCATACATACATCAGGTTCCGTGATTTGCATTTATGGTGGAATTATCGCGTCTGGATATTAAACAATTGATTATATTTTTGCCCTACACTTAGTTTATAGCATATTAGTTATGAAGAAGGAAATCAGTTGATATATTTGGCCCCCAGTGTGATTTATTTTGTCGAGGCGGGTAGCGCACACGTATTGGCCCAATTCAACCACTACCCCAGGTTGGACCTTCGTGTGTATAAACTCAGTCATTTTAGGGTTAGCAGTACACGCAATCTTACTGGTCAATTCTCGTTATGACGAGCCAGAAAGGTAAATTCACTTCTTACCTGAACAATTGAAGAATGCTTTTATCTCGTTGGGGTCATCGCTCAAGATGATCTTGTCCAGATAGTTGAGCTTAACTTGGCGGTACTGAGACGCAGCATGAGATATCACCCCACCGAGGCGTATTCTGGTGCACTTGCAGGGATCATCAGACGGTAAGACCCATCGGTGTGGCTTGTTTGATCTTGGGTCATACTCCGATTCAATGAAGCAAACTTCGTGAGATGATACCAACGGAAAACCTACAAAATGAAAAGTGGTAGTCATCGTTATCGTTGTTGTTGATCCATCATTGCCCTCGTCAACGCCAAATCATCGTCAATTTGTTGAATTGCATGACGGAATAGCCGTGTTTGTTTCATGACTTTAAATAACTTTGAGATTACAAAGTTATTCATTGGAAACATAGATTTTAATATAAAGGTGCATTTAATAAAGTGGTTTTTGTTTGTTTTGTTTTGTTTTGTTGTTTTTTAAGTTGTTTTTTGTTTTATTTCGTTTTGTTTTTTAAGCCAATGTTATACATAAAACCATAAGTATTTTATGTAGGCGAAGTAACAGACATCTGATAAAACTTACTTAATGTCCTCTAAGTTGAGGATGGTATCAAACATCTGTTGAAATGTTTATGTCTCAGTTGCTATCGTTTTAGTTAAAATTTGTGAAATCATTTCCTAAATCAAGTTCTTTCATCTATATACAGAAATTACACATTAGAATGAATGCGAACAATCTGAATCTGCATTTTCACAATGTTCTCGTTAACGACACAATGAAATCGTCAGCTAAATATTTTATAAATTAGTTGTAAACAAATATCTTGATATATAAAGTATGGATACATTTACAGACATTATACCAAAAGTATATAGGGCCTGCTGGCTGTAATTCTCCAAATTATGAAATATTGACATCAAATGTATTCCCATTTGTTTTCCAAAAAGGAAAGACAAATGAGGCTACTGAAACAATAAAATGATGATCTACGTATACAAAAAATACTCTTTCCGATAACCAAGTCGCCCATTATCAATTGGAGCTTCAATCTATAAAATTAAACTTGGGTGTGGCCCTGCAGACTTCCTTTCTGCGATCACGCAAGTGAACGATCCCCTTTATATAGACAGTGTACCAGCTTTTGTGAAATGTCTTTAAATGTATCCATTATTTATACAAGCTAAGAAATATTTACCAAGAGTTTGAGATTTTTCGTTGTGCTGTTTAAATTTAGGAGTGAAAATATTATTTAGTTTAATACTTGTATTCATTCTAAGGTGGAGATGTCAACATGTATTTAGTTGAATACTTGTATTCATTCTAAGGTGGATATGTCAACATGCATTTAGTTGAATATTTGTATTCATTCTAAGGTGGAGATGTCAACATGTATTTAGTTGAATACTTGTAGGCCTATTCATTCTAAGGTGGAGTAGTATGTTAGATGGGGGTCCTAGCGCACCTACTAAAAAAATGAGATTTTAGAAGATTGCTGGGTGGCAGTACATTACGGGAATCCTCCATTAGAGAAAAATTAAGTATCACACATCCTTTTCATGTTTACCAACTCACGCCTCTTATCTGCTTGGACAAACAGTGGCTTTTAATCCCTTTATCTGAGTGACAGGCGATATGTAGCCGGTACTACTTTTAACCACTGAAGCGTGAAGGCTGATCTACCAGCACAAGCCACTATTTATTTCCTAGTGCATGTATTGTGCAAGGGTTGAGGCACATTTTTGTATTATTATGGTGGGTGGTTTAAATCTTTTCCAAGTTCACCTATTAATGTAGTAGAAAGTTGAGGTAGCAACCATGAAGATATTTATTTAGAGTTGTGGCTTAGTTCCAGAGTCATCACAAATCTTTTGTAACATTTCCATGGTGCTACAGAAAGCAGTAACACTAACCAGATTGTTTCCCACATCTCTATTTTCCTACCAGAACATTGTTAGACACACTAAGCAATAATGAAACATAACCACAATAGATACGTTCAGAATTTGTTTTATTTAACAACAAAGTAACAACATATCTCAACATCAGATAATTGACTTTCTCTACTGTAAAGCAGAAAATATCAAAATAAATAACACGATTATCATCAACAAATCCAATGTTTACAAACCACAGTGCGACATAAACCCACATCATGGTCATGACTTTATTTTATTTTTAAATTCTCCTTTTCAGTTTTCATAAACCATGGAGGTATAATAAATATTTTTAGGGTGACGGGGAGTTTCTTTTGCTGTTACATGTAGGCCTATGTATATATTATATATTGATGCAGTCGTTGGAAGGCACTCGGACAAGCTCACTGCAGTCTAGTTAACACGTGCGTGCAATGCCCTATGCATAGCGCGTAACAATTTTTTCTATTGGTCGAACGATCAACTGTACGTCATCATACAACCAATAGAAATATTCGTTACGCGGTATATGCAATGCCTATAGCGCGTAAAAACTGTTCTTATTGGTCGAACGAGAACATATACATTGTCATACAACCAATACAAATATTCGTTAAGCGATTTGGATCATGTCACTCACACAATGTTAACGTTAACATAGGCTTCGTGCGTGTGAAATGCTGCTCGCATATGTGTACATGTAGATGTGCGGGGACCTGGCGTGAGTCGTGGCTCTGGCCGGCTGCGCTGCATTACTGTGGAAGTCTCACGCATATTCAAACATGGGGTCCAGTGATTTTGTTTTCCTTTGATCTGATCCTTCACACGTACGTACGTACGTGTAACGTTGACTTAATTTTTATTTTGTGTGTGAACGGAACGTGCCGAGCCGCATCGCGCTGGCATGATCTTCCAAAAAGGGCACGGCAAAATTGGCCGTGATATTGGTTCATTTGCAAGGGGCATCACGGCCACTAAAACTAAAAGGGCAACGACGGCAATGGCCGTCGTGGCCGCCGTGAAATTCCAGGCCTGCATTATTGTCCAGCGCCTGTCTTAACATGATTTCAAAGCTAACGACACGTAGACAAAAAGTTGCGGCCCCGTGCGAAAACCTAGACCAGGACGTCTTGTCTAACTCTCAACCAAGTACTATGGTGCACAATGAATTAGCAAAGCGCAAAAGCAACGTACGCTTTTCAAAACCCATGTCATATCAACGCACTTGCGAAATAATGGATGATTACAATCCCTGCGGGAATTGTTTTCTGCATTCCGAAATCGCTATTGTCGCAATGATTTTCAATGGGGAAATTTGTTTGTTGTAATTTGATTCAAAAGAGGGAATCCTCAAAAAGAAAAGGAAATTTTTTGAGGATGGCAATTTTGAATTGCAGAAAAAATTGCATCCCGCCGCGTACCCCCCTCCCCCACCGATCAAAACAATAAACGCTTTGGCCTATTTTGCTACAGCGCCATGTGTAGGCTATTGCACGCAGTTAAATCACCTACCAGCCTATGCTCGCTGTTGAGTGTGGTGCGTACGCAGGCATATTTAAAACCTACGCCTGAAAAAAGTAGGACAATGTTGCTCACTATTTTCGTTCAACTTCGTTAAAACTATATGACCAACATAAATAAATATACCCAACGACCTTTATTGACGACTAGAATCGATTTATTTTTAAATATTAGACTCATTATTGCAAAACCCTAATAAGTAAGCATCAACCTTAGTAAATATCCATTCGCACGCAACGCTGGCATTTTCACGGCCGTTGAGTTACCGTGTGCCGTACGTTCTCAGCTCATACTTGGTCCTTTTTCAGGATTAAACAATGAAACTATGATAACTTTTTGTCAAAAGAATGAAAATACAAGAATGGAATCCGAAAACTAATGCCTTCTATGTGATATTTTTCTCTGCAAACTCACAGCCAGCCGGTGTACATTTCAGTTACCGCAGGATTAGCTGTCTAATCTGATAAGTTTATTGACACAGTAAACACACTTAAAAAAATTTGCATTGAAAAGGATGTGTGATTTCCGAGTTTGGGGCCTCAAACTCGGAACGTTTCTAATGGAGCTATCCCGTAATGAGGGGGGATTTTTGAAAAATGAAAAAAAGGTTAAAATAGTAAAAAGGGACTTTCCCTAAATGTTGCCGGTAATTATGCAAATGAGGTGTAAAAAAAAGTTTAAAAAGTGTAATAAAAAACTGAAAAAAGTAAAAAAGATTATATTGCAATATAATAAAGATGACAACAGAAATATTAGATAAATCAAAATATATAAATTATGATGATGCAGTTAGCGCACCTCGATTGCCAAAGAAAGATAATGAATATGATTTTTATTTGAAAATTAAAATGGGTTATACGTTTAAAAGTTTAATAGACACTTTAGTGGCTATTCAGTCAAAGGTTACTTTTAAAGTTAATTATAATGGTTTTTATTGTAGGGATGTAGATAACTCAGAAAGAATACTCGTTGATGTAGTATTAAAGCGAGAATTCTTTTTTTTAATTTAAATGTGAAAATCCAATTGAATTTATAGTTAATTTAAACCATTTACAAAAAATGACTCGTACTATAAGACGAAAAGTATCTTTAATAGTTTACGTTAAAAACGAACGAATTTATATTGAAACTTGCATTGTTGGATCATGCGGTGAAAACAAACGAGAAATTAACAGCGTAAGTATTAATACAGTGTTTAGTACAAAAACAATTGGTTTACCACACGATGAAGTTTATAAATATCCTCGTGTTGTAGAAAGTAGCGATTTTTTAAAACTAAAAAAAATATTGCAGGTTAATACAAAAATTAATATTGCCATGTACGATTTAGATTGCATTAGTTTTTATAGCGATAACTCAAGTCTTTATAGTGTAGCTTTATAATTGGGGGATTGTAATAAAAAACAACAACCAACTTATTCAGCTACTTTTGCTACAGTTTTATTTAGCATTTTATTAAAAATTTCATCGTTAGACAAACAAATACAATTTTACGCCCCTCACGCCAAAAATGGGCTGTTAAAGATTGTTGCATCAGTAGGAAATTTAGGGCAAATTTTTGCATACATTAAAGACGAAAGCTTTTTAGAAGAAAAAGAAAACATATCACCAAAAAACTCACCTTTAAACTATTACAGTGACAGTTTTGACGATGGTTTTAATAGCGGTGCAAGCTAATTTTTTTATAATAATATTTAAAAATTATAATTGTACGGTGGAGGTCTATCTTTTACACGCTTTGCGTTGGTATAATAAGATTTTTGTACAGCAAAGTTTATTTTAAATTCAAAAGTTTTTCTATAAGAATTTTTTTTTCTTTATCTACTTTTTCATTGATATGTTTATTTTCTGTAACAACTGGTAAAGATGTACCTTTGTTAGAGTTGGTACGAATAACTTCTCTCATCGCAGAGTACTTTCTTTGCTCTTTAGTGATTAAATTAAATTCTTCTTGGTTTATAACACCATCTTCAATCGCTTTTGAAACGTAACTGTTGATGGTGTTGAGTTTACTTTCAGCTAAAACTCTAATTTCATTATGTTTTTTAGCTTTTTTAGATAATTTATATTTTATGTGCCTAAGAGCAAATGCTGCGCCGCATAACCCTAAACCTACACTGCTTAAACTGAGTCCTATGGGTAATGCTACAACGCTGGCGATACTAGCTATTCCAATAGATCCTGCTCCCATACACCCCAATCCAGCGAGATCTTCTAAATGACTACAAGCGTTAATAATTTTATTATATTTTTTATAAACAGCTTTGCGTTCGTTTCTCTCTTTTAAAATTTCTTTTTGAATGTTATCGATTTTTTGTAATCGAAACGATTCTGCATTATCCGTCATAGACGGTAAATTCGGATAAATTACATTTGTTGATTCTATAGGCGCGCTCATTGTTTTTATTATAATAGTAAAATATTTTAATTTGCAGTAAAACTACTAATTTTCATATCATAACAGATTCCAGTATCTAGAGAGCCGAAAAAAACAAATGTTACAAAAACTTTTTTAGTAACGTTTTTTTTCTACTTTGAAGCAAATGCCGCATTCTAAAAGCTTTGGTTCATTATCAAATTGATAACTTTTACCACTACTAAACACACTACTAATCATATTCGCGCGTTGAGATATTTCAATTACACGTTTTAAAACATATGATTTTGAACTATTATTAGTAGTTATTTTAGCATAAGTTGAACAATCTGTTATTGGTGCAATTAAACTAAAAGTTGGAAGATGCGCATGTATGGGAGCGGGAGATGTAAGCCAAGAAAATACAATTATATCTTCATAGACAAATAATATTTCAAATTCTTCAACATTTTTGACATGTCCACTTTTTTCAACTCTTTCACTGTCTTTAGTAGTATATACAATTTCACCATCTCTTTCTACACTTTTTTGATTATTGTTGTATAAAGCTAGCTGACTTTTACTTCGACTAGGTCCATAAATACTCGCCATATTTATAGTATATAAATAAAATTTAATTTAGCGGTAAACTTTTAATTTCTATATTAAAACATATTTTAGAATTTAACGCACCGAAAAAGGTTGCTTGTACAAAAACTTTTCGTATATTTTGTATTTTAAAACACATTTCATACTTTACATGTTCCGTTTCATTATCGATAAAATGAAATTTCTCATTTCGTTCTGGTGAAGGAATGTAATAAATGTTTGTTGCATAATCCCGCGTTTCTGAATGCGTAGCAAGACTATTAGTTTTTATAAATTGTGTAAAAATACTGCAGTACGTAGGTGAAATTTCGAACATGAAAAAGGGTTGTTTAAACGTAGCGTGCCATCCGAGTATAACGTTATATTTTTCAACTAAAATTGTCCTTTGTAAAATTTCATCTCTATTGAGATATCCATGATGTTCATACTTTTCGCTAGACGATGTTCTTGAAATTTCATCTGCACTTTTTTTATTATTGTTGTATAAAACTAGCTGACTTTTACTTCGACTAGGTCCATAAATACTCGCCATATTTATAGTTTGAAATTAAAAAAAAAATTAATTTCTAGATTTAAAATAACGGGGTAACCATGATTATTTATATCTCTAGCTTTTGAATCTTTAATTTGAAAACTCAATGCGTTAAAAGTACCCATATTTAATTTTTTAAATGATGGATTTGTATATTCCATATACATACTATCTCCAAATGATTTACCTTGTATGGGAAAAACGGCTAAAATAGTGTTAGGTTTCCCGTTGTAACAATTATCGGTTGTAGAAATTTGATTGCAATGAATGTATAAAATTTTAAAAAGATTAACGTCAATCGTTTTACTATATTCTCCTGAGGTTAGAAATTCATTATGAAGCCCGAGTAAATTAGCTAACCCAGATGAAAATTTAACGGATTTGTTTTCAAGAGTTAAATTTAACAAGTAAACACCCGTTGTTGTATCAATCGTGAAGATAATCCAAGGTTTATGTCTTATTATAATATCAATAATTTCTGTAATAGTGTAAAGCCCCGGTTCTACAAACTTGACGACATCATCTTCATTTGTAGTACGATAAATTATTCTTTCTTTTTTACGCACATTATAATATCCTACCCAAATGTTTGCGCTAAGTAATCTTATTGCGAGATTACCTGCACGATTATCGATAGCGTTGTATAATTGAATTTCTCCACCATCTTTTTAAATTTCTAATTCAACGGTATGAAAGGCCATTTAATATATAAAAATTATAAACTTTTAATAATAAATGGCGTTTCCATTAGCATTCAAGAGTAATTTTACATATGCATATCCAACATCTGGAAATTTTACTGCACCAATTGGCTTTGTTGCTAATGATTTAACGAGTATAAACATTTATGTTAGCAAGAACGAGTTTTTCACCGCACATTTTGATAATGTTTTTAGCAACTACAAGTTGCCTAAAGTTGATAGCGATAAAGTTGTTGATGATTGGCATCAAAATCCGTAATTTTTTTATCAAAATCAAATAAATTTTGCAACGTATTGTAGTTCAACGAGATGCGGCGTGGGTTATCAACATTTAAATCATTCAAATATGATGATTCGTAGTTTTTTTAGATTTCACGTTTATTATCAAATAAGACGACTACTCAAAGAAATGAGTTGTCCTACATCTTTTCAAAATTATTTTAGCGCGTTTAATAATAATATAGACGTTAGCGCGTATAAAAGACTATGTAAAGACTTTCATACATCAACATCAAATAATTGGAAACAACGAGTAGATTTAAATTCGTTGGGATTGGGAACTGCCTATTATTACGATAACGGCTACAAACCGGTGCCCGGAAACAACTACGATAAAAGTAGTTTAAACGTCATCTCTACTAAAGTAACCGATTACGATTATTATAAAACTGCAACAAAAATGAGTTTTGGAGATCATCCCTCAACCTATACAATTGGATACATTTTACAATCTCCATCTACAGAGCACGCTTGGGCAAAATTTATATTGTCGCTAACGCTAGCTCAAGGTTTTACGGATATAGGTACGGAACGAATTAACGCTTCTATACGTTCATATGTTTACGCGATTTTAGGAGCTCAATCGCAAGCAAAAACATCTTTTTTAGCGGGTGGTACCGGTTTAGACGCGCAGCGTGAATTTATAAATATAGTAAATGCAGAAATTGATTCTCCTGTTGATTTACAAACTAGTATTCAACGATATCAAGATGTTTTACAATACGCTCGTTCACAATTAAACTTTTGTATAGGAGAAAATTTATACATGATGCCGAGTGGTATGAATTTACGAATAGGGTCGTATGCTGGATACAACAATAATTTATTAATCGCAACCAGTGATTTATCTTTAGGTTCAAATTTAAATACAAATTCAGAACCTACTCCTCCTTCAATTTTACCTTTGCTTCGCGACAGCGTACAAGCAACAACTCCATTAATCACTAAACACGTCAATGAAAAGGCTGCGGTATTGAGCGACAATCATTTAGAAGAAGAAAAAACCACCCAAGACACACTTGGCGTTAGCACAATAAAAGAAGATACGCCTATTAGCGATGCTAGTCATTTAGAAGAAGAAAAATTCTTTAATACTTGGTTTTGCAATTTTAACTTCACTATAGGAGTTATGATTTATGAATTGTTATTTTAAAGTTTTCTGCGCGTAAGTTAAGACTAGTACACCAACTCCCGTTAACGTCAGCCATAAATGTTCTGCCGCCCACGTAACAACGCTAGAAGCTGTTTTAAATAACCAATTTATAACCGATCCTATAATAGCTGGTAAAGCGGCTAAAGCCTTTGCTCCTAGTTTAGATAATACATTAGCTAGATTGTTTAATGTTTTTTGTATCCATTCTTTTACACCACCACTATCTGGGGGTGTGGGTTTAGGTGTAGGTGGCGCGGGTGTTGGTGGTGTAGGTTTAGGTGGCGCGGGTGTTGGTGGTGTAGGTTTTGGTAAAACTGAACTTGCGGCATTACCTATCGATTCGATAATAAAAGCGATAGTCATACTAACAGCCGTTAATATACTAACAATCGTTACACCTTGTTCTCTAAATAAAGTTTTAATTTTATCTCCTAACGTAACGTCTCTTTCTAACATTTATTGAAACGTTTCTTTAATTCTATTGATTTGACTACGAAGAACGTAATCATGCGCATCTATTTGTTCAATCAAAACTTCTTTTTCATCTTTTAGGTTTTTTAAATCTTCTATATACTTTTCATCAACATCTAATCTTCTTTCTTTAGCGTCGAAAATTAATTCTTGTTTATCTTCGATTTTTTGATTTAATACTTTTAATTTAGTTAAAAGATCTAATTGTTCACCTCGATTCGTAGTCATGATTTTATCGAGCGATTCTACTTCTCGCCATTCTATATTTAATTCCGTTTGAGCGTCTTGATCTCTCAAAAGAGTCATAACCGCCATTTCAATAGCTTCTTGCACTTGTACTGTTTTTTCTACTAGTTGTGACGCAGTCTGAGGTATAGAGGGTAACCTTCTACGACCGCTTAGAGTAACTGGTGTTGTTGCGTCAGTTAATGGTTTTTCTGCCGCTTTTACAACATTTATTAAAGCTATTTCAGTTTCACTAAATGGTAATAAATCATTTAAAGTTAAACCGCTTATACCACTTACCTTTAAAAAGGTACCTTCTTTTCCTCTTCCTAGATTCGTTAAACGTATTTCTTTATCACCTTTTTAAAAATAGAGTATACTTCTTTTTTTACTATCTGATTTCTCTTCAAACTTGGTATAGTCTTTTACAACGTTTTCATGACCTATACTTGCATAAAAATCATCAACCGTTAATCTAAGTTGCATATCTCTTAAAGATAAAGGTTTATCAACTTGCTCTTTTCTTTTTGATATTTCTTCATTTACCCTTTTTTCACTTTCTAATCTTTCAAGTTCTATTTTTTTTATACTTTCATCAATATCGTTAACGCTATACTCTTGGTAATCTACATCTTCTTCTCCATCAACATCTTGTATGACGGGTCTGCCTCTATAAGATCGTGCTTTCCTGCCATTTTATAATTACTTTTTATCTTTTTTTAATAATTTATAACTCGCGTAACCTACTATACTCATACCTAATACTATAAATAAAATTTCACGCGTTTTTTTTTATCTTCGCTAGGAACATACAAATCTTCTAATACAGGCTGCCCTGATGTGTATAAATCTTTTGGTAAATTTATTCGTTCGCCACTTACAACAAAATATTCATTCATCGCATCGTCAATATTATTAAACGTTCTTACAGCGCTCGATTCTTTTTGTATTTTTTCGTTTAAATAATCTAGATATTTTAAATGCTTTTTACTAAATTCATCTCTAGCTTTTGAAAGTTGTTCTAGCGCTAAATCGTGTCTTTTACGTTATTGTTGAGCGTCATTACTACGAAAATTACTAAATAAAAAATTACTACCGGTAAATGCTAACGCGTTTACGATCGCTCCTCCAATCATCATAGCTATAGATACCATTTTATAATTACTTTTTTTATAATTTTTTTAATAAAAATATACTATAAAAACTATGGCTAATAATACGTACGGAGATGTGCTAGATCCGTATAGAAGAATAAGAGAACCTAGAGGTATAAAAGGAGATCGTCAAAAAGTTGTCATCACAAATAATCCAAGCACTATTACCGAAAGTGAAGATTTAATAGTTAGTTTTCCAAATTTAGGAACGAACGACGTTATTGTTCCAAATACGGTTCGATTAGCTTTCAATATGACGCAACTCGTGCATGATCCAACCCGTGTTACTGAACTAACTCGAAGCACTATTGATCTCATTTTTAGTTCGCATGCTGAGCTTGTTAGTGAATGTGGTGTCTTACCTGTACTTCTAAGTGACCACTATCTTGTTTACTGTCTTCATACTTGGAAAATCCCCCAAAAGGGAGGACATTCAATTAACTTCAGATGTTTTAAAGATATAGATAATGATGCTTTCAAAGAAGACCTCATTAACGCACCATGGGATCATGTACTCAGTTGTCATGATGTTAATGAAGCATGGTCCCTATGGCACTCCCTGTTTATGAGTATAATTAACCACCATGCACCAATAAAATCAAAACGTGTTCGGGGTGACTCCTTGCCCTGGCTTGATGAAGACATTCTTCAACTTATGCGACAACGTGACCGTGCACACAAAATCGCAAAACGTTCAGGTTCACAAAATGATTGGGATGCATACAAAAAGTTGCGGAACACGGTTACTAAGAAAATCCGTACGACGAAAAGTGAATACTTTACGTCTACCATTGAGGACAATAAAAGTAATTCATCTATGCTGTGGAAAAAACTAAAAGAGGTGCTTCCTAACAAAAACAGAATTACTCCAAATTCTATCCTTTCTGCGAATGGTGAAAATATCGAGGATCTTGTTGACATCGCTGATACGTTTAATGAGCACTTTTCCACAATTGGGGAACGTATGTGTAGTAATGCCACCCCTGGTGATTTTGAAGTAGACGACAATATCGATTCATCTCTTCATAACTCAGTCTATGAGCAATGCATATTGCGCGACATAACAGAAGATTATGTGCAAAAGCAAATAGCATCAATGTTAGTCGGGAAAGCAACAGGTCCTGATGGCATCAGTGTTAAAATGATTAAAATAGCTTCTCCGTATATTATTAGATCATTAACCCACATTTTTAACTTATCGATAAGATGTGACCATTACCCTAAGGATTGGAAACAAGCTCTGGTCACACCTATTCATAAGGGAGGAGACAAATGTAACACAAGTAACTATCGGCCTATTTCCATCCTGCCGATTATCTCGAAGATTTTAGAAAGATGGGTACACTCAGCTATTTATTCGTACCTCGATGAAAGTAATCTTATTCCTGCTTGCCAATCGGGATTTAGGCCATTACACTCGACTGAAAGTACCCTACATGACTTAACGAACAAATGTTTTCAAGCTATGGAACGTGGGGAAATGACAGGCACAGTCTTTATAGATCTCAGTAAAGCATTCTGATTCTGTTAATCATAACATTCTGCTAGAGAAACTTAAACAGTTGAATATGTCAACTTCTGTAATTCAATGGTTTTAAATCATATCTGAGTGAACGTAGTCAATCTGTGAAAATCGATGGTAATATATCTAAGGCCTTGCCATTAAATGTTGGCGTGCCGCAGGGTTCAATCCTAGGCCCTCTGTTATTCATTATTTATACTAGTGATCTTCCACTTTGTATCCCCCAAACTGCAGTTTGTTCATGTATGCAGATGACTCTACACTAACATGTAGTTCCTCCAGTGTTAATGAAATAGAGAATATCTTGAATATAGCCCTAGTCAGAATCCATGATTGGTGCGTCAAAAACAAACTTACAATAAATGCCACCAAACTAAATCCATGCTCATTGGATCCAGGCAAAAGGTTTCAAACACTGGCCTTAATGTAAGCATTGACGATAGTCCAATTGTAAAGGTGAATTCATGTAAATGTTTGGGTGTTATTATTGATGAAACTTTAAGTTGGACTCCTCACGTTGAATACGTCAAGACTAAGGTCGCTTCTAAACTGGGTATGTTAAATAGAATTCGCGATTGTGTTCCACAAAGCTGCCTGCAAATTCTGTTTGTAAGCTTAGTTAAGCCATCCTTAGATTACTGTTGTACTGTTTGGGGAGATCGATACATATCTCACAATGTTATTCTTAACAAATGCCTGAAAAGGGCCGCACGGATAATTCTGAAGTGTGACTTTCTTACACCATCATCTGAAATGTTTGCTAAACTTAATTGGCTCTCATTTTCTGAAATAGTTATGTACAAAAAAGCTGTTCTTGTTTACAAATGCATAAACAAAATGGGTCCTCTGTACATGACTAATCTATTCACACCGCTTACACAGATTCGTGAAACGAGACGATCCACTGACTCGGCACTAAGGGTTCCTTTTGCGAAGAAGGAATCCTACTCTACGAGCTTTGCTGTAAAAGGTGCACACATATGGAATAACTTGAATGCCCAACTAAGAGCCGTAAATTCACTGGGTTCGTTCAAAGTTGAACTTCGTAAAACGTTCATCCAATAATGTTTATACTGTATACAAGGCATTCTTATATGTACTTAACACGGTCATTAAAAATTAGTTATTTCTGTGCTGACTTACGGAGTTTATAAACTTGGTTGCCGCGAAATTTCGGAGCCGGAAGGGAATTTCCTCGCTTTTTTCCCCAAGAAGGGTTTTCGCGGGGTTTTCGCCCTTCCCGTACTCGGCGTATATGTTGGTGCCCAAATTTGTATGTTAAGATCTCACACAGCTTATAATTGTTGATCTTAATCTATGTACAATTTTAATTACTTCCGTGATGTTGTATCTAATTGTTATTTTTTACGTGGATTGTCGTATTTTCTGTATGTTTTAATTTTAAAGTTGACATATGCAGGGCCCCAATGGAAATCAGTTTTTAACTGTTTGGGCATACCCTGGGTAAATAAAATAAATAAATAAATAAATAAAATGTTGCACTCGAGAGCGCGGATGATGAAAATAGAACATTGGTACAAAATATTGGTAGAGCTATCGTAAAAGGTATAAAGATTAAAATGGAAGGAAATACAATATTTGATTTAGAAGATGCAGATGTATTCAATTGTTATAAAGATGAATGGTTAACAACCGCGCAACGCGATAATTTAGCGTATCAAGGAATAGAAAATGAAAACGTAACTAAATTAAGAATAGACGCTAGCGATAAAGATACAACAAGTAATCAAGGAAAAGATAAAGCTATCGCGGATACGTATAAAAATAGATATTACATTCCGCTTGATTTTGAATTGTTAACCGATCATCAACCTTACTATCAATCAGGAATCGGAGATCGATTAACTTACGAACTTAAGTTTAATAAATTTTCTAACGTAATTAAAAGTACCGATGATAAAGCAAAATATAACATAAGCGGAATTTCTTTAGAATTTGAAGTAGTTCATATGCCAGAACTCGCTAGAACGATTAGAAATCAATATAGTAACCAGTTGAGTATATTGTTTGATCGTGTACTAAGACACGGCATAAAGCCAGTAAACAAGCGCGATACAACGTGGAATATAAATTTAAATACTCCTGCAAAAAGTATGAAAGGAATATTGTTTTTATTCAAAGAACCTACCGTAAAAGAAAGCAATGTGTTTTATAATCCAAAAATTAATAAGGTTTCAATTACGATCGAAGGTATTCCTAATCAACTCTACGCGCATGGAATGAGCAGGTATCAACATTGGGAAGAGATTTCAAAATATTTTGGTGATTCTAAACAACAACACGCTATTCAAGTTGTTAAAGCTCTAAATTTATCTAACGTCGAACAAGCTGATTATTTATTAAACAAATACGGCTTATTTTTAGATTTAAGAACGAGTACCGATAATAAAATACACGGAAGTGGAAGACGAATACAAAACTTATCCGAAGGAATTACTATTCAAATAGAAAAAGAGGCAGAAACTGCGGGTGAACTAAAAGTGTATACTTTTATTATTATGGATGCGCAACTCGTTATAAGAAATGGCGTTTTGACGCTGTTTACTTTTAATACTAATACTAAAAGGAATGTTACCTAAATATCCTCACGTTGCATTAATTTGTGGTCAAACCGGATGTGGAAAAACTGAATACATTTTAAATTTATTAGAAAATGAATACTTTAATCATTTTGAATATATAGTTATATTATGCCCTACTATCGCTATTAACGACACTTATAAAAATAGAAACTGGATTTGGAGCGATGAGCGAGTGTTTGTTGATGATTTAAAAGATATTTCATTAGATACAGCATTACAAATTTATAGTAATGCATACGAAGGAGATGAAACGTTGTTTATTATCGATGATTGTAGCGCTAATAAAGGATTGCGATATAACAAGTTTTTAAAAGATCAACGGCAGCATGAGTTATCTCTATTAGCTTTTAGCGGGCGACACAAGCATCACAGCTGCTGGGTTATTTCACAAAAATATAATAGCGTATTAAAAGATTTTAGAGAGCAATTAAAATAGGTATGTTTATTTTATTGTAAAGATAGAGATTCATTCGAAGATTGTTTACGAGAAAATGATGTTATACCAACAAAAGAGTTGAGAATGCAAATTCATGAAAAATTAAAACAAGTTAAACATAGCAAATTGATTTTAAAAACGGATCAACCTACAAGTTATGAAATACAACCGGAATAAGTTACTGAGCAATTACTCATAGGTCGTTGAGCAATTACTCATAGGTCGTTAGCAATTACTCATAGGTCGTTAGCAATTACTTATAGGTCGTTAGCAATTACTTATAGGTCGTGAGCAATTACTCATAGGTCGTTGAGCAATTACTTATAGGTCGTTAGCAATTACTTATAGGTCGTTAGCAATTACTTATAGGTCGTGAGCAATTACTAAGTAATATTATAAAATCTATTTATAAATATGAATACTGAACGAGTAAAAGATTTATTTACTAGTATAGATATTGAACAAGTAAATAATTTTATATGTAGTCTTAACCAACTTGTTGTTACCGAAAACGATAGAAAAGAACTAGTGATGATGATGCAGTCGAATTAGCCAAGTTTTAAATATGAATACTGAAAAAGTAAAAGGTATATTTACTAGTATAGATAATGAACGAGTAAAAGATCTAATATATAATCTTAACCAACTTTTAAATACTGAAGGGTTATCTAAAATCAACTATTGGTTTCTATTCTTTTTAATAAATTTAATAGATTATTCTATAAGTACTTATAATAAATGGAAGAAGTACATAAATTAATTTTAGAAAATCCACAGATGACAAGTCCGCCACCACTATCGTCAACTGTAGACGATACGGATGATGTTGCAGCAAAGCAAAAACAACGGCTCTTAACCACCGTAGTGGGAGGAAATTCAGCCAAGTATTTTGGTAAAGGGTATAGCGTTAGCGATATTGAATCTTTATCTATGGAAGAGCGAAACGTATTGCATATGCAATACGAAACTAAATTAGGCCGTGATATAACTCAGTCTTTAGGTAGAGCTTTTTTAACATTATACGCAAAACTATTAGGATTTAGTTTAAATCGTATTGATTTATACTGACATCAATTTCAAATTGGTGATGAAGGTAAATTAATTTCAGATTTACAAAAAGATCCTTTCATTTCGACTATGCTTAGTACCGTAGCATGCGAAATATACTACAAGTACGGCGCTATGCTAGCGCCGCTCAGTGCGACGTTAATTACAGCAAAACATTTAAAAAAGAAAGAAGAATCTTGTTTAGATAATAAAAGCGATGGAGACAAACAACAACCAAGAGAATACATTGAGCGCACTACCGCAAGCACAAACACTACCACTGCCACCAAGTCCGTCGGTGGTAACGAAAACGCCTACTAAAAAAACAAAAAACCCAAACAGAGTTGAGGCTGGAAAAAAGCTTGCTAAACTAAATAAAGAAAAGAAACTTGCTCTTGTAAACGCAAAAGCGAGCAAAGCAACTACTAAAACAGTAGTTGCTCGTAATAATGCATCATTGCAAAACGCAAAAGGCTCCAGCAATGAAACAAACTATTTTGTTTATATCGGTATTGGTTTAGCTATTGGAGGTTTCGTATATTTTTTAACTAGTAAGAACGCAGACGTAGCCTCACCTGCTAAAATCGGTAAGCCAGCTTTTGCTAATCCAACTTTGCCAGACGCAGCGACGCAGTTTGAGGTGCAAGCAAAAGAACACATAGTTTTAGAAATGGAATAATTTTAAAATTTTATTAATTTTTTATAAATATATTGTATAAAATGGATACAAAAACAATCGCCGATTCAGTTTATCACAGTAGTGTTTTAACTCTTTTTACTGTTTTATACAGTATGTTGGTTAAAAAAACATTAAGCGTAGAACCTGCAAATTTAAATAAATTAGATATAAAAGATGGATTAAAATTAACCGTAACGCTTGGATTGTCTTCAATGACGCAAATGTGGTTAGTTAAACAAGGTATTTTACCATCCTCTCTTATGCCTAAAAATTCTATAGAATAAAAATGTTTAATAAATATTAAATGGATAAACAAATAAAGCTACAAAATGCATATTATAGTCCGAAAGGATACTACAAAGGTTACGAGGCAATTAATAAATTAGCTAAAGAAACTAAAGTAAATAAAAAAGTAGTTAAACAATGGATAAAAAGGCAAGCATTGTGGCAAATTTATTTACCCTATCCTAAATATATTCCTAGACCTACTAGTTCAAATAGTAACACGCAAGCGCCAAATCAAGTTCATCAAGCAGATTTATTGTTTCTTCCGCATGATGTAGTTGGTAGAATTACGTACAAGTATGCGTTAACTGTTGTAGATGAAGCAAGTAGATATAAAGAAGCAGAGCCGTTAACCGATAAAACCGCTATTCAAGTTAGTAATGCGTTTCAGAAAATTTATAAACGTAGTTTGCTAACTTGGCCTAAAATTATAAAAGTTGATCCTGGAAAAGAATTTATGTCTAACGTTAATGTAATAATGAGTAAACATAATGTAAATATTCAAAGAAGTGAAGCTGGTAATCATAGAGCTCAAGGTATAGTAGAGCGATTTAATAGAACTTTAGCCGAAAAATTATTTTCTTATCAATACGCTCAAGAAATAGCAACGGATAAAAGATCTCGAGTATGGGTTAAAAGATTACCGGCGGTTGTAAAAGGATTAAATAATGAGACGACGCGTCTTATAAATTTAAAACCAAAAGACGCAATTAAATTACCCGTTGTAGAACAAAATCCAGCCTCCCCGGTGCTTGCGATTGCTAAAATTTAAAACGAAAAAAGAATACCAAACAACAGTTTAGTTCGATATTTATACGCACCCGGTGAAGCTGAAAAAGATACGAGACGTCGTGCGACCGACCCTATATGGAGTATACAAATTTATAGACTAGCTAAAACGATGAAAGCTGCTAATCAACCCATCTTGTATTATTTAGACGCGGGTCCCGCTCGTAGTTTTGTAAGAGAAGAATTACAAATTATTCCTCGAGATACAGAAAATCCACCTATTAAGCGCTAATACTATAATGACCGTAAGCGCGAGTATCTATTCCGTGTTCTAAAATATATTTTTTTATGTCTAAAGGCGATAGCGATATTTTATTTACTCGCGTCGTATATAATCGATGTTTTTCGTGTTTAATAAAATTCATAGGGTGATGTAGAGTATTTTTCAACGATAAAACTTGTTTATATCGCGAGTGTTTAATATCTTGTTCTAAAACTTGTTTTTTAACACCTTTAGCTTTTCTTATTTCTTTTTCATTTGATAAAAGTATTGAATACATGTTTGGTCTTAAACATAGAATTTCAGAGAATAAAGTCCCCGCAGTCTCGTCTTTCATTTTTCCAATCACTTTTTTATTTTCTTTAGAAAATAGAAAATGACCTTTGTCATAATTACTAAAATCGTATAAATCTTTGTCTTTTTCCATATCTTTATACACATCTTCCGTTTGAATCTCAAGTAACAAACTATCCGTATCCGTGTAAAGCAACTCGCACTTGTTGCCGTATTTTAGCTTTAAATGATTGTAATAGAAATCGTACATTAAATGTTTAGATAATTCTAAAATACACATTCCTACATAAACTGGGCGGTTGAGTACGAGGCTCGTTTTATGCATGTGAATCGCTACTAAATCGTTATCAAATATCCTTGCCTCAGCAAAATTTGGTTTTGCTGTAAGTTTGCGAATTTGATTTTCCGCTTTTTCATCGTTTAACCGCTTTAAATTCACATTAACGCGTTTACGTACATTTTCCATTGTTTTTCCAAAAACCGAATTATTCATCAAGTCTTTCTCAAAATCTGACGTTGCGTTTTTTCTTAGTTGTGTGTTTTTATCAATGTATGATTTCATCCAACACGATTCATCAAATTCTAAAACGCGATGAATTTTAGTTAGTTTCATACTGAGTTGTAAATATAATTGTAAATTACGATAATGAAGCACGTAATTACTAAAGTCGTATAAATTGGGAACTAATTTTGCAACGTTTGGGGCGGGTTTGTCTCCTAATAACTCGAGCTGATACGGTGACATCCATTCTTTCGACACTACCAACGACTCTGGCGCGAGTGGAAATGCGTCGTGAGAATCGTGTAATTCTTTAGGATATTCTAAATCAACTTCTAAAATACATCCTTTATTACTAGTCATCCATTTAAAATTACCCGTTGGTAAAGGTTGACTCATAGCATATCCGTATAAATTATTCGCGTCTAAATACGTAATGTAACTCGATGGAATCGTTTCATCGTAGGAGGGTAAATATTTATTGTTTGCTTTAGCGTATCGTTTACTTACCATGCACGTTCCTCCACGCGTACCTTTTTCTATAAATAAATGCATATCAATATCCGTAAACAAATCTAAAGATTGTTTCGAATGTTTCAATAACGCGTCCCAACTTAATCCAGGACTAGTATAATAATTAGCCGGATCTAAACCGTATTGTTTTATACAAGTAGCGCGAAAATTTCCAAACACATCCGCCAATAACAAGACATCGGTACGCACGTATAAATCGTGATAATCACCTAGAGTTTTACAATCAAATTTGCTATAAACCTTGTTCGCATGCGCATATTCTTCTTTAGTAATACTAACGTTGTTTAAACTACTATAAAAAATATTCTATCGGAGGAAGGCAAGTTTCTTCAAATCTTGAAAAACTGTCCATGTACTCGTAAGGATAAATACCCTTTTGTTTAACAAGATTCAATTTGTTTTCGTCGGGTTCAAACTTGCTAGTAATCGTAAAATAATTATTTGATTTTACAAGTTTATCTAACGAAGCAAATAAAAATTGAGCGCTGACGATAAAGCGTAGTTGGTCGATTGAAAAAGAAATATATTTTTCTATATTGTTTGGAATACACGTTAAATTTCCCGTCGTTTTACCCGCGGCTTGCATAATAAGGTGTGAGTCGTAACCTCGCAAATTATGAAATACGACCGGTATAAAAGTTTTCTCTGGTTTTAAACTTAATTTTAAATTACAACAATTGTGCGCTGCGCCTCTATATTTGCCGGTAATGTAACAATGGTCGCGTACTTTTCTAAACTTATCGATGCCATTGACAAAAAATGTCTTTTCACATATCCAGCACTGTTTAGCGTTTTTTAAATTTAATTCATCTTCATCAGTCATTATTATTTTTTGAGAGTTTTTAAATATATCGTTAATGTTTTCTTCTTCTTTTTCTAATTCAGTTAAAAAATGTTTAGCCGCATCTTCTCCTCGGTAAACGACTGGATCGCTAGTTTTACCGTCGCAACGAATGACTACGTACGAATAACCGCAAACGATGTGCTCTTGAAGTTTTTTAGTGTTAGTAGAGTTAACATCATCAACATTTTTAATAATACTTTCAAAGTCAGCGTATATAACGAATTGAACTTTCATCTTTTTATGATACTTTATAAATGTTAACGTATCGTTTTTACCTTTTTCTGGCATCACAACCTTTGTTGGTCTGTCGTTTATCCCCTTACACATTTTTATGTGATTTTCGAGATACGATTCTGTCGAAAAACCCTGTAAACATCTCAAACAAAAATGTTGCCGTTCTTTGTGTTTCGTTTGATCATAAAGTAATTTATTTAAAAAACAATTCCAAACATAGTGAGATCTAGTTCCTTTTACTTCTTCTTTGTGTATTAATAATAAATTTATACGATCTAATTCCGCGGGTTGATCGCTGAGTTTGTAAACTAGTATTGATTTTGATTCGCAACCAAAAACGTTTATCGCTAAACAATTTTGTTTCTCTACTAGCTTAATTTGATTGATCGGGGTTGGAGTGTTAATACCATTAAAATTTAAACCATCCTCTGTTGGATATTTAGACGTTCTTTGGGGATCTTTTAAAGCTGGAAAAAGAGCGCTACGTAGTGCCCATCGTAAACAATCGTCGTCGTTATTTTGTATGTTGATACATGCTTTTTATTTTTTATGTAGTCGCATAGCGAGATATAACTACCGCCTCTTAAAGGTTGATATCTCGCGATTGTTATATTCATATCTACGATACGATCTACCTCCCATCCAGAACCGTTAGACGTCCATTTTTCTAAAGCTTCTTGAATTTGTGAAAAAACCGTATTAAGTATATTTTCAATATTATCTAAATTTAATAATACAATTTGTCTATTATTATGGAATCTTGGCTCAGCAAAATCAATCGCACCATCTAAATTTTCTTTAAGTAATTTAATACGTATATATATCATAAACTTAAACGCGTTAAATTCATGCAAATCTTCACCCAACTTGTTTATAATATTCGGTTTTACCACCGCCCAAAAGATAATTAGATCTTTTTCTTTACTATGATTCAGCGGAACGACCATTCTTCGTTCGCGTAAATATCTAACACCGTTAATCAACGTTTTAAAACTCAACTTTTCTTCTTTACCGTAAAACCTTTTAATAGCGGCCACATAATCTTTTTTTAACAACTGCGCTCGTTTACCCGCGCCGCGTTCTGGCAGCTCAATATTTTCAGCTGCTATACGCTCTCTCAATTCAACTAAACTTAATTTAGATAATGGCTTTGGTTTATGTCGCCGTAAAGAATGTTTTACACCTTTATAATATGCACGTTTATCAACTTTACCCTTGCTGTTTATCACTAAAAAAATTGGCCTATGTGAGTGTGCAAACTCTTTCAATTCTGGCAATGTCCATTTTGATAAATATCTTCTTCTTTCTTCATTTCTCTCCATTTATTATAGTACTAGATAATAATTTTTACTTTTTTCAATTTTTAAAATGTCACTTTTATAAGTGCTATGTTTTAAGTATGTATATTTAATATAAACGAGGTGTTATTTTTAACAACTCTTTCATCACTAAATTATATTTTCATCTAGCTTTTCCTTCTACAAGTTTTAAATTATTATAACGAATACTCGTTGCTACTTGCTTACAACTTTTTATTAATAATTTTCTTGCGCATCGTGTGCAATAAGCTGATAAAGTTTGTGTTCCTTTTTTACATCCTAAACACGCAGTAGGTATACGTTTACCTTTTTTAATACGACTCCGATGTAACCCACAAAATCTACCACCACACGCGCTAGCAATGCAACACTTGTCTGTTTTACCAACTAAAAGCCACGGTCGCAAGGGACGATTATTTTACATTTTTTATTCGCTAATATTTCTGTTGTCATCATTATATTGCAATATAATCTTTTTTACTTTTTTCAGTTTTTTATCACACTTTTTTTACTTCTCATAACTCACAAACATTCTTTATCATCTTTTATGACGTCATCAATATTTTTAATGACGTCACACCTCATTTGCATAATTACCGGCAACATTTAGGGAAAGTCCCTTTTTACTATTTTAACCTTTTTTTAATTTTTCAAAAATTCCCCCTACTGCCACCCAGCAATCTTCTAAAATCTCATTTTTTTAGTAGGTGCGCTAGGACCCCCATCTAACATACTACTGGTGGAGATGTCAACATGTATTTAGTTGAATACTTGTATTCATTCTAAGGTGGAGATGTCAACATGTATTTAGTTGAATACTTGTAGGCCTATTCATTCTAAGGTGGATATGTCAACATGTATTTAGTTGAATACTTGTATTCATTCTAAGGTGGAAATGTCAACATGTATTTAGTTGAATACTTGTATTCATTCTAAGGTGGAGATGTCAACATGTATTTAGTTGAATACTTGTATTCATTCTAAGGTGGAGATGTCAACATGTATTTAGTTGAATACTTGTATTCATTCTAAGGTGGAGATGTCAACATGTATTTAGTTTAATACTTGTATTCATTCTAAGGTGGAGATATCAACATGTATTTAGTTTAATACTTGTATTCACTTGTTTACAAGTTGAAATGGATCGACACCGGCTGGTAATAAAGAATAGTCATAATTACCTGTTAACGCTGATAGCATTAGTATGGCGAACGCTGCTCCATCCATTTTCCGTGATGCAGGCTGTAGGCTTGATTCACTGTGGCGACTCATAGCAGTGTATACGCGTTCTTATAGAATATAAATGCTGCACGCACTATGTCACGTAGAGTAAAAGTAAGCCAATTAGGAGCCAATACCTCCACGCCTATGGTACTTAAAGGTGCACACATCAGCCATAGACACATCAAGCCTCGTCTGTTCGAAAGGGCGAAACAATATGTTGTGAGTGGTGTCAGATTAGGCTAATGGTTATCCCCTCATTGACATGGCAGGTGTGAAGTTCTCTTCAGCAAGACAGTATGGCCCAATTTGGGACGGATATCTGGGGGTCTTTGGGTATTGCTTGGAGAATTATATACAGCATATCTTGGTGGTATTTTGAGGAATTAATTTTGTTTGGGGGATTGTTTTCACCTCCTGTTATTAACGGTGTATAGCAAAGTCAGTGCCTGTGAACGAACGCCAAGCGTTCTGATTTGTCTACACATTATAGCGCTTCATCGACCAAATGATGTACGAAATTCGTACAACGTTGGCACAACGTAGTTAAAATGTGTACAACCAAACTACGGCGCATCATACGTTGTGCCGACGTCAAAATCCAATGGTGTTTTAATTTTCGAAGAGGCAGGGCATTGTACACTTTAAATAAAATTGTAATTTTCCGGCGAAAAGTGTGTAAATTCCACGGTGAATTACCGTATCATCCCTTTTTCAGTGTTTTACGGCCGAAACCCGTATTACGGCCGAAACCCGTATTACGGCCGCTCCCATTGCACTCTGGGGATATAATAATAATAATAATAATAATGTATAGATTTATATAGCGCACGTATCCACCAACTAAGTGGCGCTCAATATCTAAATCATCTGACCTTAATTTGACCTAGCTTTGTGCTCGAATCATTTCCAAGGTTTAAATATGTGAAAATGGGTCATTTTAAGCCATTTTCAAATATTTACTGTTAACTTTATGATAAAAAGGTAAGATTTTGGTGTTCTCTTCTATTTTGATGTAAAAAGTACATTCAAAATTTCAAATATTGAAATATAGATTATAATTGCATGACCATGATTTGAAAAGAGAATTGAAAAGACAGTATATAAAGGATACATGTTCTAAACATTAGTAACTGGAGAGGGGTCGTTGAAAAAGGAACCAGACTACGCGTACGAAAGTGAAAGACTTTGTGTAAAATAAACAATTGCATCAATTAACCCCAATTAATATCTACAGATCCATCCCACAGTAAATGCAGCATCCCGTGGACGTTTCAACCTTAACTGCTTAAATATCGTAAATAATACGTTAACCGTAGATTCATTTCCAGTTTTGAAAATACGGTACGTCTACCCAGCCTAGCATGCATACGGGAAAATGTATTCATTTTTGGAATGTATGTCAAAAGCGGGCGTGGGGCAGCGCCTCCCTATGAGCTAAGCTCCGCCGATGAATTTGGCTATATCTGGCGAATTTAAATTCTGTCGGAATAATCAGGAATCCTTAAGTATTTTTTACTTGCTTATTATTGTTCTTTTCTCCCAACAGCCCTCAATCCATGCCCCCTTTAGCTACGCCACTGATGGTATGATTATACGAAAACAAGTACAGCCTATAGGCCTATACTTCAAAATAATTTCGTACCTTTTCATGAGTACGAGTGCGAGTACGAGTACTTAGTCACCAGTATCAATACGTTGCCATCAGTAAAATTACTTGTATACGTACATTCGTATTTTGTGTAACGATAAATGCGCATGCATGCGTTTATCATGCTGGGAAGTCGGGAACATCCTTTATAATATAGTTATGTATAAGTTATCTTATATGTTGACTGGGTCGTGCGTCAACAATTTGTCCGTTGACAAATTACCTCTAGTAATCCTTTACCCAAATGATGGATTAATCTCCTATCCAAACAATCTCACAGGCCTCGTGCCAGAACTACATTGCATTCAAGAACAGGCCTTTGAACAGGCCGTTGTCGTAATCAAATAATTACGACAAATCGGCCTACATGGACGTAGATCTACAAACATATAAAAATGATTGTGGCTGCATTAATTAGGCCTTTTATTTGGGATAACCAAGTACAATTTGCACATTATGATTTTTTAATTCAAGTTTTGATGCCCTTTTCCTTTCCTTTCTGAAAGTGGATACTTCATTTTCTACAAGGTGTGCAGAGGGGTTGCGGGGTTATAAACGTATCACCAATATTTTCCATATTCTAGACCTTTTGGAAATGTTCCCACTCCCCCAAAATAAAGTAATAAATATTAATATGCCTAATGTTTAATTCCACTTTTTTAAGTGTAAAGTTTCTAGTTTCTAGTTTTTAAGCGTATGTTCCAACGTTTGCTGGTTTGGATTAGGCCCTCACTTTGAAAATCATTCCGCTGCCGTTGGACTGAATTAATTTGGCTCCTTGCCAATCTTCTCAGTTTCCACGAAGCTTTACACAATATATAGCAATCTGAATACGTCTACATAACATACAGTTTCCTCATTGTAGCCGTAAAATGTAATGCGCCTTGAGCACCAGTTTGGTGGATACGTGCGCTATATAAGTCTACATTATTAGGTGTTCGAGCGACAGCGCGAACACCTATTGATATTAAAGTAAAACTTGTAGCTTTGCATGGTGAGGATGATAAGTAAGACTAATTGCGGTGAGACCATGTTGAATCTCAATTGAGTAGTAATTAGTTCTGAAAAGAACTGGAGGTACAACTCGACGTTTCGATCAGTATGCTCTGAGGACGATCAGAGCATACTGATCGAAACGTCGCGTTGTACCTCCAGTTCTTTTCAGAACTAATTACTACTCAATTGAGATTCCACATGGTGTCACCGCAATTAGTCTTACTTACCTATTGATATTGTTCGGTTTTTTTTAGGTGTTTGGGTTTGTGCCCAAACACCTCTTGATATTGTTCGTTTTTTTTTAGGTGTTCGAGCGACAGCGCGAACACCTCTTGTTATTGTTCGGTTTTTTACTTTTTCTTCTCCTTCTCAGTGAGACAATCCAGAGACAAAACCATAGTTGCAGACTTCACAGAACCTTAAAACTTAACACATCGTTAGACCTTAACATGTGGTTGTGCCCTAAGTTGTAACGTCATGGTGAAGTCATCAGATATCGAATTACACTAAATCAAAGTTTAATATTCATATGGGATGACTGAACCGGAAGTTAATGTATTCAGTATAGCACATTATATTATTTTAATTATATATTAGGAAAACTCATATCTCCTGAAGTAACTCTTGTCTTTTAACAACTTTAGGTGATGACGTCATTACATATGATGCACACTCGAACACCCTGAGTTTGTTTTCTCCAAACTCAATACCTCTAGTTTTTAACTTTTTCTTTTTCTCAGTGAGACATGTCCTAAGTTGTGACGTCATGGTGAGGTCGTCAGATATCGAATTACACTAAATCAAAGTTTAATATTTCAAAAAATTATTTATATCTCATGAACCACAAAAGATATTTTCACAATCTTTGCATCATCTGAAAGATCTTGAATTATGTGATATTTCGTACACAGAGTGACCCCAATCTGACCTCTCATTTAAAAAAATCGTATCTCATGAACCAAGATATTTTCACAATCTTTTCATCATCTGAAAGATCTTGAACTATGTCACATTTCGTTTTTAGTCATGACCCCAATCTGACCTCTCTTTCCGGTCGAAACCGGAAGGTTAAGTGAAACAGTATGCTGAATTCTTTTTCTTCTTCTTCTTAGTGGCTCTCGCGTCTGGAGACGCATGAGGCAGTCAGAGCACTCCAGGTTCTTCTGTCTTCAGCAAGGTCGGGCACGTCACTCCGACGACGGTTGACTGATCGCAGGTCACGGTCAATGTTCTGCCGCCAGCTCATCTTCCGTCTTCCCCCTTCTTCTTCGTCCGGCTGGAGTCCAGTGTAATATCTGGTTGGCGGGTCTTGACGGTGGAAGTCTCGAAGCATGACCGAGCCAGGTCAAGCGCCGTTTGCAGATCGTGAATGATACTGGTGGTTGTCCGAACTGCTCCCTGACCTATTCATTGGGCACGAAGTCGCTCCAACGAATGCCAAGGATCTTACGTAGGCATTTGGTGTCGAAGGCGCCGATCTTCTTTTCCTGGCTTGATTTTAAGTGTTGACAACACATTGGAGTTGAAGAAGTGGAGCTTAAGTCTCAGGGAAAATTTCTTGTTGTTCCAAATTTTCCCCAGCTGATTGAAGGCTGCTGACGCTTTCCCAATTCTACAGCTGAGTTCATGGTCCTTGTCACCTTGGTGATGAATGGAACTTCCAAGGTAAGTGAATTCATCCACGTTTTCAATTTTGTGCTGGTTCACAAAGATGTCCGTACAGGGGTGATGGTCCCCTGTGAGCATATTCTTGGTTTTCTTGTCGCTGATGATGAGACCAAGTCCTCCTGCACGGTCGCTAATCGAGCTGACCAGATCTTGAAGGTCTTGGGTGTTGTCTGCTAAAGTTGCGATGTCATCTGCAAAGTGAAGGTCCTACAGACGACTGTCTTCAGAGGAAAACCTTCCGGAGTCAGTCCAGCGAACTTCGCTAAGACCAAGGATGTTCAGTTTATACTCCTCCATTTCCTTTAATTAAAACTTGACTCAATTTTGATGAGTCAAAGAGAGTTCGAACGTTCCAGTATCCAATACGGGTCACGTTCTTTGCATACAGGACTCTGGTCCTCGGGGCACCAGCTTCCTGAGAGAGGCTTTCACTGGTGGCCGTCATAGAGTCTCCAAAAGGAGACGACTGTTGCCCTAGCTGCTTTGAATCTTTGAATGCGCTCTGATCTGTTTTCGTAGCAATGTTTTTTTTCCAGGAACAGGGTGCTGGCCTGTAGCCTAACCACCTATATTTATTAAAGAGACTGTAGATGGGTCGTCTCTGACGCCTAACAGCCGAAGTCCACAAGATATGATGCGGCTCGCCTTTAGGCACGAACATGAGATCGTTGCGTCCTACTAGGGGCCCCTCCGCCCAGGCCGTTGACTTCCTTCTGAAGCTCGTCCGCCCAGTGATGTCATGTTACACATCACCCCCTCAACGTCGTTAGGTCCGCCTGCTGAAGCGGTTTCCCGGGGTGTGGCACTTGGAGCCAGACGTAAGAGATTTAGGAGATGGATGAGAACCAGTGCGCCCGTCCATCCTACAGAGTAGGATGCAGCAGTCAGACAACAAGGGTACTATCTCTATCCAGAGCCCCCTGCACCCCAATAATGCTGAATTACTATTCCCTATATGTATGAGGTCTTAATGTTTACGTGATTAATATATCTCGTACATGTACATGTACATTGTATACGGAGTTTAATATATAGTCAGGTGGCTTAGGTCCAGATTTGAGAAGGATAGGGACATTCCGGATAAAAGCACCAAACTTTTTTCATGTACTACCCATGTCCCTAGCATTCAATTTTTGATAGGAGCCACTTAATCAAGAGAGAGGAAGGCGGCCATCTTAAATTCCAAGATGGCCGCCATGTAAAAACCTATAAGTGTCAATATCTCGGCTTCTAGGTCACTTAGAAGGGCAAAATTGTTGTCTAAGCATACATTTTCTGGGGTGAGGAATGCAATTATACCATTTAGAATATCAAGAGATAAATATTTCCATCACTATTGGTGTGCTCTTGTCAAGAATTGAAATGTAAATATGAATTATTGCAAAAATATAACCAACAATCAGTGTAACAATGTCTAATATAAGAAAATGTTCTTTACCAGTGACTTCCCTTTATTAATTATTCATTCTTTTTCATGGAGTATGCGACAATAACAAGACAATGTACAAGTAATTCAACAGTCCAATGAGAACTTGGCTGGAGGTCTATGAGCACAGTGGTTCTACAAATTACATGTTCTTAGTTTAAAGCCACTGCTAGTAGTAAAGAGTGATGGTGCAATCCCATTCAGTGACACTCAATCTTTGTTGACTTTTTGTTTTTGTTTTTCAATATGTATTTATCATACAAATTAAAATACAGTGGGTCCGTATCTATTTCCAATGTTTGTCCATTTGACAATAAAATTTGTGGGAATAGTAGACCTTTTCGCTCACAAGGGCCATCCAACGGGACACTCCTCCAACCTCCATTCAGAACGCATCGCGGCCCCCATTATCCACACCGTGGGCTGATCTTTAGAAAGTCTTTCCAGGACAATTGGGATAGACTCAGCAAAAGGGCCACGATCGCCTTCACTAAACTCACGTTGGAGGAATACAACCACCAAGCAGAAGAGGTCGAACAGCAGCTGTCGAAGGCACAGAAGGAACTGACAGACCACTTCAAAGACGAGAGAGATTTGCAAAAACACAGAGCCTGTACGAGTTCTTCACAAGACCCAAGCCACCCCAACACGGGGAAAGAAGCGGCCAAGAGACTAAGTCTTAACAGCTCTTTCAAAACACACCAGTCTTTTTAAAAACTTTAATTTACACCAGTTCTTTTCAGGACCACCACAACTTCTCAAAAGAGAAATTTCATGCCACCTGTCTACCTTATTAATATAATACAAATATTAAAAAAAAGGATATATTTTTTAGTACCAAACTATCACCCGACTATGGCAAACCGGAAATTTTACGAAAGTAGCAAATCGTTCACAATTAAAATGAAAATTGAAACAATTTTCACTTGAACGCTCATATAAAACCAAACATTACCAAATTAGTCTACTGACAACACTAGCAGAACAAAGTGAACAATTCGTCACAAACCTATCCAAAGCAAAACTATCTCAAACTGAAAAATTGCTCTGGGTAAATGTTTAAACTTCGTTCCAACCCATGCTAAACCAACCCGTTTTTATCGTTTAAGTGACATTAACATCCTTCAAAGATGATTGAGAATTACATACCTAATGCATAACAAAAATTCCAAAACCCACCCTATCAAACCACCATCCGCTTGGCATCCAGAAAACCACACAGGGTTGCAACGCTCGAAAACTAATCGGAAGCCACAACATTTGAACTTGCTCATATTCGTCTGAGAACTCAGAAAAAGAACATGACAAGAATTTCATAATACTATGAATCAGTTGCAACCAAATCTCAAATTCACTTTTGAGGCCTCAAAAACCTCAATCAATTATCTTGACTTAACCATTTTCAAAGGAAAATGCTTCCGTAAATCTGGCATACTTGGCACAAAAGTGTAACAAACCGACAGAAACATCAGTTTCTACACAAAACCTCATCACACCCACCCCATGTATTCAAAGCATTTATTTACGGAGAAACTCCGGATATGCGAGAAATACCAACAATGAGGAAGATTTCGTAGAAAAAGTCAAGATTTTCTCACAAAAATTATTAGCCAGAGGCTATACTCTAACTGAGATAAACAACGCAACACGCAAAGTGTCACTGGCAAACCAAGCCAAACTGATTCACAAGCTACCAAAAGGTAAACAAAACAAGGAAGCACCACTGGTTTTCTCATAATCCGTTCGTTAACCACAAATATGTGATACAAGCAGTAAACAAACACTGGCCGCTGATACAACAAAACCAACAACTCTCGGAAATATTTCCAAAACAACCCTTTGTTGCATTCAGAAAGGCCTAAAATATTCGGGAGAAACTAATCCGAGCAAATCTCACAAACACAGATCCAAAAGGATCAACTGAGAAACTCACTCCCACCCCATACAACTCTGGTTTTTTCGAAGAACCAGTTGAAACACTCAATGTTCTGCTTTCCCTGTTAGAGGAACAAATCACATAAAAACAACGAACTCTCTCACTCAAAACAAAACGGACACATTACAACTGTTTGAAAAAGAACATCAATATAATGTCTTATCCAAAAATAAGACAGGAGACAACCCGGTTCCTCTGAACCATTACATGCAACTGATGATTGCCAAGTGAGGCATAAAAGCTTACCTATTGCTACAAAAGGATCTGAAAAAATATCCTGTCTCTTCTACACATTTCCCCATTTTGACCAATCGGTCATTATTGGTACCTTCAAACAAAAGGTCTACTATTCCCACAAATTTTATTGTCAAATAGACAAACATTGGAAATAGTCAGATACGGGCCCACTGTATTTCAATTTGTATGATAAATACATATTGAAAAACAAAAACAAAAAGTCAACAAAGATTGAGTGTCACTGAATGGGATTGCACCATCATTCTTTACTACTCCCATAAACGATAAAGTAATATTTTATATTGTAAATCTTCTCATCACTTGTCCCATCCATGTATGTTGATTTAAAAAAGGAAATACTCTTAACTATGGGTTTTAGGCATGGTAGACTGATGTATACTGAGCTCAACAATACAGTGCAACATGGTTCAATCTTGTTTTAAGCATATGGATCAAAGCTTTGGAGTAGACAGTTTTTAAGAGAGCAACGAACCATCATGTAAATGAAGTATGTGCAACTAAGTAGATGAGTACTACTAGTTTATTGGTAGTGTAGTAATGTAGTATCGGACTAACATGTATTGACTAAGTAGTACCATAATATAAGGATTGTTTTTATGTCTTTTATATCATCTTATGTCTCTTTACAAGAGTATTTGTATGTGTATATAATAGAATACTTACAGCATTGAATAATGTTTCACAAAGTCAGTAAACAGCCACTAACTAGTGTCCTCTGTTTCTTGTAAACACTGACTTTAAATAAATAAATCATTTGATGATATTCTAAATGGTATAATTGCATTCCTCACCCCAGAAAATGTATGTTTAGACACCAATTTTGCCCTCCTGAGTGGCCTAGAAGCCGAGATATTGACACTTATAGGTTTTTACATGGCGGCCATCTTGGATTCCAAGATGGCCACCTTCCTCTATCTTGATGAAATGGCTCCTATCAAAAATTGAAAGCTAGGGACATGGGTAGTACATGGAAAAAGTTTGGTGCTTTTATCCAGAATGTCCCCATCATTTTGTTTACCTACCTGACTAATAGTCCTACAACGTGGAAAATTTCTCCTTTTTTACATGATATTGGGTCACAAAATAATGTTCCTTCCTCAAGTCATCACCTCTCAATATAACAAACGTGAAGAATATACAGGTTAAGGTATGACATATACATGTATAGGTCTTTCTATGGGAAAATGCATGAAAATGCATTCTCAGTGTCACATAAAGTAGATGTAATAGTCCCTGGCTATTTTTCCCTGGCTACTTGTATTTCCCTTGTAGTCGGTCTGTCCTCAGCAGTACAGTAAAACTAGCATGTGTGTGTTTTTGTGTGTACTCAGTGTTTTCACAAAGGTTGGGAGACAGGAGATTTTTAATGTGACAGTCATTAATTTTGAATCAGTGCCACTTAAATTACACGTCATTTATTATTTATACATCATGTGTTTTTCTACTTTTAGTAGATTTAGTGTTTCACGAAACTATCTGTTCTGTGAAATAATTATTTGTTTCAAAAGGTGCTACCACTTGAGAAAACAACTATTTAAAACTTGTAGCTTTGCATGGTAAAGAGGATAAGTACGACTAATTGCGGTGACACCATGTGAAATTCTCAATTGAGTAGTAATTAGTTCTGAAAAGAACTGGAGGTTACAACTCCACGTTTCTATCAGTAAGCTCTGGTACACCAAGTAATGTTTTAAATAATATTTGATTAATTTTGGTAACAAGATCATTACCGAAAATGTTCTCTGCCGCTCAATAATTATTGTAAACAAGTATAATTATTGCACTGGGACCTATACATTTTTTGAAAGGCACTTCATGTATGTACATGTACTTGTTCATAATTTATATAACAATAAATGAGAATTTAATTTTGTGAACTATAAATACACAATGTTTCATAATTTATTGCTTCTTTTCTTCTTTTTCATTTGACAAAATATGAAAGTGAAATTGTTAAGACCTACATGTATAGTTGTTTAGAGGGGGAGTGTGAATTCTGCCTAAATGAAATTAAACATTATTCAGTCCATGTGTTCTTAAATATGGCATATAAAAAAAATCAAATATTTATTTTAAATAAAATAAAGAAATTAACAAACAAAATAAACCCCATAATGTTTACATCACTGAGGGAAAGATAGACATGTTTGTAGGCATTGTGTCTGCACCATTTATAAGATTGCATAAATATATTTGGTCAAATGAGGGCACTGTTTTTCTTATGTTTTTCTTTATCCTGGATTTTAAGCTATTTTAGACGAGAATCACTCTAAAATGTGCAACCGTTGTGTGTGGGATCGATTGAATTCTTTATAAGTAATATCTCATCTTCCATTTAAGACATATATCACTGTATACCAATAATGTAATCTTACCTAACCAGTAAGGTGGAGAACATATGGATGATGATGGACATACAGGCTACTTCAAATTATTCCAGGATATTTATTTCAGGCATTTTTGGTATACGATGACTTCCTCATCAGTCATGTCAGTCTGATCTTGTCAACAAGTGCCCAACACAGTCATTGTACATGAGCAGTGGCAACTATAATAGGATCCTTCTATATTCTGAAGGGGAGGATTTGTTTAAAAGGGAAATAAAGTCCGAAAACCATCATAAAAGTGGATTTTAAAGATAGTTTTGGAGTACCTATAAAATGCAGGGCAAAATTTTTCCCTTTTTCTGAATCTGACAACCTTCTGATAGCCGAGTTTTGTACCAAGGTGCAAGTTGCTGAAAAGCCATTGCAATTACGTAAAGTCATTACAATGATAACTCCGAATGCCTCTTCCATTCGCCCCACAGACAGTCTCCTATTTTTAGAATAACTTTAACTTTAACTTTAATTGAGTCTGTCCACACTAATGAATATGTTGAGCGCAATCTTGGGATTTGCGCAATCTCAAGATTGAGCAAAATTGGGCACAATCTCGAGATTCCGCAGCCACAGCCCTAGTGAGATGTAAGAGGAAATGGTTTTCATCAATTACACGTGAAGTGGATTCAAAAATTGTCTGACAAACATGTACAGTGTATAAAAAAAATGGGAAGTCTATTTTTACGTAACGTGAAGATAGTGTGCTGTTTAAATTCGTAAAAATGTGTATACTAATCTGTGGGACACATGAATTAGGCGCTGTTTTGTGAGAGCACATCAGGCACTCAGTGTCACATGTCACAGCAACAGTGCACAAAATCAAAACCCCAAACCTTGCCCAAGAATTTAACCTTAAAAAGTTAGACTGGCAACCAAATACTATGTTAACAAGACAAATTTAGAGAACTGACATTTGAAAACACCAGGATTTCAGTCAACTTTTACATATCAATGATTTGCTCATGAATATCCAAACAACTATTAGCATACATGTACACCAAAACGTGCCAAATATGTACAAAAATGGCCACAAATAGGCAATTAAGGCTAAAAAGGTAATAAGGTGATGTATAAAACATTCCTTTTTCATTATAATTAGCCTTAAAAAAATGTATACGAAAACCACATAACCATATAAAACATGTCGAAATAATTAGCTGATGACAACAGTTGTGTGGTATAAGTAAAGAGGTTGTGTAATGATGTCAAAGTGCGCCCTCGCTGAAGGGCAAAAGAAGTTCACCTCGTTTTAAGCGATACACGTTAACAAAAGAACAAATGCAAGTTAACAAAATTACAAATGCAAGTTTTCTATAACCCTATTGGTCAATCCATCCGTTTGGTTGACAGGCTGGACAGGCCGGGTCGGTGTTTTGACCCTCAAGCCTTGCATGATCTAATTATGAAAGTAATAATGACAATGTAAGTTTGTAAGACTTGTAGCTTTGCATGATGAAAAGGATAAGTAAAGACTATTTGCAGTGACACCATGTAAAGTTCTCATTTGAGTAGTAAATAGTTATGAAAAGAACCGGTTGGTTACAAGTTGACAAATCGATTAGTATGCTCTGATCATCAAGTCGTAACCGGTTGGTTACAAGTTGACAATTCGATTAGTATGCTCTGATCATCAAGTCGTAACCGGTTGGTTACAAGTTGACAATTCGATTGGTATGCTCTGATCATCAAGCCGTAACCGGTTGGTTACAAGTTGACAATTCGATTAGTATGCTCTGATCATCAAGTCGTAACCGGTTGCTTACAAGTTGACAATTCGATTAGTATGCTCTGATCATCAAGTCGTAACCGGTTGGTTACAAGTTGACAATTCGATTAGTATGCTCTGATCATCAAGTCGTAACCGGTTGGTTACAAGTTGACAATTCGATTGGTATGCTCTGATCATCAAGTTGTAACCGGTTGGTTACAAGTTGACAATTCGATTGGTATGCTCTGATCATCAAGTTGTAACCGGTTGGTTACAAATTGACAATTCGATTGTCAAGTCGTAACCGGTTGGTTACAATTTGACAATTCGATTAGTATGCTCTGATCATCAAGTTGTAACCAACCGGTTCTTTTCACAACTATTTACTACTCAAATTTACACACCTTAACCCTATGCTTCTTTCCAAATCAGATCGTTACAGAATATGGACGTATCATCCAATCAGCTGACTGAAGTCAACTGTTTACCAGAGCTATTCCCTTCACTCGAGGTCCAGAATGTAAACAATAACAGAATTGTAAAATGGTCCTCAGTGGTGAGTATAAGTCTGATTGTTATAGACCTTATGCATATGACATCGCAAACTGAATGTCGCCCCCTTTCAGAGGCAAACGAAGGTCACTCATTGGTTCATGTATGCGCGCTGTATTATATGCACGCACAGCGCACATACATGAACCAATGAGTGACCTTCTCTAGCCTCAGAATGAGGGCGATATTCAGTTTGTGACATCGGTCTGTTGCATTAGCTTCATGCACTTGGTAGTGGACTTTCCATTGATAAAAACATTCCATCGGCAAACATCTTGTTTCCAGTAGTAAACTCATGCATTTCTTCAGAACTGCATTTCTTCAGAAGCATGAGGGCATGAACTAACACAGTTATCCACATAATGGTCCTGCCTCAACAAACATCTTGTTTCCAGTAGTAAACTCATGCATTTCTTCAGAAGCATGAAGACATGAACTAACACAGTTATCCACATAATGGTCCTGCCTTTAGAGGCAATGTACAGCGTTAGTATTCGGGAACATACGTTCATTTCAACCCTCTAGTTTTCAAGAAATATATCATAAAACTAACATATGAAAGTTTCATCACAAAAGGTGGTCCAGTTTTTGAGTTGCCGGATGCCCAGCAACTTTTTTGTTAATTTCTACATAATGATTCCTGTTTTTCTCTAAGATAATCTATGGTCTTACTAATCCAAGCCTAGTATCCAACTCATTGCTATGTATTTGTTTCCATCAGTCTCCATTGGCCAAGTGTACCAGTCTATCTGAGCTGTACATATCAGGGAATCCATTCTGCTCGGAGGACGGAGAGAAACCAAGTTAAGATGACATTGAAGTTTCTAAAATTAATATTCTCAGGGCAATTGATTGTACAAGTTGACCTCAACCCACTAGCGGGATTATGCAAGAATATCTAGGCACCAAACGTGTGCCACAATCTAGTTTTGCTGAAACATTTTGTTCTCAGACAGGACTTAGCCTGCAAACCTTGATAAAATGGTTTTGTCAACTTAAAGTACACAATGAATAACTTCACCCTGAAAATGCCATGAAAATCTGTTTAACCGTGAAATAAACGTGATTTTTCTTTGTTCTATAATTATGAATGGCAGGAGCCTCAGTAAACATTTTTATGACATTGAAGATTATTTATGCTCACATAAACCATTCTTTTTCTATTTACGGTTTCACCGAAACCTGGTTTAAAGAATTCCCTCCTTGTTATATTCACAAGAATAACTATCACCTTATTCATTCATCTCGTTCCAACAAACTTGAGGGAGGAGTAGCTATGTTTATGAGTGATTCCTTGAACTTTTGTATTAAAGACGACCTGATGTGTTCCTGTGAAGATTTTGAATAAATTTTCATTGAAATTCAACGTGAACACTCATGTAATCTCATTATTGGAAATGTTTACAGAGCTCCTTCGACATCTGTTGAAAATTTCAACAAGCTTTTCAGTGATTGTTTAAATTCCATTGCCAAGGAACAAAAGCTGTGTTATATAATGGGAGACTTTAACCTCAATTTAAGTAATTGTTCTGATCACCAGCCTACTGAGGATTTTTAAACACTTATTACATGTATGGTTTTCACCCTCTGATCGACAAACCCACTCATATTACCCCCATAGTTCCACACTTATTGATAATATACTAACCAATCATGATGTAAATTACTGCTGGTATTCTGTACACTGATATATTTGATCATCTTCCCCTAACTAACTCCTTCTTGTTTTAAGAATCAACTGCCGCCTTCTAAACACACCTACATCACTAAAGACATCAATAAAACCACTTTGCAGTCTTTCAAAACAGATATTTAGTCTACTGACTGGAGTGAAGTCTATGACTCCAACGATGTAGAGCGTGTGTAACCTGGAAAAGCGACACGCTTAAACAAAATTAACCAAATGAAATTAAACGTTGGGGAACTCACTTGCAAAAAAATGAATCGGATGGGAAGGAGTCGCGAGGAATTAAATAAATATAAAGACAGAGTCGACAGTTATTTGGTTCAGAACAAAGAAATTAATGAGAGAATTTATTCACTTCAGCAAAGTTAACTAAATGATTGGCTCAAAATTAAATCACTTAACAAACAAAAAAAAGAAAGAAAAAAAAGACTTAATCGGCGAGAAAGAAAGGAATAGATTGAACTAAAAAAAATTAAACTTGACTGTAAAAATAGGATCAAGAAACCAGTTACAAATAAACAGAATACAAACTCCCAAATTGAAACCAAAAGAAAACTAAGAGAAATCCCAAAAGAAACTAAAAGGAACTTAAACAATTTTTTTTCTTAAAAATCTTTAAAACCTAAAAAAACTTTGAAAACCCCAACACTAAAAAAATATATATAGGCCTATATATAAAAAAGAAAGAAACCAACACAGTATCAAAGAGGGTTACAAATCAAAACACAATAGCTTAAAAATAACCTGTAAAATAAACCATAAGAAAGAGAGCTAAATACAAAATATGGCTTTGTACAAAAGAAAATGAAATGATAATAAACAGTGACTATATAGCAATAAACCACCACTGTTCTTGTGCATACTTAATTAATGTCAAAAACGATGCCATACAAGTTTGACACTGAGCAGATATCATAAGGGTTATAAATAACAAATCGAAAACTGTCAGACTAGACTGAGCGGCCTGAATATAGCTCCATGGTGTCAGAGTAGGTTTTGTTAAAAATAAATACTACTTTAAAAAGTTGGTAATTAACATAAAAGAAACTGAAAGAATTAGTAGTAGTACTGAAAAGCTTAGTTGGTTTAATTCAGTGTACCAAACATTCCGAGAAGTTATACTCGGTTTACTCGGTCGTTGGAATTTTTAGTTTTCTTTGCTATGTCCAATTCCCGCCAAAATTGCTGGATCGATTGGAATTCTGCCGCTTTGTGTTTTAAACAACTTTTTTTCACACAGGGGTATGGAACGTTTGCCCAATTTGTGCAGCATCTCTTAGACACCAGTTTGTTTGGGACTGAAAAAACGCGCGTCCGTCACCGCGCACAGCGCACCGATTTTGAAGCTGACATGTGACCAGAAACCGGAGACCCTTTTTTTTGCCTTAATGACATTTTGTCATTTTCGAGAAAAAAACAACACATGGATACAAATTTAAATCTATCATGGCACCGGCTGATGATTCATTTCCACATCAGAATGAATTCAATTAATGTGAATGCATGTTAGCTATTATCTCCTTGTAGAAAACTGTACATATACTGCCTTAATAATGAAAAGGCCTATGAATAAACACACATTGGCCGTGAGCCTGAAAAATAACCTCAGCATGCCACGGGCCACTGGCCTTGACTCATTCAGTAAATCACTCAGATGAATTAATTCATTTGTTGCATATACTTGTATGCAGCTGTACTAGAATGAACCCAAACCGACATGACGAGATACTTGTATTGATTTATTTTGTTTACAATATACATGTATGTGCTACACGTATATGTACAATGTACAACCCGCATGATTTGATATGTATAGTTAAAAAGATCATAATTGTGCATTCAATGTTCCGTATACATGAAAATGTACATGTAAATGTACAGTGTACACATTTCCTTTCCTGTGTATGAGATGGGATGTAATGTAACTTGTACAAGTATGTACATTGTACTCGTATTATATTTAGGTGTTCGGGTATATTTAAAAAAATCATATCTCAACAACCACAAGAGGTAAATTCACAGTTTTTGTACCATTGTACAGACCGTTAATTGTCGAAAAATATTTACACAAAGGTGACCCCAATTTGACCTTACTTCCTGTCCAAACCGGAAGTCAAAGTTTAATATTTAAAAAAAATCATATCTCAACAACTATTAAGGGTAATTCACAATCTTTTCCACCATTGTATAGATTGTTAATTGTCAAAAATTATTTACAAAAAGGTGACCCCAATTTGACCTTACTTCCTGTCCAAACCGGAAGTCAAAGTTTAATATTAAAAAAAAATCATATCTCAACAACCACAAGAAGTAAATTCAAAATTTTTGTACCATTCTACAGATCGTTAATTGTCAAAAATATTTACAAAAAGGTGACCCAAATTTGACCTTACTTCCTGTCCAAACCGGAATTTAAAGTTTAATATTAAAAAAAATCATATCTCAACAACCACAAGAGGTAAATTCACAATTTTTGCACCATTGTACAGATCAGTAATTGTCGAAAAATATTTACACAAAGGTGACCCCAATTTGACCTTACTTCCTGTCCAAACCAGAAGTCAAAGTTTAATATTAAAAAAAAAAAATATCTCAACAACCACAAGAGGTAAATTCACAATTTTTGTACCATTCTACAGATGGTTAATTGTCAAAAATATTTACAAAAAGGTGACCCCAATTTGACCTTACTTCCTGTCCAAACCGGAAGTCAAAATTTAATATTAAAAAAAATCATATCTCAACAACCACAAGAGGTAAATTCACAATTTTTGCACCATTGTACAGATCGTTAATTGTCGAAAAATATTTACAGAAAGGTGACCCCAATTTGACCTTACTTCCTATCCAAACCGGAAGTCAAAGCTTAATATTAAAAATCATATCTCAACAACCACAAGAGGTAAATTCAAAATTTTTGTACCATTCTACAGATCGTTAATTGTCAAAAACATTTACAAAAAGGTGACCCAAATTTTACCTTACTTCCTGTCCATACCGGAAGTAAAAATTTTATATTTAACAAAAATCATATCTCAACAACCACAAGAGGTAAATAGACATTTTTTGCACCATTCTACAGATCGTTAATTGTCAAAAATATTTACAAAAAGGTGACCTTGTTTGACCTTACTTCCTGTCCAAACCGGAAGTCAAAAATTTAATATTTAACAAAATCATATCTCAACAACCACAAGATGTAAATTGACATTTTGTACCATTGTATAATGTAGATTGTTAATTGTGGAAAATATTTACACAAATGTGATCCCACTTGACCTTACTTCCTGTCCAAAACCGGAAGTCAAAGTTTAATATTTAAAAAATCATATCTCAACAACCACAAGAAGTAAATTCACAATTTTTAAATTATCCCATTCTACAGATCGTTAATTGTCAAAAACATTTACAAAAAGGTGACCCAAATTTTACCTTACTTCCTGTCCATACCGGAAGTAAAAATTTTATATTTAACAAAAATCATATCTCAACAACCACAAGAGGTAAATAGACATTTTTTGCACCATTCTACAGATCGTTAATTGTCAAAAATATTTACAAAAAGGTGACCCCAGTTTGACCTTACTTCCTGTCCAAACCGGAAGTCAAAATTTAATATTAAAAAAAATCATATCTCAACAACCACAAGAGGTAAATTCACAATTTTTGCACCATTGTACAGATCGTTAATTGTCGAAAAATATTTACACAAAGGTGACCCCAATTTGACCATACTTCCTGTCCAAACCGGAAGTCAAAGTTTAATATTAAAAAAAATCATATCTCAACAACCACAAGAGGTAAATTCAAAATTTTTGTACCATTCTACAGATCGTTAATTGTCAAAAACATTTACAAAAAGGTGACCCAAATTTTACCTTACTTCCTGTCCATACCGGAAGTAAAAATTTTATATTTAACAAAAATCATATCTCAACAACCACAAGAGGTAAATAGACATTTTTTGCACCATTCTACAGATCGTTAATTGTCAAAAATATTTACAGACCCTAGTTGACCTTACTTCCTGTCCAAAACCGGAAGTCAAAATTTAATATTTAACAAAATCATATCTCAACAACCACAAGATGTAAATTGACATTTTGTACCATTGTATGTAGATTGTTAATTGTGGAAAAATATTTACACAAAATGTGATCCCATTTGACCTACTTCCTGTCCAAACCGGAAGTCAAAGTTTAATATTTAAAAATCATATCTCAACAACCACAAGAAGTAAATTCACAATTTTTTGTACCATTCTACAGATCGTTAATTGTCAAAACATTTACAAAAAGGTGACCCAATTTTACCTTACTTCCTGTCCATACCGGAAGTAAAATTTTATATTTAACAAAAATCATATCCAACAACCACAAGAGGTAAATAGACATTTTTGCACCATTTCTACAGATCGTTAATTGTCAAAAATATTTACAAAAAGGTGACTCTAGTTTGACCTTACTTCCTGTCCAAACCGGAAGTCAAAATTTAATATTAAAAAAAACTATATCTCAACAACCACAAGAGGTAACCACAATTTTTGCACCATTGTACAGATCGTTAATTGTCGAAAATATTTACACAAAGGTGACCCTAATTTGACCATACTTCCTGTCCAAACCGGAAGTCAAAGCTTAATATTAAAAAATCATATCTCAACAACCACATAAGAGGTAAATTCAAAATTTTTGTACCATTCTACAGATCGTTAATTGTCAAAAATATTTACAAAAAGGTGACCCCAGTTTGACCTTACTTCCTGTCCAAACCGGAAGTCAAAGTTTAATATTTAACAAAAATCATATCTCAACAACCACAAGATGTAAATTGACATTTTTGCACCATTGTATAATGTAGATTGTTAATTGTGGAAAAATATTTACACAAATGTGATACCACTTGACACTCACTTCCTGTCCAAACCGGAAGTCAAAGTTTAATATTTAAAAAAATCATATCTCAACAACCACAAGAAGTAAATTCACAATTTTTGTACCATTCTACAGATCGTTAATTGTCAAAAACATTTACAAAAAGGTGACCCAAATTTTACCTTACTTCCTGTCCATACCGGAAGTAAAAATTTTATATTTAACAAAAATCATATCTCAACAACCACAAGAGGTAAATAGACATTTTTTGCACCATTCTACAGATCGTTAATTGTCAAAAATATTTACAAAAAGGTGACCCCAATTTCACCTTACTTCCTGTCCAAACCGGAAGTCAAAATTTAATATTTAACAAAAATCATATCTCAACAACCACAAGATGTAAATTAACATTTTTTGCACCATTGTATAGATTGTTAATTGTCGAAAAATATTTACACAACGGTGACCCCAATTTGACCTTACTTCCTGTCCAAACCGGAAGTCAAAGTTTAATATTTAAAAAAATCATATTTGAACAACCACAATTTTTGTACCATTGTACTGATCGTTAATTGTCAAAAAATATTTACAAAAAGGTGACCCCAATTTGACCTTTACATCTCCCGAACACCTAGAGTTTGTCAAGACAAACTCGAATCTCTAGTTTTTACTATTTTTTTAGCCATTCTTTTATTGTTGTTTACACTGAGTGTGTAGGAGGAAAAAATGCCTGTGCTTGAAGGCAAGTAAAAGAAGGCAGGGTTCATAAAAACAGAGCTGATCGAGTGGTAACTATTCCAAATTTTGGGTCCAATATATTACTAAGCATGTCGAGGAAAATCAAACTTATACCGGCTTTCACTTCTGCGGATAGAAATAACACAGCTACGATCACCACAACATATATTCATAATGTCCGTTTCTCCATTCTCGTTTCAATTTATCAATACTCCTCTCTGAAAAAAGATTCCCAGTCGCACCTTGGTGCCAATAGTCCTCTTGCAGTCCTCAAGAAGGCTCTACGACAAGGAAACTGATTCTTGGACTACTGTATTGTGGCCTAGTATGGGATTGGCTGGCACCGTTTCCCAACGGGTACGCATACAACTGATGATGCATATGCATCGATGATGTCCTGGCTTGATTATTTGATTTCACTCCAATATCTCAACAGGTTACACCAGAGATTGCAAAAGACTTATTCCTAACACAGAACTGAGAGAGAAAGGACTATGTTATACCACTTTCTACACGGTGAAAATACTTGACTACAAAACGTGCATGGTCTGTCGTTTATCTGTGATGACACAGATTGCAAAATGGTGCATTCTTATTCAACGGCCGGTACGCGGTGGTTAACAAAAGGACTTCTGTGGTCTGAATAGGGAAACACAATCAATGTAACATAACAGGATGACTACCGATATGGTTATTGTTATGTATACAATAAATCTATAGTGAAAAGTGTGCATTGAGAATTCTTTGAGTCAACTGAGGAGCCAAACGCGGTTCAAGGTAGCTTGATCTTAAAAGGCGTGGTTAAAATTCCTTAAAATTATTCCTGATTTTATGCTTTTGTTTATTTATTGCATGCCCGTTCTCGTCTGTTTTTAGCCTGTTAATAGCATGTTATCTATACGTTTATACCTAATTTGTCTATTTGTTTATCTGTATGTCACATGGTTTTGATATGTGCAATATACACTGACGATGGCTAGAGCAGACTAGTTGAAACGTTGAGAACAAACCAACCAACTCTTCTCAGAGCCATCACTTCTTCCAAGAAGAAATCATTACATGGTGTACCCAAAAGAACTCAATTATCATTATTGCATATACATTTATATTATTAATTTAGCTAATTAGCTTCATGTTCTATTTTAAGATTGGATACCTTGCCTTGATTTGTCACAGTTGCCTTTTATTATTCCTTGGTGGGAGGGGAAAAGGGTGGAAAGGAGAGGGGGGAAGGGAGAAAGGAGATGGAAGGGGAGATGCCCTGATTGCTACTTCCCAGGTTTTTAGCGTTGTAACTTAGGGGTGTAATCCCTGGCTGCACGTATACGTATGGGTTCAATGACTTGCATGGGTTCAATGACTTCTGGATAATTTAGAAAAAAATTAATAATTTTGGAAAAAAACAATTTCCTAAGGGGGTTTTAATGGACACAATTCACGTGTAGCCTAAATAGGCCTTTGTTTACTTGGTAAAATCAGCGTTTTAATAATCAATATGTAATTTCAAACATACTGCAACATTTATTAAATATAGCGACCTTCGGTCATTTTGGACACTGATGAGGATTGCACACGCGCGCGCAGCAGTGTTTAAGGTCAGGGTCCGCGTACTATGTACATTATAATCTCACGAAAAGCAAGACGAGAGTGCATCTTTAAACTATTCCACTCAGTAATAATCCATTCTTCATACCATTGAATATTTAGAGCGAGAAAATGATACTTTTATTCAGTACAGATCATAACATAAAACTTAAATCATTATGTAACTTAAAGCCGGTATACACTTTTGGTATAAATGTCTGTATAGGCTTAAATGCATCTATACTTTGTAGGAATTAAAGGATAAGTACTTACATGAGAAAGATTCAACTTAATTAATTGTGTCATGAATGAGCAAATAGTGGAAATACATTCATATTATTTCGTATTCATTCTAACATGAAATGCTTGTCTTACAAAGTTGAACATTCAGTTGGGACATTATTTTACTAATTTTACTAAAATTATAGTTCCTCAGAAAGAAAGATTTCAAGTGATGTTTTATTTATTTATTTATTTATTTATTTATATTGTCCTTTTACGTGTAAATTAAACTTTAATTACCCTTTTAAATGAACCATTATAAAGTTTTACACATACTTAGAATTTTAAATAACCCTGGATAGTATACTGAATGTTTGTTTTACTGATAACTGTACTACTTTAGCATGGCGTAAGCACATCTCATAGCAATGACATGGTTATAAGGCCGCAAAGCCCGCGAAAATAGCATTAAAGGGACATGAACATTAAAGGGGAAGACAATATACAACAAACAACCCCGATTCCCTACACTGGTTTGGAAGGATTGGGACGCGAAATACTGTGAATGAGTTGGGACTAGACAAAACTTGTAAACACTTAACTTAAAAAAGAATAAATAAAAATAAAACTATTTACTTTCTGATCAAAACATGAGTATAAAACTTGGATGTTAAGACGTCTGCACTAATAATAATAATAATAATAACGATTTGTAGCGCGCACATATCCACCCTGCTGGGCGCTCAAGGCGCGGAAACAAAGAAAAACATGAATACAAACAATGTACAATGATAGCGTAGGAACAAAATATGTACTGAGATACATGTACCTACAATGCAATTGCAAATATACATAATCTTTGAAGAATTGTGACATAAGATGAGTTTTAAGCACCAACTTAAATCTAATATACTATGGCAAGATTTGAGTTTAGTTGGAAGATGATTCCAGAGTCTCGGAGCCGCGACAGAAAAAGACCTATCACCCCAGTTCCGTTTTGAAGTTGGTTCCTTTAGGAGTGACATGTTGCTGGAGCGCACTAGTAAGCAGGAGGTCGTGGGTTCGAAACCCGCCCTAGTCGCCTGTGAAGTTTTTTCCACAGACACTCGGAAAGCACCGAGTATGCAGTGCTATAAGCACGAAGGAAATGAACTTTAAGTAAAGAATGTTAAAAACCACCTATACAAAATATTGTACAAAACGTCAAACCTTAAACCAACTTGTAAAAATATTGTTAAAAAAAGTAACCCCCCAAAAAACAAAAAAACAGCACTAACAGTGGATTACTCATATAAAGCACAATAGACTTTCCTGGAAAAAAGACAAGAGTATGACTAAGAGTATGTCAATTTAAATGCACAACAACCGAATTACAAAAAACCTAATCAAAACAAGACCAAATGAAACTAGATGCACTGTCAAATAACTTTGGTAAAGTAAAAGAGTATTAACCAAGAAAATATAGTTCTAATTGCGTGATTTAACTCAATAAGGAATTTATCACACTTGCCTCATAGTCATACTCAAACCTTTTTACAAAACATTTAAACTTAGCTAATTCATCAAACCAAATCAAAACCTCTTAATGTATAACTTAATAAGGTTACCATGCCAACTAAATTCCTCAAATTATGTAAAATCATTTTCTTAACCAAAAAGAAAATTAAACTAATCAATTTTTTTGGGAGCAGATCTGTACTTTATAGGCAGCTTGTGTCCTGGCTTAAATAAAAGGTAGTTATAAGAGTATCTGGCATGCTCCATGGTAACCTGTTCGTAAGTCGATACGTAATACATGTCCCCTACTTTTTAGAGTGGGGGGAAGCATATCAAATGCCCCCCCCCCCATTTTTCGATGGCACATAAATAAATTTAAAAATAACCATCTGATGAGAACCATAAAGGTCTTCTCTACATTTTGACTAGCCTATAGTCGTCTGCTGCATGGAGTTATATGAGATGCAACCTTGGTCTCAAGCGCCTTCTGCATCATCAGTGGTCGCATGTCCCGTGTTTTTTTGAAACAATAATTTCCTCAACATAGCAGTGTTTTTCAAAGCATCCTTCGAAACGATGGAACCATCGGGGGCGAACTTCCAATCAAGTGGGGGCGACGTATCAATACTGTTCCATTGCTTGAATGCGCCGAATGGCTCGAGCGAATTAGCGCCAACCGTTTTGATGGTAAACGTCGGGTACTCCTCACAAGAAAGGTGTTTTATATAGGTTTTCGCCATGGGTGCAAAAACCCACCCAAATGCCTGCTGGTATCCGTGATTCTCAACTGCATATGTTTCGGCAAAACGCATTATTTCCATGCTGAGACCCAGACCTCGGCGTGATTTATCGATGCAAAGTGCCTCCAAGTAAATGCTTTTAGGTGGATAGGAATATGTTACATGGACGGCTCGAATATGTCCGATGACTGAATCTGGAACATTCTCTTTGTGTTCAATAAGAATTAACGAACACGGTAAATCGTTGCATTTCTCATTCTCCAAATACTGCAATCTCTCAGGTTTACTACATGGCCAGGTACTTTTCAGGAGCTTTGCACACGAGTTGAGTAAATCTAAGCGAGTACGTAGAGGGCAAATTGTGTATGCCATTTTCTCGCGTAAGAGGAACAATGACGTCGTTGTAATGATGATGTAAAATGACGTATAATTTTATCTCTTACAACTAATCACCACTGATGACGAAATAATTGACGTATGAAGACCTTTGTTATGACACCGATGCAATCAGCATGGTTCGATCTGTGATTTAATAGAAACGAACCAAAAAATAACATTAAACATCTGATAAACAGCATTTACAATTCACTAATTATCTGAAATTTAGTTCCATGAACATAATACTGATTAAAACAATTGTTTATCGCAAATTGTGTTCCTTGTGTATTAATTCTCTTTGCCTAAATTTTGCTTTGTCTCAACATCAATCAGCTTCAAGCATCAACACATGAAATTAAATCTCCAAATATAACCTTTTTCAACTTAAATCATCCACTATCCACAGCCAAAAACATAACTAGACATATTGTATACCGTAGTAACGCATACATGCATTATCCTAT
>CM055819.1:57902745-57923772 GCA_029582265.1 Zoroaster sp. YZ-2022 | reverse complement strand
TTAAAATAAATGACGTTTCCATTAGCATTTAGAGTAATAATTTTATATTTTCTTATAAACAATCTGGAAATTTTACAGCGCCTCTAAATTTTAACGCTAGCGATTTAATGAGTCTAAAAATTTACGTCAACGAGAACGAGTTTTTTGTCACACATTTCGATAATGTTTTTAGCAATTACAAGTTGCCTCACGTTGATAGTGATAATGTTGTTGATGATTGGAATTCAAATCCGCTAAAATGTTATCAAAATCAAATAAATTTTACGACGTTATTGTGCAACAACGAGATGCGGTGTAGGTTATCAACATTTAAATCATTCAAATATGATGATTCGTAGTTTTTTTGTGATTTCACGTATATTATCAAATTAGACGAATGCTCAAAGAAATGAGTTGTCCTACATCTTTTCAAAATTATTTTAGCGCGTTCGATAATAATATAGACGTTAGCGCGTATAAAAGACTATGTAAAGACTTTCACCTTTCGCAAGTTTCCAATTGGAAACAACGAGTTGATTTAAATTCAAACGGATTGGGAACTGCTTATTATTACGATAACGGCTACAAAGCGGTCCCCGGAAACAACTACGATAAAAGTAGTTTGAACGTCATCTCTACTGAGGTGAGCGATTATGATTATTACAAAACTGCGACGAGAATGAGTTTTGGAGATCATCCTTCAACCTATACGATCGGATACATTTCACAATCTCCATCTACAGAGCTCGCTTGGACAAAATTTATAAACGTTGATGCTCGAGGTTTTACGGATATAGGTACGGAACGAATTAACGATTCTATAAGAACGTACGTCTACGCAATTTTAAGAGCTCAAGCGCGAGCTAAAAGTGGATTTTCAACGAGTGGCGTTGGTTTAGACGCGCAACGCGAATTTATAAATATAGTAGATGCTGAGATTGTTTCTCCGGTTGATTTACAATCATCTATTCAACGATATCAAGATGTTTTACAAAATGCTCGTTCGCAATTAAATTTTGCTATCGGAGAAAATTTATACATGATGCCGAGTGATATGAATTTACGAATAGGGTCGTACGCTGGATACAACAATAATTTATTAATAGCAACAAGTGATTTATCTTTAGGTTCAAATTTAGATTTAAATTCAGAACCCGCTCCTGCTCCATTGCTTCACGACGATAGCGTACAATCGAAGCTGTCGATAGCAAAACACGTAGAAGAATCTAATGATACAACAGCTCCTTCTTCAATAACAAATACTCTTGAATCCACGTCTACAATAAAAGAAGACTCATTACCTAGCGATGATAACAACCATAGAGAAGAAAAACATTCTTTAATACTTGGTTTTGTGATTTTAAGTGGATTCAGCATTATGATTTACGAATTGTTATTTTAGCGTTTTCTGCGTATATGTTAAAATTAAAACACCAACTCCTCCTAACGTTAGCCATAAATGTTCCGCCGCCCATGTAACGACGCTAGAAGCTGTTTTAAATAACCAACTTACTATACTACCTATCATAGCCGGTAAAGCGGCTAAAGCTTTTGCTCCTAGTTTAGATAATACATTTGCTAGATTTTTAAATGTTTTTTCTATCCACTCTTTTACACTGTCGCTAGGTGTGGGTTTTGGAGTTGGAGGTGTGGGCTTTGGTGGAATAGGTTTGGGTATAACTGAACTTACAGTACTGGTAATCGATTTGATAATAAAAGCGATGGTCATACTAAAAGCTGTTAATAATTATACTAACGATCGTTATACATTGTTCTCTAAATAAAGTTTTAATTCTTTCACCCAACGTTTTGTCTATATTTTTAATTCTATATAACGTTTCTTTTATTCTATCGATTTGACTACTATTTTCATAATTAAACTTGGCAATTTCTTTTTTAATCGTATCAATTTCATCTAATAATTCTTGTTCTCGTTGACGTAGTTGATCTGCTGCATTTTCATCTCCTACGTCGTTGTTGGTGATTCGTTCTCTAATTGTTGCTAATTCTTTGTTTCGCACATATAATTCAGCTTCAAATTTTAATTTATGACCTTGCGTTGTTTTCATAAGATTAACGTAACCCTTTAATTCACGGTATATAATCATTTCCTCTTGAGTTGGTGCATCTCGCGCTAGAAAATCAAGAAATTCTTCAACTGTATCTATCGCCTTTTTTACTCCTAGATCACTCATTTCAATATCACCATTAGCGTCATAAAACTGTTCTTCTTCTTGGGGTAAAGGTGGTGTTGGTAACTTTCGACTTCTCTACGAAGAGGCGATCGATTGATAACGACTGTAGGTGTTTCTATTTTTTTTTAAAAGTTTCATCTGCTTTTTCTTGTTTTTTTTGGCGATATTTTAGTTTTTTGTCGCGGACCAGTCTTTTATACCTAATTGTTCTCTCATGAATTTAACCTGGCTATAGCCAGCTTTTCCCGCTTCATTGGCTATTGAACCTAACGTAAGAAAAGTTTTGTTTTGTTTTTCATACGTCAACCTGACTTTTTTTTTAACACCATCGTTATAAAATATACCCTCTTCCGTTACTTGAAAATTTTCCCAATCTGGTATTTTGTTTAATTTCCAGCCTTGTTGTTTTACTATTCTATAAAAATCATCAATTCGTTTACTATCCGATGATCTTATCTTTATAACAGCATCAGGTAATCTTTCTAATGCGTCTAAACTTTTTTGTTTTTCTTGTTCTCTACCATAAGACGTATTATAAGCTTCATCACTTAATTCATTTTCATCAGCTACGTTTACATCATCTTCATCTTCAGGTCGGTTATACATTGGATCCATCGGCATAAGATCGTACTTTCCTCCTACTGCCATTTTATAATTACTTTTTATATTTTTAAAATAATTTATAACTCGCATAACCTACTATACTCATACCAATTAAAATAAATACAATTTCACGCGTTTTTTGATCTTCACTAGGAACGTAAAAATCTTCTAGTTGAGGTTCGTCATATAAATCTTTCAGTAAATTTACTCGTTCGCCAGTTAAGACAAAATATTCATTCATCTCATCATCAATATTATTAAACGTTTTTACGGCGCTCGATTCTTTTTGTATTTTTTCGCTTAAATAATCTAAATATTTTAAACGATTTTTACTAAATTCATCTCTAGCTTTCGAAAGTTGTTCTAACGCTAAATCGTGTCTTTTTCGTTCTTGTTGAGCGTCGTTTTCTTTAAAATTACTAAATAAAAAATTACTTCCGGTAAATGCTAACGCATTAACTACCGCACCTCCAATCATCATCGCTATAGATACCATTTTATAATTACCTTTTTTTTCTTTCTTTTTTTAATATTTTATAGTTGTTAACTATAAACTATGGCAAATAATGCGTACGGAGATGTGTTGGATCCATACAGGAGAATAAGAGAACCTAGAGGTATAAAAGGATCACGTCAAAAAGTTGTCATTACAAACAATCCAAGTACCATTACTGAAGGTCAAATGTTATCAGTTCGTTTTCCAAATTTAGGAACGGACGACGTTATCGTTCCAAATACTGTTCGATTAGCTTTCAACATTGATCTTGTTAGCGATGATGATGATACAAGAACGTTGGTACAAAATATCGGTAGAGCGATCGTAAAAACATAACTATTAAAATGGAAGGAAATGAAATATTTTCATTAGACGATGCAGATGTATTCAATTGTTATAAAGACGAATGGTTAACAACCGCACAACGCGATAATTTAGCGTATCAAGGAATCGAAAATGCAAACGTAACTAAATTAAGAATAGGCGCTAGCGACAAAGTTCCCGCGGGTAACGGAGGAAAAGATAAAGCTATTGCGGATACATATAAAAATAGATATTACATTCCATTAGATTTTGAATTGTTGACTGATCATCAACCTTACTACCAATCGGGGATCGGAGATCGATTGACTTACGAACTCATGTTTAATAAATTTTCGAGCGTGATTAAAAGCACCGATGATAGTGCGAAATATATCATAAGTGGGCTTTCTTTAGAATACGAAGTCGTTCATATGCCCGAACTCGCTCGAACGATTAGAAATCGATATAGTAACCAGTTGAGTATATTGTTTAATCGCGTACTAAGACAGAGCTTAACGCCGTTAAACAAAAAAGATACGACGTGGAATATAAATTTAAATACCCCTGCAAAAAGTATGAAAGGAATATTGTTTTTATTCAAAGAGCCCAATGTTAAAGAAAGTAATAAGTTTTATAATCCAAAAATCAATAAAGTTTCAATTACGATCGAAGGTGAACCTAATCAACTTTATGCGCACGGAATGCAAAGGTATCAACATTGGGAAGAAATTAGCGAGTATTTCGTCGATTCTAATAAACAACATGCTATACGAATCGTTAAAGCTTTAAATTTATCTAACGTTAAACAAGCTGATTATTTACTTAATAGATATGGTTTATTTTTAGATATGAGAACGAGTACCGATAATGTAATACACGGAAGCGGAAGACGAGTACAAAACTTATCTGAAGGAATTACTATTCAAATTGATAAAGAAGCGGAAGATGCGGGAGAACTAAACATGTATACGTTTATTATTATCGACGCACAACTCAATATCGAAAACAATCGATATCATAGTGTGATACATTAACTATACGCTATTAAAATCATCTTGTCTAATAATAAAAAACAAATGTTACCAAAATACCCACACGTTGCGTTAATTTGCGGGCAAACCGGATGTGGAAAAACTGAATTTAGTTTAAATTTATTAGAACAAGAATATTTTAAATATTTTGAATATATAGTTATATTATGCCCCACCATCGCCGACAATGATACCTATAATAAAAACAAACTGGTTTTATAACGATAGTAATGTGTACGTTAATGATTTAAATGAGGTTGGGTTAAACGAAGCGATACATATTTTAGCGATACATTTAAAGGAGACGAAACGTTGTTTATTATCGATGATTGTAGCGCAAATAAAGAATTAAAATATAAAACTTTTTCAAAAGAGCAGCGACAGCATAAGTTGGTGCGTTTAGCTTTTAGCGGCAGACACATTAAACACAGCTGCTGGATCATTTCACAAAAATATAATAGCGTATTAAAAGATTTTAGAGAGCAACTCAAGTGGGTATGTTTATTTTATTGTAAAGATAGAGATTCATTCGAAGATTGTCTTCGAGAAAATGATGTCATACCTACGAAAGAAACAAGAATGGAAATTCATGACAAATTTAAACGAGTTAAACGTAAATTAATTTTAAAAACAGATCAACCTACCGATTATGAAATACGTGACTAGGTCGTTGAGCAATTACTTGTAGGTTACTTGTAGGTTACTTGTAGGTTACTTGTAGGTTGCTCGTTGTTTTTTTAAAAATAATATTTTATAAAATCTATTTATAAAACATGAATACCGAACGAGTAAAAGATGTATTCACTAGTATAGATGGCGAACGAGTAAATAATTTTATATATGATTTTGAACAACTTGTTAATACAGAAGAAAAAAGAAAAGAACTAGTACAAGTTTTAAATACAAACTGTGAAAAAGTAAAAAGTATATTTACGAGTATAAACTCTGAACGAGTAAAAGATATAATATATAATCTTAACAAACTTTTAAATACTGATGAATTATCCAAAATTAATTACTGGTTTCTATATTTTTTTATAAATTTAATAGATTATTCTATAAATACTTATAATAAATGGAACAAGTGCATCAAATATTGAACGAAAATCCACAGATGACAAGTTCTTCACAATCAACAGCAGACGAGTCGAATGATGTTGCGTTAAAGCAAAAACAACGGCTCTTAGCAGTTGTAGTAGGAGGAGATTCAAAAAAGTATTTTGGTAAAGAGTATAGCGTTAGCGATATTGAAACTTGTTCTTCAGAAGAGCAAAATGTATTGCACGTGCAATACGAAACTAAATTAGGTCGTGATATAACTCAGTCTTTAGGTAGCGCTATTATTACGCTATACGCTAAAGTATTAGGCTTAGATCGTATTGATTTATACGGTCATCTATTTGAAATTGATAACGAAGGTAAATTAATTTCGGATTTAGAAAAAGATCCTTTCATTTCAAGCATGCTTAGTACCGTAGCGTGTGAAATATACTACAAATACGGAATGTTGTTGTCGCCGCTCAGTGCAGCGTTAATTACGGTGAAACATTTAAAAAGAAAAGAAGAATCTTGTATAGTTAATAAAAGCGATGGAAACGAACGAGTTGGAGAATGCACAACAAACGAACAACCAAGAGAGCACGTTGACTCCGTCGGTAATAACGAAAACACCTAATAAAAAAGAAAACAATCCAAATAGAGTCGCAGCGGGTAACAAACTCGCCGAACTTAATAAACTAAAAAAAACTACAACTAAAAAACGCTAACGCACGCAAAGCAGTTGCGACTAAAACGCAACACGTAAAGAATGTTACACTACAAACAACGAGTGAAACAAGCGATAACTACTACTACTACTATATCGCTCTTGCAGTTGGTATAGGTTTCGCTTATTTATTTTTTAATAAAAACTCTAACGCTCCTACACCACAACCAATAAAAAACGCTAACGCTCCTTTACCAGAAAAAACGCCAAAACCAACTTTACCGTTAAAACTTTCATCTACGCAAGCGTCGAAAGAACTCATAGTTTTTGAAATGGAATAAAAGTTTTTATTTTTTTTAATTTTTTTAAATAATATTTAACGAGTATAAAATGGATACAAAAACAATCGCCGATTCAGCTTATCACAGCGCCGTTTTAGGACTTTTTACTGTTTTATACAGCATGTTAGGTAAAAAAGTATTAAGCGTAGAACCAGCCAACTTGGGAAAGTTGGATATAAAAGATTCGGTAAAACTAACCGCAACAGTTGGACTATCTTCAATGACGCAAATGTGGTTAGTTAAACAAGGCATTTTACCATCATCTCTTATGCCTAAAAATTCTATAGAATAAAATTTATATTTATAATTAATAAACGCTAACGCGAGCAAAGCAATGGATAAACAAATAAAACAAAAGCTTAGTAATGCGTATTATAGTCCGAAAGGATATTATAAAGGCTACGACGCAATTAAAAAATTAGCTCAAGAAACAAAAGTAAATAAAAAAGTAGTTTCACGTTGGATTAAAAAGCAAGCGTTGTGGCAAATTTATTTACCTTATCCTAAAAATATTCCAAGACCGACTAGTTCAAATAGTACGTTAGAAAAACCAAATCAAGTTCATCAAGCAGATTTATTGTTTCTTCCGCATGATGTAGTTGGTAGAATTACATATAAATACGCATTAACTGTTGTAGATGAAGCTAGTAGATATAAAGAAGCAGAACCGTTAACAGATAAAACTGCCATTCAAGTCAATAATGCGTTTCAGAAAATTTATAAACGTAGTTTGCTTACTTGGCCAAAAATTATAAAAGTTGATCCTGGAAAAGAATTTATATCAAGCGTTAATGTATTAATGAGTAAACACAATGTAAAAATTCAAAGAGGCGAGGCCGGTAATCATAGAGCTCAAGGTATAGTAGAGCGATTTAATAGAACGTTAGCCGAAAGATTATTTTCTCATCAATACGCTCAAGAAATAGCGACTAATACAAGAAATAGAGTATGGGTTAAAAGATTACCGGCTGTTGTAAAAGCATTAAATAATGAAACAACACGACTTATACATTTAAAACCTAAAGACGCGATTAAATTACCTGTTGTTGAGCAAAATCCAGCCTCACCAGTTAGCAGCGCAGCTAAAAAGAAGAACGAAAAAAGAATTCCGACTAGTAGTTTAGTTCGATATTTATACGCACCCGGTGAAGGTGAAAAAGATACGAGACGTCGCGCAACCGATCCTATATGGAGTATACAAAATTATAGAATAGCTAAAACGATGAAAGCTGTTAATCAACCTATTTTGTATTATTTAGACGCGGGTCCCGCCCGTAGTTTTGTAAGAGAAGAATTACAAATTATTCCTCGAGATACAGAAAATCCTCCTATTAAACGCTAACGTTGCTAGCTAAAATGTTATAATGACCGTAAGCGAGAGTATGTATTCCATTTTCTAAAATATATTTCTTTGTGTCTAAAGGAGATAGCGATATTTTATTTACTTGCGTTGTATATAATCGATGTTTTTCATGCCTAATAAAATTCATAGGGTGATGTAGAGTATTTTTTTGAGATAAAACTTGTTTATATCGCTCGTGTTTAATATCCTGTTCTAAAACTTGTTTTTTAACGCCTTTAGCTTTTCTTTTTTCTTTTTAATCCGATTTTAGTATAGAATACATTTTTGGTCTTAAACATACAATTTCGTGAATTAGAGTTCCTGCAGTCTCGTCTTTCATTTTACCAATCACTTTTTTATTAATTTCAGAATGTAAAAAGTGATCTTGTTTATAATTACTAAAATCAAACGAGTCTTTGTCTTTTTTCATATCTACATATACATCTTCCGTTTTAATCTCTGGTAATAAACTATCCGTATCCGTGTAAAGTAACTCGCACTCGTCTTTGTAATTCTTTTTTAAATGATTGTAAAACAAATCGTACATTAAATGTTTAGATAAATCCAGTATGCTCATTCCTACGTAGACTGGGCGGTTGAGAACGAGTTTTATTTTATGCATGTGAATCGCTACTAAATCATTATAAAAAATCCTTGCTTCAGCAAAATTTGGTTTCGCGATGAGTGAACGAATTTGATTTTGTGCTTTTTCATCGTTTCCCCACTTCAAATTTACATTAACGCGTTTTCGTACATTTTCCATTGTTTTTCCAAAAACTGAATTGTTCATGAGTTTATACAAATCCTTTTCAAAATCACTCGTTGCGTCTTTTCTGAGCTGAGTGTTTAAATCAATGTATGATTTCATCCAACATGATTCATCAAATTCTAAAACGCGATGAATTTTAGTTAGTTTCATACCTAGTTGTAAATATAATTGTAAATTACGATAATGAAGCACGTAGTTGCGTTTATCGTATAAATTTGGTACTAATTTTACAGCGTTTGGAGCGGATTTACCATTTAATAGCTTAAGCTGATAGTCACTCATCCATTCTTTCGGAACCGTCAACGACTCTGGCGCGAGTGGATACGCGTTGTGAGAATCGTGTAATTCTTTAGGATATTCTAAATCAACTTCTAAAATGCATCCTTTCTTACTTTTAAATCCTTCGCTTAAAAGTCTATCAACTCGTTTACTAGTCACCCACTTAAAATTACCCGTTGGTAAAGGTTGACTCATCGCGTACCCGTATAAATTATTTGCATCTAAATACATAATGTAACTCGTTGGTATCGTTTTATCGTAATCGATCTAGTATTTATTGTTTGCTTTCGCGTATCGTTTACTCGTCATACACGTTCCTCCTCGTGTACCTTTTTCTAAAAATAAATGCATGTCAATATCCGTTAACAATTCTAAAACAACTTTCGAATGTTTCAACAACGCATCCCAACTTAATCCAGGACTCGTATAATAATTGGCTGGATCTAAAGTATACTCACGTAAACAAGTAGCGCGAAAATTTTCAAATACATCCGCTAATAAGCAAGTATCCGTACGCACGTATAAATCATGATAATCTCCAAAATGTTTACAATTAAACTTGTTATAAACATTTTTAGCATGCTTGTATTGTTCTTTAGTAATGTGTTGGTTGTTTAGACTACTATAAAAAGATTATATCGAAGGAAGACGCGTTTCTTCAAATCTTTCAAAACTATCCGTATATTCGTAAGGATAAATACCCTTGTTTTTTAAAAGATTAAATTTTTCTAAATCCGATTCAAACTTGCTAGTAATTGGAAAATAATTGTTTGATTTTACGAGTTCATCCAACGACGCTAGTAAAAATTGAGCGCTGTCGATAAATCGTAGTTGCCTGATTGAAAAAGAAATATATTTTTCGATATTGTTTGGAATACACGTTATATTTCCTCGCGTTTTACCTGCAGCTTGCATAATGAGATGAGAATCGTAGCCTCGTAAATTATGAAAGACGACTGGAATAAAAGTTTTATTAGGTTTTGGATTGAGACCTTCGGTTTTCTGAAAGACGAAGGCTACTTTGATGGTAGTATCATTGACAAGAATCTCATTCAGTTTGTCTTCATCCAAGTTGTGCAGGTATAATTTAAAAACAACAAACGATGAAATCCACCATCCCAAAATCCCAACAAACAAAGAAACAAATAACCAAGACCAACTAATACTACTATTCAAAATTCTTCATCTTCATTATTATTATAATTAATGTTTCTCGCAATTTTCTTCATTATTTCATTTCAGAATGACATTGATCAAGCAGTGACTGTATGGAACACCCACACTATACGCCACAGCAAGAATCAGAATGTTCCATGCGGTAAGCCATGTGTGATGTATGCAATGCCAGCAATATATGGCACACAGACCTACGATGTAGATGTGGATAGTGATGCAGTCAGTGCTTGCAGAGTTGAATGTCTTTTTGATCAAACTTCACCATTGGATCATGATCTGCATGAGCTTTTCCAGATACTGATTGAGGAGAACAACTTGGTGATGTCCATGGATCCAGACGAAGCAGTGGACATTTACTTGACAATTAGACATCTTATTCTGCAAGCTCTTTAATTCATTATCATGCACAAACTAAATTCATAAAACAATTAATGGCAGGTAATGATAAATGAACAGAATTGGAGAATAATTGTTGAGATATCCTTCTATATAAGGACCTATATCTCTTATGTTAGAGTTTTGAAATTGCGTTTCAGTTACAGAACAGGGGAAACAGTTTGCTCTACCTTTACGCTCCAAAAGAATCACAATGAAACAAACATTTGAATTATGTCTACCAGTATGTGTTTTATTATCCGTTACTGTCATAATGTTATACAGTATGTAGGCACTATAGGATTGGTAAGGATCGAAAAAACATATTGATGATTGATTTCAATCATCTAGTTTTCAAAATACAGATCATAAAACTAACAGAGGGAAATATTTCACAGGAAGATTGGTACGAGTATCAACTTTGTAAAAAATAAAGCTTCCACAGGTTGAAACTAAACAACATGTTTTTTCGATCCTTACCAATCCTATATAGTGCCTTCAACAAAATGTATTCTTGGTCTTGGTTTTTATTGGTTTAAGAGTGGGGTTTATTACACAGTATAGTATGATTACACAGTACAGAAGAGCATTGTCCATTCCGTTAAACACTCGAAGGGAACTTTGAACTGTACTTTTTATGAACCCCAGCATTATAGTAGTTTAGTACGGAGCTCCAGGAGTGCCATCCAACTTATCGAGTTAACGACATAATTTATCTCGCCAAGTCGACTTATTTCGTGATATAAGTCGACTGTACTGACCGACATAATAATATATCACCAAGTCGACTTACCAAAATTTAGCAGTCATCTTACCGAGATTATTTATCTCGCCAAGACGCCTAGTTTAACAGTCGTCTTGTTCTGGTCGTATAAGCGAGATAAATTATGTCAGTAAATCGACTTATACCACGTATAAGTCGACTTGACGAGATAGATTAGGTCAGTAATTCGACTTATACCACGAAATAAGTCGCCTTGGCGCAATAAATTAGGTCGGTAAGTCCACTTCTTACTTCCTGTAAGTCGACTTATCTCGTTAACTCGACAAGTCGGATGGCACTCATGGAGCGCCGTAGTTTTGTTATAAGACTATACAAATATTATAATGATACATTGCAGATGAACATGACATGTTTGTTTTTGTTTTTTAAAGTATAAACAAACATAATTTTAAATATTACAAACATTACACTCATAGTCATTGGCGTATGCAGTCCCCGCCCCCCCCCCTCTTCCCGGGACTTGAAGCAAGATTTTTGGATGCGGCATTTTGCTGTGAACTTTGTTCAACGTGTCTCAAAATATTGTCCAGAAATGCACAAATTTTCCTTAAATTGTCCATACATTTTTAATTTAACAATCTTTTTTCCCCCTAAATTTTCGTAAAATTATCTAAAAATCTTGTTTTCAAAATGTCAACGATTATCAAAGGTTACGGTTAATCCCAAAATTACAAAACCCGAATTTTGCTCGGCTGGGGGTGGGGATGGGTGGAGGGGAAATGGTTTTGTTCCGCTTGGCTCCAAAACCTGGAAACGCCACTGTTACTTTTATACGTGGAATTAGTTATTTATACGTCTCGTTAGTTATTTTAGTCACTATATAAATATAAAGATCAATAAAAGTAAATGTTTTTGGGTGACACCGTGTATGAAATCTCTTCTTAGAACAATTTTTTCTTCAGATTTCATGTGGTGTCACCAATAAACCCATTTCACTTTTAGGATAAATCCACCATGAAAAGCTTCCAATCACTTTTAAAGATAATGACAAATCAAGGTTTGATAACACCGATAAAGTCCAAACCTGTCCTGAAAGGTTGCAAGCCTTATCGATAGTGTCTACTAAAATCTCCAGAATTATATGAAAACCCAATTTGAATATAATCAGAACATGAGATTATGTATATCAGGGAGTATCTCAAAATTAAGAACTTTCCTGTTCCTGTTTGGGAACGTTCCTTTGGGTACACTGCACGTACATACTCAGGCATTCCCACCAGGAACAATGTTCCATGTGGGAACGTTGCAAGCGTTCCCAAGTTTTGAGACGCTCCTTACAGGTCCGGCATGTATTTTGGGTACATTGGTAATTTACTACATTGCATTCATTAAATGAAGTGTATTGTCTAATTTGCAATGTTTTGTTTAAAACCAATAAATGAAATGGAAAAAAGAAACTGATCCAGTTTGTCTTTGTTCTGTGTGTGACAGTATAATACTTTTAAGGAACAAAACGGTTGAATAACAATGTTAAACAGAAAACAGCAATAAACAGCAAATGTTTGCAACACCAGGGGCAAACTGCTTAATAAGCAGTGCTTAGTAACATAAGTTTAATCTCAGTGAGAAAATGTCACATAAGATTATGTGTGCAATGTAGATAAAAAGCAAACCTTTATAAAACATTTTTAAAAAGGCTTGTGAACCTGGGTTAAAACACAAAACTCAAAAACAGGGCTTCACTATAACACTGGTACTAAAACAGACAGTGTCCATGGATTTAAGTATTTTGTTTACATAATATCCATCCTCAGCACTTTGCTGTCTATGACACGGTCAAAGTGTTCTCGGAGAAGCAAGTAGTTATCATAACTGGAAGATACTTCGAGCACAGGTCCACAAGTGTGTGCAATAGGTCTCAAACAAATTCAGACATAGGTGCAGTGATGCTCACTGTAATTTTGTTGCCAACCATCAAATCACTTCCTGTGCAGAATCGCAAAAATGCGCATAGCCTGTCAATGCTGCAGTTTTTTACGTACCGTTTCAGTGCATCGGTGGTGACTTTTTCTGCTCTCGAAATATCTTCCTGTATCATAAGAATCTGTAGTACCTTTTTATGTGACACAGATAGCTCACTGAATACTTCTGACAACCCACCCTCAGGTAATAGGGGCAACAAGTACTGCTGCAATAATGGACTCCAACACTCACTGATAAAGGCTGGTTTCTGATATATTGTTAGGTGTGATATTTCGCCCAAAATTTGCTCTATTGTCTCGTCTTGGCAATACTCTAGCTTCGTAAGTCGAAAAGATCTCCATTAATTCATCTTCATCTACACTGTCATAATCCTTCAAAGCCATTTCACATACTTCTTTATCCATTTCTGGCAAGTGCAAAATTCAGCCAAGACCTCTTTGTCCGAGTGGGCCAGCATAGAAATACACCTTTCAAGGAACACACGAGACAAATTGATTGGGAAATATCCCTCTTGTTTGTAGCCAATTATCAGAACTTTAGCCACTGCCTCCCACTGTCCTTTCTGCATTTGATGTGTTGTGATTGGGACTTTTACACTAGACCCCAACGTGTTCTTTTGATAGAAAGTTTCCCAAAACTCGGAGAGTACATCTCTAAGAACACCGCCAGAATCTACGCCCATCTCAGTTTTGAGAACGATTAGCAACCTATCCAGCCTTAGATCAAATTCTTGGTCTTGGAGAAAATTGATAAGCCCACTGAGGACTTGTCCTCTTGTAAGGGTACAATGTTTATTGCACCCTTCGTTGGGCATTGTATCATCAAATGATCCAAGATCAGGCATTTGGTCCGTTGGTTGGTCAGTAACAATCAACACATCATCATCAACCCAATTGGCCGGAGGTGATGGTGATGGATGTTCAATGACAACTTCACTGGTGGAAGGTGGGTGCCCACTGTCCTTTCCTTGAACCTCAGACATTGTAGAAGGACCAGGTAGACAGTCAGCAACATGTATATCCGTAACTAAATACAACCTCAACAACGGGACCTTTCTAGATTCATACAGTTCCTGAACTGTTTCGTTTGTTATTTCGGTGTGGAAAATCTGAAAGCCTGAAATCAAAATCAGACTCTTTCCCCAGTGTGGAAGTGCCTCCAGGAAAGAAAAGGTTTTCGCCTCCTGTATGAGCACTTGTTTTCCAGATGCTCTAGAAACATGTAGTTTTCTTTGTACCACCCACTTTACCTGCTCGCACCTGCTTTCCGCTGTGTACCCATCCAAGTTCAATCTTTTTTATTTTCTTCAAGGCATGTTTATTGCCCTTCCTTGCCATGTTGTATTTGCGCACCTTTCCTCCTGTGGTATCACTATCTGACTCAGTACTACCTTCACATTCTTCCTTTCTAATTATCCCCAATTTTTTTCTTAAATTTCTCATGAGTTTGTTTTTCTTATCTGACTTTGCATGTGCAGACATCTTCTTAAGCTGTTCATCGACAAATAGCTTCACACTCATCCTGTCACCGATGGTTGGCAAAAATTCCACCAAGTCGCCCTCAGACATGTTTTTTATAATCGTCATTGTTACCTGCAAAGTGTAAAAAAAGGACATTCAAAATATGCCTAGATCATGTAGTTAATGTCCTTATAAATTCAATACTTCATTTGTTTAGTATCCGCTATGCAAAGCATTATCATGATTTATATACTTTAAATAAAACAAATTATAACACCCCACGCACAGATTCTGTCTCGCGATTGGTTGAGAGCGCGTCACATGATATGTCTTATTTTCACTATCAAGTCGCGCGAACTCGACGACCTATTCACCTGCGTGTAGTACCTAGCAACCAATGGTTGCTAGGTACTAGCCCGAGCTGCCTGGTACCTAGATCGTCTATTTTTAATGTACCGCGCAGCAGTTTCAGTGACCTACCTGTAACCCAACGAGGCTGCCTCTATAACCCAATCAGTCGTGTATCTTATATCACAATGCGCATACGAATGAGTACGAGGTTACAAAATAGTCGGTAACCCATTCAGATTACAAGACAGCGCACAGTTTCGCCATTCGTGATTCCATTTCTTCGTGCCGTTATACGCCACAAAGATGACTACTGAAACTCCTCCTTTTTAGTCCAGCAGATTCGGCAAGTATGGTGTTATAAAACAAATATTGACTGGTTTACTCGTGGCGTAGTAAAACCAGTCATTTCGGTGATCCCGGAGTCGCCTATCTTCCCGCGGCTACGCCTGGGAAAAATAGGCTGCTCCGGGATCGCCTTTGAGTGACTAGTTTTACTACGCCACTCGAAGCAGTCAATATTTGTATACTACAACTAGAGCAGGATGTGTGCGCTTCACAAAGCACAAATATCAGCCGTTTGTCATCGGTGTACACCCAAATGAAGGTCGAGCACTGTTGTTTATGAAATGACCACTGCTGACCGATAGGTGACCACTGGCCAAAATCTGTGTACACCCCCAAATGGGGTTCGAGCCAATGAAGCATTTGACCAAGTTAGGCTGCAATCAGCTAAAGAATGTGGGAGAAGCATTTTGTAAATATTCAGTAAATGACCATCCAGTAAATGACCATTAGATGACCATTGGCAGAATTTTATGAATACCCCTAGATAGGGCATGTGTCAATGTTTAATTTGACCAACTTTGTTTGAAATCGCCCTAATAGTTTACGAGTAATGGCCCATTTAATTTTGATCACGTGGCATGGTGAGTAAGAACAGGAATAAGAAGCAGAAGAGGATACGGCACGACAACAGAATATCAGCCGACGGCTGATATAAGAAGCAGAAGAAGAAGATACAGCACGACAACAGAATATCAGCCGACGGCTGATATAAAAACTTGGGGAAAATAGCAATTCACCAAGTTCAAAAGAAGGAGGAACATGTTACTCCAAATCAAATTCCAAGCACATTACTTTTGCCCCTTCTGGCAAAAATATGGCCCCACCCCATCACACACATATTTTTAACACATTCCTGTAATAATACATATATCTGCCTTCTCTTGTTCCATTTTCTTAATGGCTTCGGAACATCCAATCTTGTGCAGAAAATCTTGTAACTGTAAATCCAGCTCATTGTTTGTGGGGCTATAAAGCAAAGGGTTTTGGGTTTTAGGTATTATGGACCGAATTGCCTTATAATACAATTATTTATTTTGAATGCTTATTTGTTTGTGAAGTTATTTATTAATGTAAAACTAACAACAAACACAGTGCTTTAAACTTGAGACAACGGCGCACTTGTTACCATTAATATTCATTGTGATTCAAGCTATTTTGTGGACATGAAAGCTTGAAAAAGAAAACAACACATATTTTCTTTTTTTTAAAGGTGTGAATAGTTTATGTGGTTTCCTAAAAAAAAAACAAAACAAATAGAGCACCTGTTATTAAATTTCACAGGTTGGTCCTAATTTTAGGACATTATGTATTGACCATAATAATGATTTTATGACCGCGTCCATTACCAAATATCAATTTTGTGCCTTTGAAATTTGGCCTTACATGCATTTAACATCGCTCCTTACAAACTCACCCCTGACAAAGCCGACCCCTAACGAAGTCAACCCCAGCAAAGTCGCCCCTGAGTTTATTATTTTATCGTAATGTTCAATTGTAATCTCATTCAACATAACTCAGGGGCGACTGTGCTTGCAGTCTATCAGCTGAGAGAGGTTCTGTGTGCAATTATATGTCCCCTCATTTTGACTCTTGAATCATGTTGGGAACCCTGTGGGACAGTAGTAAAAATAACTTGGGTGGACATTCTGAATCATGGGAAGGATAGGTGAACTTCAAGATGGCCGCCGCCTCATGTAATTGACCATAACTCACCACAGATTCATGCTAGTAGGGTAATTTTGGTCTGTCCTAACTTTTAGGGGTCAAGTTATCCATTAGAACCGACTTTGTAACAAGTAACTTTGCTCAGCGCCGGATTAAAGGCAGGGCCACCGAGGCCTTGGCCTCGGGCCCCCCACATTTAGGGGCCCCCCACATTAGATAACAAAAATATTTAACACACATTTATAACTCCCAAACCCCTCAATCCACGTCCTCAAACTTAGTATCATTTTGTCACTGCTAGTATCTTTGACAATATTGATTTCATAATAACGACTATAATAGTTTACAACAACAAATAATTTGGTATGGTACTTGTAGCGGCAGGGTATTTACCTATAGCGCCACCTATTTTTATCCAAGATAGCTAAGACAAAAGTTAAAGCTGCCAAAAGGTCGTCCGTACTATTTCATATATTTCATGAAGTTCCAATCCGTTTTTGTGTCAACAAACAGTTGGTGAGTAACTAATTAATTATGATTAATTAGTTAAATGGTCAGATTTGGTCGTAGCATATGATGTTAGAACTTCGGTTTTTAACGTGATATGAAAACGAATATTAGCACAGTGATTGCATATATAGGGTTCACTGTCTGTAATCCCCGCGATTCTAGGAATGAGGGTAAGAGAAGACATTGTGTCAAGGCTGCAGCAAGCCAAATACTTTTCGTTTACAGTTGACTCTACCCCTGACGTGAGTCATACCGATCAGCTGACTGTAGTAGTGCGATATATTGAGAATGGTGTGCCAGTGGAGCGGTTCTTAACATTTTTAGATAATACCGGCCATACAGGCGAGCAACAAGCGACAGCTCTGTTAAGTTTCTTCAGAACTATAGGCATAGATATTGCAAACTGCAGAGGCCAATCATATGACAATGCGGCAAACATGAGTGGCCGGTATAATGGTATGCAGGCTATAATAAGACGAGAAAATCCATTGGCCCAGTTTGTGCCTTTGTTTCGCACATTCATTGAACTTAGTGGGTCAATCTGCAGTTGGATCTATGTAGATCAGTGATAGCTTTTGATTTTGTGGAGCAAATTTACGTATTTTTTACAGGATCTACAATGCGATTTACTTTACTGAAAACTGCCCTACAGGGGAAGGTTTACAAGTTCTCAAACGACTAAGTGATACCCGGTGGTCTGCACATCACGATGCAACTAGGGCACTTGTTAACGGATACCATGTATTTATGAAAGTGCTTGACGAACTTGCAAATGATGATCTTCAGAAGGGTGACACTAGAAACACTGCATATGGATTGTACAGCTCCATGTAGTTAGAGACTGGTTTCATGCTGGTTTCTGGGCAACCATCCTGGAAAGATTTAACCGTACAAGCTAAATCGCTTCAATCTGCAACAATCGACCTCAACACGGCTGTGGAACTTCTGCAATCGTTATCAGTGTTTGTAGCATCACGATGAGACGATGAACGCTTCCAAGAATTCGTCGCTGAGGGAATTAAACGATCGGGTACAGACGCATTTGCCCATCATACACGACATAGGAATCGAAATGTGCCTGGATCCGCTGGATTATGGACGCGCGCCCGAAGCAAGTATGAGCCCCTGAAGAGTCTTTTTCGAGTGAATGGCGCTGTCTACATTGTCGACATATTGCTCTCTCAGTTACAAAAACGCACTAACGCATACATGGAGTTGAGTAACATATTCGGATTTCTTCGCAATTTGAAGAAAATGGCCGTGGCAGACATACGGGAAGCATGCTCAAAGCTAACTGGAGTTTACAATGATGATCTGGCTATAGAACTCTCTGATGAGATGATTCATTTCAAGCACTGATTCAACAATGCATTCCCCTGACGGAGGCAACTGAAATTGATATGTACAGATTATTGCTACAGAAGAACATATCTGATGCATTCCCAAACGTCGAAGTACTACTCAGGATTTACTTGTCGCTTATGGTATCTAATTGCAGTGGTGAACGATCGTTCTCGAAACTAAAGCTGATAAAGAATCATCTTCGTTCCGAAATGGGTCAATCTAGACTTGTATATCTGAGCATTCTTGCCACTGAGCCTGATGTGTTAAAGAACATCGATGTTGACATTGTCATTAAGCAATTTACCAACGAGAAGGCTAGAAAAAAACCTATTTATTAATGGATGTAAACTTCGGATCCACTTAAATGGTAGTAAATTTAAATGCCAGAAATTGGCATTTTAGCCTGGTGTCCAAAATTATCCTGTGACAGTGACTAAGTTGACGTATAATCTAATATAAAGTGCACTTCAAGTCTTCAACTTATCATTACGCGCAGATTACGCGTTAGCTTTCCTTAGTATATCTCTATAATATGCCCTCGTCATTACACAATGTTGGTATATAAATGGTTCCTTCTAATTTAACATGGCATGCTGCCGCCAGCGTTTAGCAAACTACACGTGTTATATACTCACCTGCTCATCAGAGGGCCCCCTGATTAATTTCGGCCTCGGGCCCCCCACAACCTAAGTCCGGCCCTGACTTTGCTAGGGGTCTGAAAATTATAACATACTGTGCGCAGTAATTTGGTACGAGTTGGTTATAAACAACCACTGTAAAATGTTTGATACCCACCTACTGTCTGTCTCCTCCGATGTCATTGCCATTGCTCAGTTTTGTGACAGGAGATCCCTACAAAAAAAAAGAGCAATTGTAATACTTTGTTCTCAATATAAAGCGTACTGATAATTCCAAGAAAGGCTAGGTGGATAGTCCTACTCTATGGTTTCATGTCATATATTGTTATTGCAAAATGTGCCATTCAATTGTAAAAATCACAACACTTGACTATTCAACAAACGGTAACGTTATATCACCGTGACCATGTCATTCCACCTGCAGTTCGATCAATTTTGGGCAAGATGATATGGCCATGCAAGGTACAGTACGGTCAGATTCAAGTGACGTGTCGATCGATATAATTATTCAATAAATATTAAAAAGCAAATTAACATGTATTTAACTCACCGTGACAACTCGGCTGTCTGTCTCAAAAGCCCGGCACTGTCGATTTCACAGATGTACAATGTACATTCTCCATGGCGCTTCACACAATAGAGGGCGTTCTAAAAAGTATTGCGCATTGCGTTTTAACGCAAATATCTTTGCGTTTTAACCCAATCGTATTGCGTTATAACGCAATCGAATTGCGTTGTAACGCAATTGTATTGCGTTAAAACGCAATTGTATTGCGTTTTAACGCAATTGTATTGCGTTATAACGCAATTGTATTGCGTTATAACGCAATTGTATTGCGTTATAACGCAATAAAAAAAAAATTACCTCACAAAAATCTGGCACGATTGGGCTTCCGTAGAAAAGCAAAAAGGTCTTTTTAAAGTGTTTGAACTTTGGAGTTTTGAAATTTCATTTGTTATATGTATCAAGCCAGAGTTAAAGTTATTTTAGAGTGCATAAATTGTAAGATTGAAATAAAACAGAAACTCATGTAAGCCATGTGTGAATGGAGTTTTTTTTTTTTAATTCTTAACAATGTCAAAGACCCCTATTACTATTAGAGCAAGTTGACAAGAACATTAATGACGGCCGAAGGACTAATAATGAAGAATACATCTCCTTTTAATATTGAAGTAATTAAGAACTACCAAAACAGTTATAGCTTGATCAAAATTGCCCTTAAACCCTCTACAGATGCAGTGCTACCAATTTTTTCTGTAACTCGGTGGTCGCTTAATCAGCAACAACATATTTTGGAAATCCCCTTACCACCCCCACCCCCCTCCCCCTCCCCCCCCCCCAATAACCATCCAAAATGCTCTAAGTCCTTTTTATTCACCCAGAAACTCCCATTATGTTTGTGCACAAACCGA
>CM055819.1:57776617-57902245 GCA_029582265.1 Zoroaster sp. YZ-2022 | reverse complement strand
GGATTTTGGATAAACATTAAAGCGTGAACCGGGTGGTTGGCTGGACCAGTGGGTTGGCTCGATGAAGCTGCCATCGTGGGTCAGTCCGTTTTTGGACAGCCTCGACGACAGCCTCCCTCGAGCTCAGATATGCTGCTATTCGACCGTTTGAAATCCTGGAAGCTGATAACACTTGTGCATTTGAAATTTGGTTAACCAGTGAAATGAGATATTGCGTACGGAGACTGTGTCCAGCGCTTTGAACACGATTCCATTGTCCCTGGTAAGTGGGCTATTACCAGGAACAATAGAAACGCGTTCACCACCCTTGCTCACACTTGGCTGATTTTCAATAGGCCGTTGCGCCTGACTGGCCATGGTGACCAGCCAAAGCACCAAAAACGACAAAATTTGAAAAAAGAACCCAGAAAAACACGAAAACAGTTAAACCTGACAATTTGAAATTCGCCCTGTATGATGTATGAACAATAAGAGTAAGATTAATATAAAATTTGTAACCGTAAGATGCGTAAATCTCACAAAAATCTACTGTTTCCTGGAGCTCGATAAATACACGACCTACCCAGAGAGAGAGAGAGAGAGAGAGAGAGAGAGAGAGAGAGAGAGAGAGAGAGAGAGAGAGAGAGAGAGAGAGAGAGAGAGAGAGAGAGAGAGAGAGAGAGAGAGAGAGAGAGAGAGACTTTGCAATGACAAACTTTATTTACAATTCAAAAACAAAGTCAAAATATACAATAAAAGAATAGTGAATAAAATTAATACAGAGCATTTAACAAATTTTGAAAAACAATAATACATTTTTAAGTAAACAAGAACAGCAGAAATTCGGTACATTTTATTGAAACAATAAAAACGTACTAATTTTTAGTGTTGTGACACATTTATAACAATAATTATTATTACGAATACTTAAACCAATAAATATAAATCTCCTCAGAAAAAGAAAAAGTTCAGAGAACACCCGATACTCCAAATTTGTGTCAGTAGATAACGTCTCAAAAGGATCAATTGCATCTTGCTATTAACAAGCACAGATTATAATCTGGTAGTCTGGATTACAATTGGTGTCGTTTTAAGTGAGTGGCACTTGCATATCGCGTAGCATGCAGCAATGGCACGCTTAATTCACACGGACGTCACAGCACAGGTTGGTTGACGGGTTGACGACGATCGTTTCATGAATAATCAAATTGTTTCTGTATAATCGTGTAACAGTCATAACAACGTTCTAATTAGGCTATAACTATTTTATGTTCTTCTTTAAATTAACGACGAAAATATTTAAGATGAAATAGTCACGGGGCTGGTTGATCGCGACGCGGGAACTTTTCCTCCCTGATTCTTTCTAACGTTAGTTAATGTTATTGTTATGTTTTTAGCAATTGATTTTTGGAGTCATTGGATCACCTTTCATACACTAACGTTACATGTTATTGTTAACGTTATATCAGACATCGCTGAATGGTAAGTTTGAGATTTTAATGTATGCACCTAACGTTGTGGTCGAAGTGAACCCTAAGTACTCGTCCTATCATTTTTATCTCAATCGGACGACCTGGCCGGGGGAAGGGCGGGGGGGGGGGGGGGTAGCCCATTCTAAATTTAGGGCCAATACACTGGACTCCCTCCGTATCCTTGGCCGTAGCCCTACATGTACAAAAAAGGAGCGATTTTTTCAACTTTTGATCTGCTAATTATTACAATCAAACGTGTTACTAATATTGTAAGATTGCTATTGTGAGATTGGTAATTTTGGTGAAATTTTAATAATACTAGGCCTACTACTACTACTACTACTACTAGTACTACTAGCCTAACTACAGTTAGTAACTGTAGTGTTACATTACTTATTAATATTAGTATTTTTTATTTAGGCCTAGGTCTAACTGTTATTTTTGTTTAAAAAAATGTTTCAAACATTTCATGAAAGTGAACTATCCTAGATTAACAAATTGTATGCCACTGTGTCTGCTTGGGCATGGTTCTGATCACTAAGTTTTGTTAGGTTGTAATAATTAAGGCCTTAACTAAGTAAAAAGAAAACAGTTGATCGAGGAGGATGAGGGCCTTTTTATTTTTTATTTTCCTATTATTTTTTTCCAAGATGGCTGCTAAGCATTTAAATTAAAAATGGCCACTTTTCAGTTCAAAATGACCGCCAGCTTTTTATTTATAGCTATTCTACAAGTAATTTGAGTCAGAATATCTATAAAACAGTGTTCTCGGCCCATGTATTTTGAAATCTATCATCGAAAGAATAGTGCCAAGATGAAGTCAAATTCATGAAAAATCTAGTACATAGGGCCTAGTACTAGGAGTAGTTTTGGGGGGTGGAAAAAATAATAAATAATATAAACAAAAGGATGTGCGCGGGGACAATCAACTGTTTTTTTTTTACTTGGCCTAACGTTAGCAGATCAAAAGATGAAACAAGAAATATTTCTCCATTTTTGTACATGTGGAGTTAGGGCCAATGATACGGAGGGGGTCCAGTGTATTGGCCCTAGAATGCGGATGGAGGGGGGGGGGGGCTCATTGTGCCCTGTGTTCTGTATTATTCTACGCCGATTTTCACGAAACTTCGTAGATATTTTCTGTTTGATACGATCTATCGAATGAGGCCATGAAAACTTTAGAAGAATGTCAAACCCAATCGCCACTTGTGCACAATGTATAATGTAACATTAATAGCTAACTGTTAGCAGACAACAAAATTAAAAATCTCCCACTTTCCTCTCCTAACGATAACTGATAAGTGTGTCCTCTATCATCTTTTAAAGGAAATCTGTATCTAAGTTCTTTGTCATATTTTGTTAGAAAAGTGGCAATTGTATTCTAAGTTAAATGTACATACATTTACATTCTTTCCCAAACTTTCATAGGTTACCGTTAGGGGGTGCAATCAGGGCCGTAGCAAGCGGGGGTGTGGGGGAGGGGTGCATATCAAAGGTACTAGAACAAGGATTGGTTCAGAATACATTTGCAGTCGGCAAACCTAGAGCTATGGTTTTGCCGACTGGGTTTGCGGTTTCAGGTGGCAGTTCACCTACCCCCACCCCCCTCCCCTCCCCTCCCCGTCGCGTGACTTTAGGGATTGTCAATTTTTTGGGGAAAATAAGTGTATTTGTCTGGTCATACTACTACTATTGTGTATGTAAATTTACCCACCAAAAATCTTTGCCAATGATGTCAGTCAGCAAATTAGCTTCCACACACCCCAAAAGAAAATGTCTTCGCTGCGCCCCTGGGTGCTATACCTGTTCCGCTCTTGAGACTGTTGGGCCCCTAGTTCGTTAGTTTAGCACCCTCTATTGTAATTGATGTTACCTCGCGGCGTTTTTGCAATCCATATGTTTCACGTTAGAAAAACCTTGCTCAAGTAGTGCAGTTGCATCCTTAATCCTAGTTTCATGCCCTTGACAAGCACGATCTGTAAGTTACCTTATTCTGCATTTTATAATGTGTAGTTTTCGCTAGCTCATTTACTACTTTGTTTATAAGGCTAGTTTATTGCCAAAATTAGTGTTCGTCATGTCGTATATATATATATACTTAGAATAGATACATACTTAGAATAGATACATGTACATAATACATGCCTGCATGTTGTATAAACGTTCAGTATTATGAATGCAATGGGTTATTAATGGGTACATCAATGCATGGTTCTTAGAGAGAATTTACAAGTTCGTGTCTTTATTATTGCTGCCCCTTCTGGATATTGCGTCCCAATTTTATCTAGTTCCGTGCATGTGATTGTTGAGGAATTCATGTTCATTTATCCCTGTGTGGGGCCATTTTCTGTAATTTAATGAGGTTTCAGGAGTATTTTTCTCTAGATCTCTACATGTAAGTTAGGGTAGACTTGTCGTAGTACTTTGTTTCTTGCATATTATTGCTATTCAGTGTAGTGGTTTTATTTCTTATTTAACTGAGTATGTGTTCTGTATTGTTTGTTTACAGTTTCACATTAAAACGGCTCAAGTCGAATTCTGTCTGCCTACATTTTGGAAAAGTGTTTAACCTCTGCATAGCTATGTACACTAGTTACCAACACATAGTGAGGGCAGAATAATACCTATTTGTGGACCATTTTTCCAACTTTTTGGTAAACAAATAGTATTTTTCCCATTAAAAAGTGCCGGTTTGATATGACATTCTTTCCGTGGATAACATATAGATGATGATGGACATAACATTATACTTCAAATTCATCCAGGATATTTGTTTCAAGAAAAATCAGGCATTTTTGATACATGATGACCACCTCAGTCATGTCATTCTGATCTGGTCAACTGCCACATTAGTGACCAACACGGTCATCGTACATGAGCTGTAATAGGATTCTTCTATTTTCTGAAGGGGAGTGTTTGTTTAGAAGGGAAATAAAGTCCAAGAATCATAATTTTTAACTGGTTAGTGGTTGCCAAAAAATTCCCCAAAACCCTTAAAAAGTGGCGGTTGGATACGACATTCTGTCCTTTATACCAATCGAAATCGACAAAAGGGTAACAATTAGTTATCATTCTTAAAGTTTCTTCTCTGAAAAAAGCCACCAAAAAACCAAAAAGATGTTTGCCAGCCTGATATAGCTTGCTGGGCTACTTTCCTGTATTAACCCATCCGCCACCATTTAAACTGACTTTTTGCTAGGCCAGCGGAGTACCGTTTAGGTTGGGTCCTGGTTTATGTTTCGTAACAAAAAATTCAGAAATTTTTTATTCATACAAATTAATAAGCAACAGTGGAATAAATAATAGTAGTTTTGTAATGCCCTCTGATTATACGGTTTAAAAAAATGCCCCTTTTCCCGGGCGGTAAACCAGCTAGCCAAACATTGAAACTGGCCAAGTCTAACCTGTGGCCTTAGATAATTGTGTTTTTTAAATCCATATTTGTATTGTGGAACATGTTAAGTGAATTGATCCTCACATGAAAATTCTCTTAAAAAGTTATTTATATATTTTTGTTCTCACACTTACAATTGTTCTTACAGATGCCTAAACGTAAACTTCCCAAATAATTTACTTTACATAAGATACAAAATTTGCAGCGGGGCGAAGGTTGCCACTTTCACACCAAGGAGGTATTACTTGCCGATGTATATCAGCCAACTAGTCAAAATGCAACATCCTCACAGGAGTAGTATGTTAGATGGGGGTTCTAGCGCATCTACTCTAAAAATCTCTTTTTTTTAAAATCATTTTTCAAAAAATCATTTTCAAAAATGGTTGTGGTTGACGTCATCATAAAACGATGATGACGTTACACTCGCGCGGCAGAGTATGAAATGGGTTCGTGTGTATTAGTAGTGGGGGTAGGTTGATAAAAAGATTATTTAAAAAGTAAGTTTAAAAAATAAGAAATCGAAATATGAAAAAACAAAAAAATCTTATCTTGTTTAATAATAAAGATAGTATGGAAGAAAGAAGAAGACAATATTTATCGAGATGGACATTGCGAGAATTGAAAGAGTTTACGCGAGAACACAGACTTATAATTCTTAAGAAAAACAGCAAGGGTAAAGTAGATAAACGTTCTTATTACAGCACAGTAAAAAAATATATATACAATGGCATAAACAAAAGCCATTGTATAAATTAAGTTTAGTTGAGCTAAAAGAGCGTATAGCGTCTGAAAATATCGAGCTGCCTCAACGCGGCGCGGGTAAAAGAGCGCAGTTGTTAAAAAAGACTACATCGCCGCTATTAAAAGGTTTCACGGACGAGAAGAAGAGTTAAGATTTAAACCTCCAATCGATGGCGGAAGCTGGTTACGAGAACGAAGAATAATAGTTCCGCTGAATCATAGCAAAGAAAAAGATTTAATTATTTTTTGGGAAGCGGTAAAACCAAAGATTAGAGCCAAGTTGGGTATAGACTTACAATAATTCACATCGTACAAGTTTATGATATATATACGTATTAAATTACGTAAAGAAAACCTAAACGGTACGATCGATTCTACCGAACCAAGATTTCATAATAATAGACAAATTGTTTTGTTAAATTTGGATGATATTGAAAATATATTTAATACCGTTTTTTTTACAAATTCAAGAGGTTTTAGAAAAATGGACTCAAGAGGGCTCTGGATGGGAGGTAGATCGTATCGTAGATATGAATATCGCTATCGCGAGATATCAACCTTTAAGAGGCGGTTCTTATATCGAGCTACCGGACTTTATAAAAAATAAAAAAGCGTGCATCAACGTAAAAAACAACGACGACGATTGTTTGAGGTGGTCGCTTCGTGCTCATCGTTTTCCAACTTTAAAAGATCCCCAAAGAATGTCTAAATATTTAACGGAGGATGGTTTTAATTTTAACAATATCGAGGCTCCTACACCTATTAATCAAATTAAGCGAGTGGAGAAACAAAATTGTTTGGCGATAAACGTTTTTGGTTACGAATCAAAATCAATACTAGTTTATTGCCTTAGCGATCAACCCGCGGAACTAGATCGTATAAATTTATTATTAATTCATAAAGAAGAAGAAAAAGGGACTAGATCTCACTACGTTTGAATTAAAGATGTGAATAAATTACTTTACGATCAAACGAGCCACAAAGATCGTAAACATTTTTGTTTGAGATGTTTACAGGGTTTCTCGACGGGAGCGTATCTCGAAAATCACGTAAAAATGTGTAAGGGAATTAACGACAGACCAACGACGGTCGTTATGCCGGAAAAGGGTAAAAACGATAAGGTAAAATTTATAAATTTTCATAAAAAGATGAAAGTTTCATTCGTTATATACGCCGACTTTGAAAGTATTATTAAAAAGATTGACGATGTGAATGCAACTAATACTAAAAAACTACAAGAACACGTCGTTTGCGGTTATTCGTACGTCGTCGTTCGTTGCGACGGTGAAACTAGTTCTCCCGTTGTTTACCGAGGAGAAGATGCGGCTAAACATTTTTTAAATGAATTAGAAATAGAAGAAAAAAACATTAACGAGATGTTTAAAAATCCTAAAGAAATAATGATGACTAAAGAAGATGTAGAAGATTTAAAAAATGATAAAAAATGTTGGATATGTGAAAGGGAATTTTTTGAAAACGATGACGCCGACTCTGACTCTGACGAGAAGCGCAAGTTTAAACGAATACGCGATCATTGTCACATTACCGGTAAATATAGAGGCGCTGCGCATAATTATTGTAATTTAAAACTGTCTTTAAAACCGAGTAAAACTTTTATTCCAGTTGTGTTTCATAATTTACGAGGCTACGACTCTCATCTCATTATGCAGGCCGCGAGTCAAACGACGGGAAATTTAACGTGTATTCCAAACAATATCGAAAAATATATTTCTTTTTCAAACGGGCAACTACGATTTATCGACAGCGCTCAATTTTTACTAGCGTCGTTGGATAAACTCGTAAAATCAAACAATTTTTTTCCAATTACTAGCAAGTTTGAACCCGATTTAGAAAAATTTAATCTTGCTAAAAGCAAGGGTATTTATCCTTACGAGTATATGGATAGTTTTGAAAGATTTGAATAAACGCGTCTTCCTTCACAATAATCTTTTTATAGTAGTTTAAACAACCAACGCATTACTAAAGAACAATACGAGCACGCGAAAAACGTTTAAAAAAAGTTTAATTGCGAAAATTTAGGTGATTATCACGATTTATACGTGCGTACGGATACTTGCTTATTGGCGGATGTATTTGAGAATTTTCGCGCTACTTGTATGAAACAATACGATTTAGATCCGGCTAATTATTATACGAGTCCTGGATTAAGTTGGGACGCTTTATTAAAACATTCGAAACAAACTTTATAATTTTTTACGGATGTTGACATGCATTTATTTATAGAAAAAGGTACGAGAGGAGGAACGTGTATGGTAAGTAAACGATACGCTAAAGCAAACAATGTGCATTTACCCGATTACAATGAAACGATCCCATCGAGTTACATTATGTATTTAGACGCAAATAATTTGTACGGTTACGCGATGAGCCAAGCTTTGCCAACGGGTAATTTTAAATGGATGACGAGTAAACAAATTAACAAACTTGAGAGCGAGGGATTAACGCGTAAGAAAGGATGCATTTTAGAACTTGATTTAGAATACCCTAAAGAATTACACGATTCTCACAACGCATTTCCACTCACGCCAGAGTTGTTAACCGTGCCGAAAGAATGGATGTCACCGTATCAACTCGAGTTATTAAACAACAAACCAGCTCCAAACGTTGTAAAATTGGTTCCAAATTTATACGATAAACGTAATTACGTGCTTCATTATCGTAATTTACAGTTATATTTACAACTCGGTATGAAACTAACTAAAATTCATCGCGTTTTAGAATTTGATGAATCGTCATGGATGAAATCATACATTGATTTAAACACTCGGCTAAGAAAAGACGCAACATCTGATTTTGAAAAAGATTTATATAAACTCATAAACAATTCAGTTTTTGGAAAAACGATGGAAAATGTACGAAAACGCGTTAATGTAAATTTGAAGCGGTTAAACGATGATAAAGCGGAAAATCAAATTCGTTCACTCATCACTCATCGCGAGGCAAGGATTTTTGATAACGATTTAGTGGCGATTCACATGCACAAAATAAAACTCTTACTCAACCGCCCAGTCTACATAGGAATGAGCATACTGGATATATCTAAAGCTTTTATGTACGATTTCTATTACAATCGTATAAAAACAAAGTACGGTAACGAGTGCGAGTTACTTTACACAGATACGGATAGTTTGTTACTCGAGATTCGAACCAAAGATGTATATAAAGATATGAAAAAAGACAAGCATTTATACGATTTTAGTAATTTTAAACAAGATCATTTTCTATTTTCTGAAGAAAATAAAAAAGTGATTGGTAAAATGAAAGACGAGACTGCGGGAACTCTAATCTCTGAAATTGTCTGTCTAAGACCAAAAATGTACTCGTTACTTTTATCGAAAGGCGAAAATATAAAAAAAAAGCTAAAGGCGGAGTGTCGTGGCCGAGCGGTCTAGCGCACCGAACTCAAGTTCTGGTGTTGCCAGCAGCAGGGTGTGGGTTCGAGCCCCGGTCGTGACACTTGTGTCCTTGAGCAAGATACTTAACCATAATTGCTTCGTCCTTCGGATGGGACGTTAAGCCATAGGTCCCGTGTACTAGATTAAGTAATGCACGTAAAAGAACCCAGGACACTTATCGTGGAAGTGTAAGGGGTTTACCCCGGTGTTTCTGGTTCACATTGCAAGCGCTCTTGTTTACAGGTTTCCTCAGGCTTTCGAGCTTACAGTGCTTAAGTGCGCTTTTCTGAGGCATCCCTTGGTTTCATTACCAGAAATGATAAATGAAATGAAATGAAATGAAAGGCGTTAAAAAACAAGTTTTAAAAGAGGATATTAAACACGAAAACTATAAACAAGTTTTATCTCAAAATAATACGCTACATCACCCTATGAATTTTATTAGGCATGAAAAACATAGATTATATACAACGCGAGTAAATAAAATATCGTTATCTCCTTTAGACACAAAGAAATATATTTTAGAAAACGGAATACATACTCAATCTTACGGTCACTATAGTTTTACGCTGACGCTACAACGCTGCAAGACGCCGCAAAGCGTAGCTGCTAAAGCTAGTAGCAGCGTTTAATCGGAGGATTTTCTGTATCTCGCGGTACAATTTGTAATTCTTCTTTTACAAAACTACGAGCGGGACCCGCGTCTAAATAATACAAGATGGGTTGATTCGCAGCTTTCATCGTTTTAGATATTCTATAAATTGTTATACTCCATATAGGATCGGTCGCGCCACGTCTCGTATCTTTTTCAACTTCACCGGGTGCGTATAAATACCGAACTAAGCTGCTCGTTGGAATTCTTTTTTCATTCTTTTTACCACTTACAACTGGTGAGGCTGGATTTTGTTCGACTACGGGTAATTTAATGGCGTCTTTAGGTTTTAAATTTATGAATCGCGTCGTCTCGTTGTTTAACGCTTTTACAACCGCCGGTAATCTTTTAACCCATTCTCTATGTCTCGTATTTGTCGCTATTTCTTGCGCGTATTGATGAGAACATAATCTTTCTCTCAAAGTTCTATTGAATCGCTCTACTATACCCTGTGCTCTATGATTACCAGCTTCGCTTCTTTGTATTTTAACATTTTGTTTACTCATTAATACGTTTACGCTAGACATAAATTCTTTTCCAGGATCAACTTTTATAATTTTTGGCCAAGTGAGCCGCGAACGTTTATAAATGTTTTCAAACGCGTTACCGACTTGAACCGCGGTTTTATCGGTTAATGGTTCTGCTTCTTTATATCTGCTAGCTTCATCCACAACGGTTAACGGGTACTTGAACATCTTTTTAGTTGCTCCCCTACCTACACTATCGTGCGGAAGAAACAATAAATCCGCTTGATGAACCTCGTTTGGTTTTTCTAACGCACTATTTGAACTGGTCGGTCTTGGAATATATTTAGGAAAGTGTAAATAAATTTGCCACAGCGCTTGCTTTTTTATCCACCGTCGAACTAGTTTTTTATTTACTTGGCTTTCTTGTGCTAATTTATTAATCGCGTCGAGACCTTTGTAGTATCCTTGCGGACTATAATAAGCGTTTTGTAACTTTTGTTTTGTTCGCTCATCCATTTTAAATATTTATCAATATATTTTATTCCGTAGAATTATTAGGCATAAGTGATGATGGTAAAATTCCTTGTTGAACTAACCACATTTGCGTCATTGAAGATAATCCAAGCATCACGGTCAGTTTTAACGAGTCTTTTATATCCAATTTATTTAAATTAGCTGGTTCTACGCTTAATACTTTTTTACCGAACATGCTGTATAAAACTGTAAAAAGTGTTAAAACGGCGCTGTGATAGGCTGAATCGGCGATTGGTTTCGTATTCATCGTATTTTATTCAATATAAATTCTTTTTTTAAATACTTTTTATTCCATTTCAAAAACATGTTGTTGTCTCGTTGGCGCGGGTTTAAACAAAGGTGGCGCTTGCGCGGCGGGGTTTAACGCTGACGCGGAGAGTGGTTTTGGCGGCTCTTTTACTACCGCTGGCTCTGCTTCGCTAGGCCGTTCACTAAACAAGAAATAAGCGAGACCTCCAACGGCTAAACCAATAGCGATATAATAGTAGTAACTCGTTGAGTTGTTTTCTTCTTTTTGAATATAACTTGTTGACGCTTGTGCCGCTATATGACGAGTTTTTAACGCGCCTTTTTTTAATTCTTGTTTTTTCTTTTTATTTAGTTCAGCAAGTCTTTCACCCGCCGCGACCCTGTTTGGGTTTTTTTCTTTTTTAGTCGGTGTTTTCGTTACAGTCGACGGTGTTTTTACAGCTTGCGTTTGCTCTGGTTGTGCATTCTCCAACTCGTTCGTTTCCATCGCTTTTATTATCTATACAAGATTCTTCTTTTCTTTTTCAATGTTTTGCAGTAATTAGCGTCGCGCTGAGCGGTTCAATCAACGTTCCGTACTTGTAGTATATTTCACACGCTACGGTAGAAAGCATGGTCGAAATGAATGGATCTTTTTCTAAATCTGAAATTAATTTACCTTCATCATCAATTTGAAATTGATAACCGTATAAATCAATACGATTTAAACTAAATCCTAATAGTTTAGCGTATAGCGTTAACATGGCGCTACCTAAAGACTGCGTTATATCACGACCTAATTTAGTTTCGTATTGCGTGAGTAATCATCTCGCTCTTCCGTATTCAAAGCTTCAATGTCGCTGATAGAATACTCTTTGCCAATTTTTTTTTTGAATCTCCTCCCGATACAACAGCCAAAAGTCGTTTATTTCGTAGTTTTTGCTTTAATAATAGCGCGTCGTCATTTATATCACCCATAGCGGGTGGTGGGCTTAACGCGGACGCTGGCGCGGAGAGTGGATATTCGTTTAAAATTTTAATAACTTCTTTCATTTCTTCCACCATTTATTATAAGTATTTATAGAATAATCAGTTAAATTAAAAAAAATATATAGAAACCAATAATTAATTCTAGATAACCAATCGGTAACAAAAAAGGGTTGTTCATATCGTAGCTTTTGTTTTAGCAGCAACAGGTTGTTGTTTGTCTCAGCTTCGCTAGCATCCAATAATAATGGGGGTAACATGAATGACTTTTGTTCCATTTATAAAAGTATTTTATAATTTAAACAAGAAATTACTAACAACCTATAAGTAATTACTAACAACCTATAGGTAACCTGTAAGTAACCTATAAGTAATTGCCAAGTAACCTATAGGTAACATACAAGTAACCTATAAGTAATTACTAACAACCTATAGGTAACCTACAAGTAATTACTAACAACCTACTAACAACCTATAGGTAACCTGTAAGTAACCTATAAGTAATTGCTAAGTAATTCGTAAGTAACCTATAGGTAACCTACAAGTAATTACTAACAACCTACTAACAACCTATAGGTAACCTGTAAGTAACCTATAAGTAATTGCTAAGTAATTTGTAAGTAACCTATAGATAACCTACAAGTAATTGCCAAGTAACCTGTAAGTAACCTATAAGTAACCTTTAGTCTATAATCTCATAACTGGTAGGTTGATCCGTTTTTAAAATCAATTTACGATGTTTAACTTGTTTTAATTTCTCGCGCACTTGCTCTCGTAACTCGGCCGTTGGTATAACATCGTTTTCTCGAAGACAATTTTCGAACGAATCTCTATCTTTACAATAAAATAAACACACCCATTTGAGTTGCTCTCTAAAATCTTTTAATACGCTATTATATTTTTGTGAAATGATCCAACAGCTGTGATTAACGTGTCGGCCGCTAAAAGCTAATCGTATTAACGCATTTTTCTCGACTCGACAAATTTTTTTATATCTCGAGTCTTTACTCGCGCTACAATCATCGATAATAAACAACGTCTCATATCCTTTTAATACGTTGTTATATATTTCTATCGCTTTGTTTAACGTATAATTTTTTAAATCGTCAACAAGGACTCGCTCGTCGTTCCAAATCCATTCTCTATTTTGATACGCTTCGTTGTCACCGACAGTGGGACATAATATAACGATCCTTTCGAAATGATTTAAATATTCTTTTTGTAACAAATTTAAAGTAAATTCAGTTTTACCGCATCCGGTTTGACCGCAAATTAACGCGGCGTGTGGATATTTAGGTAACATTCCTTTTAATATTAGTATTAATAATCGACGGATTCAAAACGCCCGTTTCTTATAACAAGTTGCGCGTTCATAATAATAAAAGTGTACATGTTTAGTTCACCCGCAGTTTCAGCTTCTTTATCAATTTGTATGGTAATTCCTTCGGATAAGTCTTGTACTCGTCTTCCGCTTCCGTGTATTTTATTGTCGGTGCTCGTTCTCATATCTAAAAATAAACCGTATCGATTTAGTAAATAATCGGCTTGTTTAACGTTGGCCAAGTTTAGAGCTTTAACGACTTGTATAGCGTGTTGTTGTTTCGAATTGCCGAAATATTTTGAAATTTCTTCCCAATGTTGATACCTTTTCATTCCGTGCGCGTAGAGTTGATTAGGAACGCCTTCGATCGTTATTGAAACTTTATCTATTTTCGGATTATAAAACTTGTTGCTTTCTTGTACGTTGGGTTCTTTGAATAAAAATAATATTCCTTTCATACTTTTTGCGGGGGTATTTAAATTTATATTCCACGTCGTATCACGTTTGTTTAACGGGGTCACGCTCTGTCTTAGTACGCGATCAAACAATATACTCAACCGGTTACTGTATTGATTTTTAATTGTTCGAGCGAGTTCCGGCATATGAACGACTTGATATTCTAAAGAAATCCCGCTTATAGTATATTTCGCATTATCGTCGGTGCTTTTTATCACGCTCGAAAATTTATTAAACACGAGTTCGTAAGTCAATCGATCTCCGATCCCCGATTGGTAGTAGGGTTGATGATCGGTCAACAATTCAAAATCAAGCGGAATGTAATATCTATTTTTATACGTATCCGCGATAGCTTTATCTTTTCCTCAGTTACCCGCGGGAACCTTATCGCTAGCGTCTACTCGCAATTTAGTTACGTTTGCATTTTCGATTCCTTGATACGCAAAATTTTCGCGTTGATCTTTGGTTAACCATTCGTCCTTGTAACAATTAAATACATCAGCATCGTCTAATGAAAATATTTCACTACCTTCCATTTTAATAATTATATGTTTTACGATTGCTCTACCAATGTTTTGTACCAACGTTCTCGTATCATCATCAGCGCTAACAAGATCAATGTTGAAAGCTAATCGAACCGTATTCGGAACGATGACGTCGTTCATTCCTAAATTTGGAAAACGAAACGTCAACAATTGATTGTCGGTAATGGTACTCGGATTGTTTGTAATGACGAATTTTTGACGCACTCCTTTTATACCTCTCGGTTCTCTTATTCTTCTGTATGGATCTAGCACATCTCCGTACGTATTATTAGCCATATTTTATAGTTAACAACTATACAATATTGTTATCTTTTTTTAAATAAAATGGTATCTATAGCGATGATGATTGGAGGCGCGGTAGTCAACGCGTTGGCATTTACCGGATCAATTTTTTTATTTTCTGGAGGTGGCCGACAAGAACAAAAAAGACACGATTTAGCGATAGAACAACTTTCAAAAGCCAGAGATGAATTTAGTAAACAGCGTTTAAAATATCTAGATTATTTAAACGAGAAAATTCAAAAAGAATTTAGCGCCGTAAGAACGTTTAATAGCATCGACGAAGCGATGAATGAATATTCACGAGTTACGGGTGAACGAATAAATTTACCTCTTGATTTATACAACGAACCGCAACTTGAAGATTTTTACGTTCCTAGTGAAAATCAAAAAACGCAAGAAATTTTATTTATCGTACTAGGGATGAGCGCCGTAGGTTGAGTTATAAATTGTTTAACAAATATAAAATGTAATTATAAAATGGCTACCGGAGGTCACGATCTTATGGAGGCGGATCCATTATTACAAAATCTTGATGATGCAGATGTTAGTGATTTGTTGACCGATGATGAAGATTATGAATTAAGTAATGAAGATTTTAATGTGTCTTTAAAATAAGAACTAGAAGAAGAAGAAAGTTTAGCCAAATTAAATAGATTACCTGGTGCTGTTATAAAATTACGTTCATCAGATAGTCGACGAGTTAACGAGTTTTATAAAATAGTAAAAGAACAAGGCTGGAAATTAAACAAATTACCGGATTGGGAAAAAGTTAAAGTAACTAAAGACGGTATATATTATATAGACGGTGGAGTAAAAGTCAGGTTGACGTATGATAAGCAAAACAAAACCTTTCTTCCGTTAGATACAATAACCACTAGAGCGGGAAATGTTGGATATAGCCAGGTTAGATTCATGAGAGAACAATTGGGTATAAAAAAAACTGGAGTAGAGCTCGAAAAAAAGTATCGTATAAGCAAGAAAAAGCTGATGAACTTTTAAAAAAGTTAAAAAGTCCATCAGTTAGGAAAAAACAAGTCGAAAGTTACCCACACCACCTCGTAGAGATCCGCGCAAGTTAGCGACAACGTCTAAAGAAGAAGAGTTTAACGACGATAATGATATTGAAATGAGTAATCTACGAGAAAAAAAGGCAATAGATGCGATTGAAGAATATATTGGATTACTCTCTATAGAAGCAACAACTTAAGAGGAAATGAATATATACCGTGAAATAGTGGGTTACGTTGATCTTATGAAAACATCGCAAGGACACAAATTAAAATTTGAAGTTGAATTGCGTACACGAAACAAAGAATTAACCGAAATTAGAAATATAATCGCTAATAACGACGTAGGAGATGAAAATGCGATAAAAGAACTCGTACAACGAGAGCGAGAATTATTAGATGAAATATCGGTAATTAAAGAACAAATATACAAGTTTGATGATAATAGTAATAGTCAACTTAATAGAATAAAAGAAACATTATATAGAATAAAAAAATATGGACAAAACGTTGGGTGAAAGAATTAGAACTTTATTTAGAGAACAAGGTATAACAATCGTTAGTATATTAACGGCTGTTGGTACGACTATCGCTTTTATCGTTGAATCGATCGGTAATGCTGTAAATTCAGTTTTACCAAAACCCACACCCAAACCTATACCACCTACACCCGCACCACCCAAACCTATACCTCCCAAACCCACACCAACACCACCAGAACCGAGCGGAGGTGTAAAAGAGTGGATACAAAAAACATTTAAAAAATCTAGCGAGTGTATTATCTAAACTAGGAGCAAAAGCTTTAGCCGCTTTACCGGCTATTATTGGATCAGTTATAAGTTGGTTATTTAAAACAGCTTCTAGCGTGGTCGCGTGGACGGCGGAACATTTATGGCTAGCTTTGATGGGAGTTGGGGTTTTAATTTTAACTTATACGCAAAAAACGCTAAAATAGCGATTCATAAATCATAAAGCCGAGTCCGGTTAAAACCGCAAAACCAAGTATTAAAGCATTTTTTTCTTCTCGGTGGTTATCACCCGATTCTTCCAAAGGGTCTTCTTTTTCTATAACCTTTAAAGAATCTTGGGTTAGCGTTGGAGATTCTTTCACAGAGTCAGCGTATTTAGCGGACAACGCCAACGTTGATTGTACGCTGTCGCGAAGCAAAGGTAAAATAGGAGGAGGAACGGGTTCTGAATTTGTATCTAAATTTGAACCTAAAGATAAATCACTCGTCGCGATTAATATATAATTGTATCCCGCGGACGTACCTATTCGTAAATTCATATCGCTCGGCATCATGTATAAATTTTCTCCGATACAAAAGTTTAATTGTGAACGAGCGTATTGTAAAACATCTTGATATCGTTGAATAGAAGATTGTAAATCGACCGGTGAATCAATCTCGGCATCTACTATGTTTATAAATTCACGCTGCGCGTCTAAACCAACGCCAGACGCGAAATATCCACTTTTAACTCGCGCTTGAGCTCCCAATAACGCGTAAACGTAAGTTCTTATAGAGTCGTTTATGCGTTGTGTGCCTACATCCGTAAAACCTTGTGCTAATCCTGAAGATAATATAAATTTAGTCCACGCTGTTTTAACGCGTTCAGATTGAGAAATGTATTCAACGACGTACGAACCCCCAATATCATTATCGCTATTTGGTTTTTGAAGATTAACATTTTCTACATCAAAATCCATCCTTTTCTTGTTTTGATGACGTAAATTTGATGACGTAAAGTTTTTCCCCGGCACCGGAATGTAGCCGTAAATGTTTCGATAATAAGCCGTTCCCAACCCGTTTGAATTTAAATCTACTCGTTGTTTCCAATTGTTTGATATTGCGAGGTGAAATTCATTACATAGTCTATTGTACGCGCTTACGTCTATATTGTTGGCAAACGCGTCATAAAAATTTGAAAAAGATGTAGGACAGCTCATTTCTTTGAGCATTCGTCTAATTTGATAATATACGTGAAATCTAAAAAAACTACGAATCATCGAGTTTGATGATTTAAATGTGTGTAACCCACGCCGCATCTCGTTGTAGCGCAATACGTTGTAAAATTTATTTGATTTTGATAAAATTTTAACGGGTTAGAATGCCAATCATTTACAACGTCGTTGCTAACGACGTGAGGCAACGTATATTTTTGAAATACGTTAACGAATATTACGCTAAATGACTCGTTTTCGTTGACGTAAATTTTTAGACTCGTTAAATCGCTAGCGTTAAAATTTAGAGGCGCGTTAAAATTTCCAGATTGCTTATATGGAAATGAAAAATTACTCTTGAACGCTAATAGAAACGTCATTTTATTATATTATAATTATAAATTTTTAATAATAAAATGTATCATACCGTTGAAATTGAAATTGAAAAAAATGGCGGGGTGGTTCAATTAAACGACGTTATCGATAATCGCGATGGTAATCTCGCGATAACATTACATAGCGTAAACATTTGGGTAGGATATTACAACGTGCGTAAAAAAGAAAGAATAATTTATCGTACGACGGGCGAGCGAGAAGATATCGTCAAGTTTGTCGAAGCGGGGCTTTACAACATTAATGAAATTATCGATATTATAGTAAAAGATACGCCTTGGATCACGTTTACCATAGATAAAACAACAGGTGTCTTCTTGCTAAATTTGACTCTTGAAAACAAATCCGTTAAATTTACATCCGGGTTAGCTAATTTACTCGGGCTTCACAGCGAATTTCTAACCGCGGGAGAATATAGTAAAAAGATTGACGTACAACTTTTTAAAATTCTATACATTCATTGCGATCAAATTTCTACGACCGATAATTATTACAACGGAAAACCTTGTACCATTTTAAACGCTTTTCCTTTGCAAGGTAAATCATTCGGAGAGAGCATGTGGATGGAATATAAAAATCCATTGTTGAAAAAATTAAAAGTCGGTACTTTTACGCATTGAGCTTTCAAATTAAAGATTCAAAGGGTAGAGACATAAATAATCACGGTTTTCCCGTTATTTTAAATCTACAAATTAAAACAAAATTAATTTCAAACTATAAATAAATGGCGAGCATTTACGGACCTAGTCGAACGAGCAGTAGTGACGTTGCTGCTAGCGTAATTGGAGATGAAATTGTAAAAACATATCCTAGCGAAATTTACGAACATCACGGATACATCAACAGAGATAACATTTTACAAAGAATACCTCTAGTCGAAAAATACAACGTCGTACTCGGATGGTGGGATGTGAATAAACTACCTTTTTTCATGTTTAACGAACCACCATCGTACTGTAGTATTTTTGTACATTTTACAAAAGCTAATGTTTTTACTTCGTATTCAACGACGCGCGGTTTTGGGGCCAGCATTTATTATATTCCTTCTCCTGGGTTAAATAATAAATGTTATTTTATCGACGATGAAATGTCACATTTAAGATACGAAATGTGTTTTAAAATACGAGGCGTTCAAAACGTTTTTGTAGAGGCGACCTTTTTCGGCGCGCTAAATTCTAAAATCTGTTTCAATATAAAAATTAAAACTTTACCATTAAATTAAATTTTAAATTTATACTATAAATAAATGGCGAGCATTTACGGACCTAGTCGAACGAGCGGTGACGTTGCCGCTAGCGTAGCCGCTAAAGCTAACAGTGCTTACACTATTGAAAAAAGTGGACATATCGATAATGTTTCGTCTACTTCAACATTATACGAATATGAAAATATAATTTGGTTCCAGAGGCATGGACAAAGTGGACCGGGTTTTTATGTCTTTGCACTAATAACAGATTGCACAACTTATTTTAAAATAACTGCTATTGATTTTTTTTTATTATTATTTTTTTTTAAATAATTATCCCGGGGGATAACAATTTATTATCAGTAGTTCATAATCAATCATTTAAACACTAAGATTATAAGTTTATGCATAACAGTACAGGTAATTAATACTTATTAGTCTTGGCAAAGTACAGATAGAAAAAATCCCATTTACGCAAAAAATTCGACATGTTATCTTTACAACTGTACATAAATTTTTCCATGGAGTAATAATTCATAAGATCTTTTTTGAAAATTGAAAGAGATGGTTTTTCCTTGGACATTTTCCTCTTATAAATATGGAAACGACAAATTAATAATATCAAGTTAATAGCTTTACACTCAAAGTCAGTTTTACCAAACAAGAATACTTCATTGTCTAAGATGATGTTAAAATTAGTTTTATCCTTGATCCACGAAACAACTGAAGTATAAAAGGAAATTGTTGAGTCACATGAGCAAAACAGATGGATAAGAGTTTCCTCTTCATTGTTACAAAAGGTACATAAATTCGTGTTTAACTTGTTAATTTTGAAAAGAAAATAATTTGTACCTAAAATCCTATGTGTTAGTCTATACTGGAACCATCTCAACCTAGTATCTATTGTACAATTGAAAGGAATATTAAAGACTAATGACCATTTAGAAAAACTATGGTCTGTTTGCAACTTATTGTTCCACTTAGAAATGAATGTATAAGGTACTTTCCTGGAGGAGGTCAGGACTTTAAAGATTCTGCTCGAACCTTTTTTATCCCTCAAAAGAATTTTGAAATTAAAAGGAATAAAAGGACATTGAATAGTGCATTTATTTTAAGGGAACATATTTGGAAAAGCAAACTTGATAGCTCTAATCACACCTCCGTATTGCAAGAAATTAGTTCTAATGTTAAACTTATTACTAAAATCTTCAAAAGACAGAAAATTACCGTTGTCATTCAGAAGATCGAAAATATATTTGACTCCTGCCGACTCCCAATGTTTATAACAGATACATTTTTTACACACTTTAATTTTATCATTGTGCCACAGAGTGTTTGACAAAACATCTTCAGCAGTCACCGGAGTATGCGCCAGGGTGAATTTAGACCATGATGTAAAGACATCCCTCCAAAAAAGGTTCCCATTCTTACGGGTACAAAGCAATTTCAAAGATCCCCCTTCCAAAGGAAACATTCCAGAAATATTCATGATCTTATGGTATAAAAAAACCCAACCACAACTATTGTCAGATACTAGAAGTCTGCGGAGCCAAGTGATTTTAAGGGCGTTCATGTAATCTCTAATATCTACCATACGTAGCCCTCCTTGGCTGTAATCTTGAACCATTTGATTTCTACTAACCCGGTCATTTCCCCTCCAAATGAATTTGAAAAACATTGAATTCAAATCATTGACAGTATTAATAGGCGGATCAGGGATAGTTAAAATAAGAAAAGTAAGTTTAGATAGAAGTAAAGACTTGACAACAGTAATTCTACCAAGAACTGTAAGATTCCGTTTAGACCATCTCGTTATCTGATTACGTAATAAATACATTATTTTACTATAATTAAGTAAAACCATGGAATGTAGATCTGTGGAAAACTCAATACCAAGTATTTTAAAGGTCTCCAAAGGCTCCACCCAGTGGGCTTTGATCTCTTCACATACTTTGTCCACACTATTTTTCTTTGAACCAATCCAAACCACATTTGTTTTATCAACATTCACTTTAAGTCCTGACATATTTGCAAATAAATCGAGAATGTTAAATGCAGCCTGCATAGATTTTTCAGAACCATCAAGAAATAAAACAGTGTCATCAGCATACTGTGATAATCGAAACTCTTTGCCGGCTACCTTAATACCTTTTAAATCGTTTTCATTACATATCATCATTGCAAGAACCTCTACACACAAAAGAAATAAATACGGGCTAAGACCGTCACCTTGTCTACAACCCGTCTCTATTTTAAAAGATTCTGAGAGGAAACCGTTAACTAGAATCGAAGAAGAGGCCTGGTTGTAAAAAAATTTGATCCATTTTTTTATAGATGGACCAAAGTTAAATTTATCTAAGATATTAAGGATAAACTCATGTGAAACTGAATCAAACGCTTTTTCAAAATCAATAGAGATTAATAGACCAGGAATGTTATCCGAGTCAGTAATATCAAGTAAATCATACGTTTGACGAATATTTTCACCTATAAAACGACCCGCCATAAATCCCTTTTGGCGCTCGTTAATAATATGAGGCAGACAAGATTTCAATCTTTCAGCGATACATGCAGACGCCAGTTTATAAGATGTGTTAAGGAGCGAGATAGGACGCCAATTTTTCAAAAACTGACGGGGTTTATCCCCTTTGGGCAACAAAGTGATAATACCATATTTCTGAGTGACTGATAACTGGCCCGATAAATATGCAAAATTGAGTGAACGTAGCAAAAACCAGGATAAATCAGACGAGAAAAATTTATAAAATTCGAAACTAAAACCATCAGAACCTGGGGATTTACAATTCTTAGTGTTTTTTAAAGCTTGCATAAGCTCAACATATGACAAAGGGCCTTCCAGGTTGTCCCGCACTGTATCTGAAAGAATTGGGCTGCCTGCTTTCTTAAAAATAGAATTTAAATCAGCAAGATCATTAACATTCCGATGGGAATACAAAGATTTATAAAAATTCCTCGCCTCGGAAAGAATTTCATCAGATGTAATCAACCTGGAATTTACATTATTAACAACACAATTGATAGACTTACTAACAAAACCACGTTTCTCCATATTCAAAAAATACTTTGATGGTTTTTCCCCGCATTCCATCCATTGTGTTCTAGATCTAATTAACACCCCATCCATTTTGGATTTACGGAGATCCACAAGATCGGCCTGTTTAACACTTAAAAGATCGACTGACTCAAGATCTCCTTCGGCCACTTTATTAGACAAAATATTAATCTCCTTTTCCAGAGAAACCTCTAGTTTATTGGTCTCTTTCTTTTTCCATATGGAATAGGAGATAGTTTTAGATCTAATTTTCATAAGAAGCATCTCAAAGAAAGTCTGATCGTTAATAGTAAAATGAATGTCTTTGGGATGAATGCTTTTGAGATTGGAAGGTAAATAAGGAGACACTGCATATTCCTCCACTAAATCAGCAATAACTTTTCTCACTAAATCTGAGTAGTTTTTATCAGTCAACAAAGAATTATTAAATTTCCAATAACCACTGCCCCGTTCTATTTTAGTCAAGTCAAGCGTTATATCAATAATTGAGTGATCCGTTCTATAACCTGGTTTAATGTCACAACTCACTAACTTGGTTTGAAGTTCAGAAGAAATTAGAAAAAAATCCAACCTCGACTGTTTTAAAGTACGGTGTTGTCTCCAGGTAAATCTACGAATTTCTGGGTTCTGAATACGCCATACATCAACCAAATCAAAATCATTGCACATCTCCAGAACTCTTTTTCTAGCCAGGGGATTATTAGTACTAGTATAATTGACACAGTCAAGTAAATTATTCAAAATTAAGTTCCAATCGCCACATAATATACTATGAGTATTGTCAATATCATTCAGGATGGTAGCAATTTCATTATAGAAATTAGGATCGTCTGTATTTGGACCATATAAATTAATGAGAGTAGTATTATAATCACCAATTTCCAAATCAAGTACAAGCATATTACCATTTTCATCGGTCTTTACGTTCTTAATACTATACTCGAAATTAGTATTAAATAGAGTAACCACCCCTCGAGCATTAGTCTTAAAGGAACTAAAGTAACATTCTAAACCCCATTCATTTTTAACAATGTCTTCCATGTCCCTATCGAAATGAACATCCTGTAAACAATAAATGGAATATTTTTTTGATTTAAGGAAATGAAAAACATCTCTACGTTTGGCCAAATTGCCCAAACCTCGGCAATTCATCGAGGCTATAGAGAGATTACTATTAGACATATTTATCTATAAAAAAGACGGGGTAAAAAAGAACCATTTTTATACGCAAACACATTTAAAAACTTTTCGATGAATAAACAAGATATATTATCAAGATACTTTCTGTACTGGAAACCATAAGTTTTAATAAGAACCATGATAGTAGTAAAGCACACAAAATAACTATCCCGGGGTTTTACATGTAACAATCCCAAACCCACAACCCAAACCACATCCAAAAAGAGCCCCCACCCCGCCATCTAGGGAGACTACCCAGATGGATCCAAGGTAAAAAAAAAATGGCAAAACCACAACCCCCCTTAAAAAAAAACAATAAATCCAGCCAAAAAAAACCTCCTAAGAATACCGAAGAGGATAAGGAGAATGACGTTAGAGGCTCTCCTCATGCTCCCGAAGTAAAATTTAAAAATGAAAGTAAATTAAGAAGAAAACACCCGTGCCCAACCCAAGATTGTAAAAGATGGGCAAAAAGCTACATAAATCGAGATATAAATGTGCAGACACCCAACGCTCGAAAAAAGCCACATTAAGTTCTTTTTAAATTAGGAACTCCTTTACTTGTCATTGAACTTGTAGGCCTCACCGTTGCCATGCCTCCAACGGCCAGCGAAAAAACGAAGCTTAATACCACGTTCATATAAGTTCTGTACTTCAATTTTCCAGGTCTTCTTTTCCTTCCAATCTTGTGTTGTGAGATCATCCATTATGAATATCTGTAGCCCCTTGAGAACCTGCCTGCATTTTTTCATGACTCTCACTTTATCTTGGTAAGACAAAAGTTTTACTAAAATATGTGCAGGCCTACCATCAAAGTCCTTTCCGTCCCGATGAGCCCGTTCAATATGCGGAGGAGATTCCCAGCCGAAATGGGTACGGAGAATGTCCGCGACTTTATCAACACAGTTTTCGTTTGCTGACCGCTGTACTCCGACCACTCGAAAATTGTTCCGGCGGCTAAAACGCTCCTGCTTATTTATGTCACTGTTTAGCCTAGCCAGTTGAGCCTTCATGGTGGCAACCTCCGCAGTCACGGTGTTGAGTGATTTTTTAAGGGCGTCTTTGGACGTCTCAAGCTCGGCGATTCTCTCACTGTTAAATTCAATGGAGGCCGCAAGTTTAATTTCTAGCTGCCGCTGACCGTCCACAATTTTGGAGAGGGTAGACCGGACGAAGGTCTCAAAATCCTCGTCGCCGTTTTGCCGACAATCCACATCGGGTTGCTCGTCCCTAGGCGTAGTGAGATCCACGCTCACGGTAGTTGCCGTATGGCCTGTCTTTTTTCCCCTCGTTGTTTGGGTGGCATGGTTGTAGTTGGGTGGTGCACTTTCTTGCTTGGGTAATTTCTTAATGCACGGAGCAATGTGAGGAAGCGTCCTTCTCTCACGGCGTCATTGGTGGAAGTGATAACTGCTATTGATGGCTTGTTATCAATCATTTCAAAACGTATAATTGAACCAGGAGCGCCAGTTTTTTTGCAAAACGTTTAGATTTAGTTTATTCTTATAATGAGCCAAAGCGTTTAGAATGCAACATTTGCTTCAAAATAGAAAGCATTACTATTAATATATTTTTTTTGCTCAATTTGTTTTTTCGGCTCTCTAGATACTGGAATCTGTTACGATATGAAAATTAATAATATTCCATTAAATTAAAATCTTTTTCTATTAATAAAAACCAATGAGCGTACCTATAGAATCAACGAATGTACTTTATCCAAATTTACCGTCTATGACGGATGATGCTAAATCATTTCGATTGCAAAAAATCGATGATATTCAAAAATAATTACGAATCGAAATAAATCATCGTGAAGCCGTATATAAAAAATATAATAAAATCATCAACGCTTGCGGCATCGTAGAAACTATCGCAGAATTGAGCTGTATGGGAGCAGGGGCTATCGGAATCGCGAGTATCGCTAGCGTTGTAGCATCGCCCGTAGGATTAGCTTTAGAAGGTTTAGCTTTAGGGTTGGGCGGCGCGGCGTTTGCTCTTAGATACGCGAAATATAAATTATCTAAAAAAGCTAAAAAACACGACAAAATTAAAATTTTAGCTTTGTCTAAACTCAACACGATTGAAAACCACGTTTCAAAAGCCAACCAAAAACGGCGTCATTACTCAAGAAGAATTTCATTTAATATGCGAAGAGCGAGATAAATTTTCTAAAATGAAAAAAAAAATCCGCAATAAACCCTAGTCACACTAGAGGCGGAATGAGCCGGAATGCCGTCGGAATGAAAATTCTTTGTATATTCCTGGATATTCGAAGTGCATTCTAAAACTTCTGACTGCATTCTGAGTGCATTCCAAATATTCGGGCCCATTCTTGTGGCCGGCCCGAATGTTTTGCTCATGCTCAAAACTTTCGAGGTGCATTCGAAGTGGAGAAATATCGAACGGCATTCGAAGTGTATTCTAACTGCACTCTGACTGCATTCTAAATATTCTTACGGCATTCCAACAGCATTCGAAACATTCTGATCGCATTCGAGGGAGAATCGAAACGCCAAGCCACTTCAAATCCTGCCAGAATGTCCCGAATGCGCCTCGAATGGGCCGGAATGCACCTCGAATGCATCTTGATTGCTGCCGGAATCTATTTCGATATTAAAAGAATTCAGTTGGAATGCACTTCGAATGCCGTCAGAATCTTTCGATTGCCGCTCGAATGCGGCTCGAATGCAGTCGGAACGTCCCGATTGACCCTCGAATGAGTCCGGACGTAATTCAGAACACCGCCGAATCGCATAAAAACGCGGCCAGCTGCCGCTGGAACGTCAGTCTGCATTGAGGAGTCGGCTGGTCAACATCACGTCATGCCGCCAAGGAAGAAGGGAGCTGTTTATCTTGCAAAGTATGCATTTGAATATTATTTCTATTAAGCGATCAATTTCAATGCATCCATCAATGTACCCTATGAATATGAAGAATTTTTTTTTTAAACTACGAATGTATCTTGCTATTCAATGTATTTTGAGGAAATGTGTACTTTGAATTCCTTTTTTATATTACTTTGTTGGAAATAAACATGATTTGAATTGAATTGAATTGAATTGAAACGATAATATGTTTGTAGAAATACATTTAGAATAACTTATACAATTTTAATGACCCTGGAACTTTATTGGTAAACAGATACTTTGAGAACAAATGTAACATTTATTTTATTTCTCTCCCTTTTAAAGCTGAATATGTTATAATAATAACACACTAATATTATTGTGTCATAATTAAATAAGAAACAAAAGGCAATTATTACTTTTATTAATGATAACAATTTATTGGCACAACAACAAATCCAGTGTACATATGTCATATGTCATCATCATATCAGTCTCTTATCCATCAATCATCCTGTTCTGCCATGGCACGGCTCCTACTGGGTTGTTGAAGTAATGCTTGAGGATCTCCCGCTGCCTCTTTCCAGCCTTGGTGTCTCTGTTTCCTCCTGCAACACGCTGCACATCTTCAAGCTGAGCAAGTTGTCTCCAGGTACCTGGCACCACGTTGTGCTGGTCATCTTCCTCATCCACCATACCATTGTGGAGAGCATGATAACGGATCCTCATCAAGTTATGCAGGCAGACACAGCATTCAACGATGTCCTGCACAATGGAAGGCCTTGGCTGCATGGTGGTGAGGAGGACTTGCCATCTCTGGGCCAGGATTCCAAATGCATTCTCCACCACACGTCGGCCCCTGGAGATCCTGTAGTTGCAGATCCTCTCGTCCCTCTGGATATTCCTGTGACCATATGGCTTCATCAAGAAGGTCCTTATTCCAAAGGCATCATCTCCCAGGATAAAGTATGGCATAGGCTCGTCATCTTGGGGTATGGGGGATGGCTCAGGAAATCCTATGCTCCCGTCTTCAAGGCAGTCCTTGAGCTCAGACTCGTTGAAGATCTGAGCATCAGACATACTTCCATATGCACTGATGTCCACCCACAGGAACCTGTAGTCTCCATCCACAAGGGCCATGAGGACCACAGAGAAGAAGCCCTTGTAGTTGTGGTACAAGGAGCCGCTCTTGGCAGGTTTCCTAATGGCCACATGCTTGCCATCTAGAGCTCCCACAGCATGAGGAACATTCCACCTGTTTCTGAAGACCTCCCCAATAGGTGTCCATTCTTTTGGAGTGGTGGGGCAGGTGATGACCTCATCCTTGTATTCCTCCACAATGGCTTGGCAGACTTCAGGGATGATGAGGCTGATGGTGTTCCTTGCCACACGGAAGCCGTACATGAGGCTGGGGTACTTGTCACCTGAAGCCAGGAACCTCACAGTGATGGCCAGCTTCAAGCCTGGAGGTAGCGCCTTCCTCATCTTCGTATCCTGCTTCTCTATCCTTGGCCCCACTCTCTGCATCAACTCATCAAACATGGCAGGCTCCATCCTGAGGTAGTTGAAGAAGGACTGTGGGTCTTCTACTCTGAGCTCCTCCATCAGTCTGGCGTAATGTCCATACAGCCTCCTCCTCTCCTCTGTCAGCCATGGTCGGGTCTGATATCTTCTGGGTCTTCTCCTACTGTTTCTTCTCCTGGCCTCCTCCACATCTCATTTCAAGCAGGTCTTGCTGGAGGACAGCAATCTGGAGCAAAGCAACATGGTCCAGGGGGTCCATACTCTATGATGGTTGGGCTGAGACTGATGAAAATGCTACATTCGGGGACCATTCCGGCGACATTCTTGATACACTCGGGACATTCGTGTTACATTCTAAGTACATTCGAAGTACATTGTAAGTATTCGAGCTGCATTCTGTTTGAATTCTTGGACGTTCGAACCATATTCGGCGGCCATTCCAGGTGTGTTCTGACTGCATTCGAGGTGAATTTGTACAGCATACGAGGCACCTTCCAACCAGACTTCGGGCGGTATTCGGGCAGCAATCGAACCGCACTCGTACGGCATTCGAAGTGCATTCTAAATATTCTGACTGCATTCTAACAGCATTCTAAATATTCCTACTGTGTTCCAACTACATTCGAGCTGCATTCGAGAGCTAATACACCCGGAATGTGCAAGAATCATTCGAGGCGGGTTCGAAGCGCATTCTAAGTATTCGAACGGCATTCTTACAAAGCTTGGTCATTTTGAAATTCCCTCCCGAATGTGGCACGAATTTAGAAAATTCTTCATTCCGGCTGGTTCTGCTTGATTCCTGCTGATTCAGAATAAGTGTGACGGGGGCTTAAAGAAACAACTTTACCAGATAAAACAAAAAACAAACCCGTCGATGTAAATGTAGAAACAAAGTTCTTATAGAAAAACTGTTAAGTTTAAAGTAAACTTTACCGTACAAAAATCGTGTTATAATCCTTCGCAAGTAGCGGAGCGAGTAAAAACAACCGATAGACCTCCCCCGTACGCCCCAGCGATGTAAACGCTGCAATTTTAATTTATAGTCGTTATATTTTTTAATTATAAGTCGCTACAAACGTTTTGTTGTCTCTAGCAACTCGTTCATCACGCTATTGAACGAGCGTATAGCTTTTCCTCTCGCTCGCTTGTAACTTGCTACATTTAATATCTTTGCGCATTTCGTACACAAACATATCGTTGATTTTGTACCAACTTTACATCTACGACACGCAACGGGTATACTTTTTCCACAACTAAGTTTCCATTTATGTAAGCCACAATATGCGGTATTGGGTGAGCTAAGTATACAACACTTGGATGTTTTGCCAACTAAAAGCCATTCGCAAGGAATTACTTTTTTCTCTCTCAAAGTAGTATTCATACTCATCTTTACTATTAAACAAGATAATATTTTGTGTTTTTTCTCATTTCGATTTCTCATTTTTTAAACTTACTTTTTTATATAATCTTTTTATCAACCTACCCCACTACTAATACACACGAACCCATTTCATACTCTGCCGCGCGAGTGTGACGCCATCATCTTTTTATGATGACGTCAACCATAACCATTTTTGAAAATGATTTTTTGAAAAATTATTTAAAAAAAAAAGATTTTTAGAGTAGATGCGCTAGAACCCCCATCTAACATACTACTACAGGTAAGATTGTACATTTATATGTCATGTACCCCGCTAGTTTTTACCAGAAACTTTGGAAAGTTTGTGGGGGAGGGGGTAGTTGCAAAAGCTTGAGGGACGTAGGGTAGTCATAAAATCTAGAGAGGGGTACATGTAGTTGCGAAAGGTCCAGAGGGGGTAGCGAAAGCTTGAGGGTGGTATGATTGTTTATATACATTGTATATTATCAGAAGTCTGTTATCTACATGAAGTGTGCCACTCATCTACTAACCTAGTCCACAGCATATAGTACTCCAAGAGCAATGGATTTGGCATATTCATAAAATTATGTTCCTCAAACTGATGTACAAGGTCTCAAAAAGCAGTGCAGTCTGGGAGACTTACCCAGCGTGTTAATTGAACGTGCCCATTGTTCGATCGCCACACAGATTGGTTTGCCTGCTTCAAGATTGCGTTGAGTTCTCCATGAACTAGCTTCGTGTGGAAACGCCTATCCCATGTTCCCCCACGGCAGGCCGCGCAGGGGAAGCAAAACTCGTAACCAAGCTTGTTGTCATCAAGCTCGTTGTACGCACATTCAGTGGCGTAACTAGGGTCCAATTTTCAGGGGAGCACTAGGGGGTGCACCACTTTTTCTAGGGGGGGCATGTCAATACTTCATTCTTCAGCCTCAAATGGGGACCTATTTGTTTCAAAACTCTGAATGGGGGGGGGGCACCCGGAGTGGGGGCACAGACCTCGGCTGGGGGGGGGGGGGAGCACGTGTCCCCCCATAGTTACGCCACTGCACGCATTGGGAGTACAATGCCGTGGTGACTGTGGGTTATAGCAGGGTGGCACACTTCTTGTAAGTAATAGACTTCTGATATTATATATGAGTCTTTTTTTTTAAAGGAATTTAAAGGTACAAAATTTGAGCTCGTTCCCCAGTCAAGAAAAACACTTTTGACTAACCTCACAATTTCATAAAAAATTTCCTTGTAATACATAGGAGGGTTAACTGTACACCATTTGTAATGATCTTGAGTTACCTTTGAGTTTATATTCCCTCTGTTATAACATTTTTTTTTTTAATTAAAAGGGATTACTCACCAATTTTAAGTTTAAAATGCCCTATTGTAAAAATGTCAAGTAGATGGACAAGTTATGTATGTTGAATAACAGTGCTCAGTCCTTTTTTGTTTTGAAGAAAGTCATCTCCTTATTAATATTTAATGTGTACCATGTGTGAACAAAGGGTACCATGTGTGAACCAAATGTAACTCATCTCTTGCACATATGTCGGACCAAGATTTTGTTTTTATTCATAATTTTGTACTTCATTTAACATTCATAAATGCCCAAGACAGTTTAGACAATCTGATTGGACAAAACATAATCACATGGGGTGTGTATTAACAGACGGTAAAGACACGGTATATCAAAATCAGAGCAGCGTGTATGTGCCAGCTGTTTGCCGTGCCAGCTGTTTGCCAGCCATTCTATTAAGCCTGCGTGCGACGTGTGTTCCCTTATTGTTAAGTCATGTATTAACACTGGTTAATATGTTTATTATTCATTATTTTTATAAAGGTCAATGCAGTACATGGGCAAACAAATGTTGAGCCATCCAAGCAAGAATGTTTATCCAACTCCCGCAGCCACACAGCAAGAAAGTTACAGGAATGTAGCAGCTGGCAAGACAAACATGAATTATTTGATGATGCCTTTTTTGAGAGTCAAATACCTGTGAAAAATGCTTGCTGTGTCTGCCAAGATACCGAGGGTGAAGTTATCCGGTGCCTTGATTGTGGACCAAATATTATTCGTTGCTTGCATTGTACTTTGTGTTTTCACACATCAAACAACATGCTTCACAAACCCGAGATAATGTTGGTAAGAAGTACATTTTTATGTTATGCCCCTACTGTGTAATTGTCCCAACTAAGTTGTCCCCTTCTATACATGTAGTTGGGAAGGCCCAATTTTGTTTGGACAATTCACACAGTTGGGGCGTGACATATACATTCTGTTATGTGGCATCAACACCCCTCGCCCCAATCGCGAATGTTTAAGAAGAATGAAATATAAACTTATATCCATGACCCCAATTTGGTTTTAAAGGGGTTATTTTTTTTCTTTTAGACTCACAAATTCACATGATGTTCAATTTCGTTCTTGACAATACTGTCTTCATTACAGATATTACATGAAATTGTAACAAATTAAAATTATGTATTACATAAAAATAACCAGACCACCTGAATTTTTTTTATAAATATTTTTTTAAATGTTGGTGAATGTTTATACCGTTATAAATGATAGCGTATTAAAACAAATTATACACTGTCTTGCTTCATGCACACTGAAGTGCTACAAGGATGATGACAAACCTTTTTAGTGTCCCACTTCATTTTTGTTCATCATACATTCCCCAAACGGTGTATGTTTTGCTAAAATATCAACCGCTTGAATGTTCAATATTTGTTTTTTTAATTAATTTATTCAGGGAAAAATTGCTGCGCTATATGAACTCAATCCAGATTTCTGTAGGAAGGATCATGAGTGTGAATTACAACACAAGAAACCCATCCAGGTAGTTGATGAGAAGGGTAAGCTTGTATGTAAAAGGGTTCAACCTAATTTGTTAATACAGTTGTGATAACGTCACAGCACATAGTTATAGTAATCAACAAAATACAAAGCTGAAACATATTAACCTACTTGCTCTAAAAGTGGTACAAAATTGTATCATTATAAAAGTTACTCTCTCATGGAGAAAAAAAATAAGGATACTGTTTGTTTTTAAAATGTTTGACAGCGTTAGATAATAAAAAATAGGCAATTTGTTTTCATGTTTTTTTTCACTGAAGACGATGAATAAGTTTCTCGAGGACAAAAGTAAATACACTCTAATAATTAAAAACAATTATTGGCAAGCATTTTGCATTAATCTTTACCAGTAGTGTAAACAAATTGCATAGCTGTAAAACTGTATTTAAAAATATGCAATAGCATAAATTTGAATTATCAAGTCTACGTCCAATGTAACAAAAGCATGCATGTTATGGTTTCTGATCATAGGTTTGCCTAATTAATTTTAAGTGATCCATGCTAACATGTATATGCGGTTATTAGAATCAGACCAAACTTCACATAAACAATGTACGGTGCCTATAGAGAGGCCTCACAAATCAGGCAAACATTCATATCTCTATGTTTAAAACAGCACTGCAGATCCAGCAATATTTGATCCAATTGGGCATCATTTCATAGGCAAAACAAATTTTAAATGCTGACGTGCGGGTCTGCGTATGGAGACCAGAAACCAGAGACCTGTTTTTTGTCATTAGCTGCAATATAACTGATTTTTTTTACCAATGTCAATTTGGATAAAGTAATAATTTCCTGTTTATTTTCCATCCTGTCCTATGCCATCTCTTTCCATTACTCCCTCCCACCTCCCCACCCCCACCCCCACCCCCACCTCCCCACTCCCAACCTCTCTCTCTGTTTCTTTTATACAGGTCGGCTTCATGACTCTTTTTTCACATGTTGCCCTTGTGAACCAGAGACGGTCACCCTTATCAGGCTGCGGTTGTGGCCATCCACCCCGGATCAATCCAAAGTGGCCTTTCATTTTGATGTCATGAACCTGCTTGAAATGTTATTGTTAGAGGGACATGTCACATGTCCCTGAAGGCAGCTTGCCAGAGTTTAAGATGGAGGAATTCAATGAAAGCGCACGAGGTACATTGAATTTACAAGCTGCCGTTTCTATCATACAGTTTACACATTCAATTTAAAACAACAAATATTGTGTATAGCAGTTATCACAGTCCATACATGTTTTATAAAGTACAAATTGTAATTTGATTGTTGATACACTGAATATATAATGAGAAGCAAATGCCTCGTTTCTAAACCTATTGACAGACAGACAGACAAAAGAAAAGACAGGAAACTACAATGGCGGACATACAAGCATGCATTACTTTTCAGTATTCGGTGCTAATTACCAGAACATACACAAAGCATACATGTACATGGATAATAGATACAGAAAAAAAAGTGTTTACCTAAATACAAATGGCCAAGCTTTGTGAGACCCTGGTTAGAGTTTAAATCTGACTACTATAATGTACATTTATATTTGCAGGCACAAACGATTTATCGTAGTCTCGTAAATGACTCGTTTGATGAATATAGACATTTCCGTTATCGATGCGATAACTTTCTTTCCGTCTGTTCTACCTTAGCTGATGATGGATTTCAGTGCCCTGCATGTCCAAAGGTATAATTCTACACTTTGATATCAATCCAAAATAAATCGCTTGTGTGTGATCTGCATAATGAACTTTGATAAGCCATATATATGATATGCCATGGCCTGTTGGCCTATATGCTTCTGCCACAATCATAACACATTGGTAATTCTAGTATTCTGGTGTCCAGTGCATTTAATACATCAGGTGATTTTATGTCGATTTCGTTGCAACCGTTTCCTTATTTGGCCCATATGCCTCATAATATGATGTTTAACTGATATACATATTAAACATGTAGTTATTGAATTGACAGACCATTTACATTTTTTCATAGCAATGAAATCATGGCTTTATGGTACTGGTTAATCATGTTTATTGATATGTCAGAAATACCACCAAATAATAGTTGAAACATATGAGCAATTTACCAATAGCTTTTATTTCCTTAATCAACCTCCTTATACATGTCTTAAGGAAAGTGGAAGTATGTTCATTAGCCTTGATGGGAATTTTGGCCTTGTAAGAAAGATGAATTCTGGAACCAGTCAAACTGGACCAAAACACAGAAACCGGATGTTCATTCCCCAGGAGGAAGTTGATGAGTTTGTTAAAAACTATGATGACAATCCCTCTTCCAATGTACCTGTAAGTCCTTTACTTAATATTTAGAGTGTACCATAAGTGTAAAAGTAATAATATCACTTTTAAGGTGCACAGTATCTGGAAATCCCATTAAAGGTGCTGGTGCAACTGTATATTGCTGCCTATTCTAGAAGAACCGGAGCAAGCCTTACGTCCCATCAAGCCTTAACTTTATCAGTTATGCCACCAACGTGTAATTATTATTTAAAAGTTTGTTGTTTGAAATAATTCGTTTTTCCAAACAGAAGACAGAAAAGATGTTGTAGCTTTGATAATAACACAAATGGGGGGGGGGGGGGGGGGGCGGGGGGTGATAAGATGGGCATGTTCCTTCCCATTTTTTAACTGTATGTACCAATTTTCAATGTTTTTTTTTTTTGGTGTGCCCCCATTATTTGGCCTCTATCTTGCTTTGTACCCCAGCTGGAACACTTCAAATTGTGTACCTGAGAAATTATCTCTTCATGAATTCTATTAATCGGAGAGAAAACAAAGAGTTCCGTTTTGAAAAGTGTTCAAGCTGAAGAGGTACACATCCAAAAAATGAAACTCTTTGTTTTCTTCCGATTAATAGAATTCAGGAAAAGATAATTTTTCATGATGAGTGATGCCGGCACCAGTTGGAATCCAGCATTCTCCTGACGACAGACAGAGCATACTGCCCGAAACGTTGAGTCAACCGGTTCCTTCTGAACCACACACATACTCAAAAGACAGATTTACTCATCACATGGTGTCACCGCAAACCTTTCAGTTTATTGTTCTTCCACCATGCAAACCTTCAAGTGATATTCATGTTGTTAAAATTAAAATTTTCTGTGGTTTTCACTTTTAAATATGTTTTCATCCTTTCCACTTAATAGGTTTCTTTAGATGTACAGGCCACAGTGCTATATGTGCACTTTTGAGGAATCCATGAATTTTTAAGTCGATACCTTTACTTTATCCCAATAAATTTCAGCACAATTTTCAAAGTAATAACAAAAAATTATAAATAAATAAAACATGAACATATATTACACTAATGTGTAATATATGAAAATTGAAAATTGTGCTGAAATTTATTTGAAAATTGTGCTGAAATGTATTTGATAACGGTAACGTATTTTCACAGGATTGTAGCAATTTTCAAGCTGGAGATACTCTACGTGCCAAGAACAAAGCACGCCGGCTGGACACAAGTGGTGTTTTTGAAGCAGTGTGTCGACACGGTTTCCCCCTTCGCTTCTTGGACATGAAGCATGGTGAACGGTAAAAAATGAAATAATCATAAACATCTTACAACTTTCTAAACAATTTCAGTGAATCACTAATTTGGATGATGCCAATATATTTTCGGTTTTGAACTGATGGACACAGAAAGTTCTCAGTTCAGTTAAAGATATTAGTGCAATTTGGTCACTACCAAAGCTGTACTTTGGTAGTAACCAAATTGCACTAATGATATGTATTTAAATAAAAGATTACTTCTAAAGACAGTACCAGTGTCAATCATATTGAGTAATTATGCCTTCTTATGCACGTTTTACAAGAAGAAAAATTTAAACATCTTGACTTTTCACTGCTTAGTTATTTGATGTGTATTTGTATTTTACTCTTTGTGACTGACTGTTTATTGCCAGTACCATTGCTGTACTTTATCTGTAATGCCGTTTTGACATGCTGAATGGTCTATAATGCTTAAATGATTTTTCATAACAGTAATAATTGGCATGGAAAATATGTGCTTGAATAAAAAGTTAATATGAAATCATCTGATCAGTGACTGTCCCAAATCCATCACTAAATATCCAGATGTCTGTTTTCCCAAAAATTGTAGCACCTCAGATATAATAATTTTAAGGGATATCACATAATATCATGAACTTTATGTAATCGGATGATATTGTGAGAAAAAAAACAATAATCAAGCAACAAAAGAAAATAACTGTATTGTGACAGTAATGAACATATTTCTAACTTCTCCTTATTCCTTAAGTCTTGCTTATGCAGTCAAAATCATTGACCATGTCATGAATGATGTTGCAGAGTCAGTGAAGGTTCATGTTATCTATGACATAGCTTGTAAGCTGTCTGGTCATTTCAAGGTAAATGTATAAAAACTCTTTATCTTATCTTGGATTGTTCAAACAAATAATTTTGATTTGTTGTTTCAATAATTTATTTAAATTTTGTATTCAAATTTTTCAATAATTTATTACATTTTTTATTTGTTGTTTCATTTTGTTTTTAAATTTTGTTGTTTTCATACTTTTTGTTATTTTGTTATTTACTTTTCTTTACTATTGTTTTACCATTAAAATATGTATATGGTTATGTTCAGATCGAATAGTAAAACATATTAAATATATACATGTACATCTTGGGTAATATCTCAATTACGCTACTGATAGTATGTGTATCCCTTTTTAAATATTTGTTTATTTTTATGTTATTTTTTTTTCAATTAACAAACGTGCAATTTCTTTAAATGTATGATATTAAACAAAATAATTCAAACATAAATTCTGGACATTCTCTCTACACATTATGAGTATTTATTTTGTAGCTATAACAAACAATTTTAACACAATTCCAGAGTACATGCAGGTTTACCCTGCTGTATATACACTACTAACATGTAATTGCTCACCTAAAAGAATATATTGCTCATGGCACTGTTCATTTATTTTTAGAAAACTGGAAGAGCCAGGTATGACGATCTGAATTTGGCACTGCCCGTATTTCATGCATATGGCCACAAAATGTCTTGTCAGGTATGTTCTAAATTTTTGTATTGTAATTGACTCCCCAACGCCGCCACCACCCCCCCCCCCCCCAATTCTCCACGTCAACAACGTTATTGCAGGATGTATTTTATAAAACAAATAGGCACCCGCAACAGCATAACCAAGGTTTCAACACATGTTTTGTTTTAGCAATTGCCAGTTTTCTTTAAAATCAGATATTGGACATTAGTACCATTATAAGATTTACACCAAGGCAGTTTTATTAAAAATTTGTAAAATTTTCAGGTGCATCACTATAAGTTTTGTATTCATTGATATATTTTATATTCCATTTTAAAAGGCATTCGAATAGATTACTGCCTTATTATTGTGTGTTAGTCTTTAAATAAGGGGCTGTCGGAATGTGACTGCATACTTTTTAAACAATTTTATTATTTCCACATGACCTTTTAAGGCAAATTACAGTACCAGGTGGCTTTGTGGTTATGGACTGACTGATCGAGAGGCAATGGAACGCCTGTGGAGCTACTTGAGGAGATTTTCCACCATTACAAAAGAGATGACCCCCATCTCACCGTGAGGATCTGTTAACCTCTGCTCTAATGCACTATAGTCGACGGAAGGGCACAGAAATCGGTACAAAACCTTTTTGAATGAAACTTTGGGTTCTTAATTTGATCTTGCCAAATATCAGAAAAAATCTTTATAATTTATTAGACTACCAACATGTTAAACTTTCATATCATACAGATATATAATTGTGTGTGTATACAAAAATTTATAAAATATATTGAGCTTTTTTGTATTCATCTTATGTAGAAATTTGCAAAACAGTGAGATGGAAATTAAATTGTTGAGTACTTCTACCAATGTGTCAAAAGGGATTATTCTAGCTTAAATGTTTTTATACTGTTTTAAAGTTTTATGTAAATCCAGGCGCCTTTTGTTGTTGATAAACCAGAAGCATCATGGGCTTTAAATGTGTTTAATGGAAGTTTTAAACATTGTATTTTTCCCGTAGTTATTAGTTGTACATGATAAACAGACTAAGCTTTTTACTCAACCTTTTTTCACAAGAGAGCTGAAAGGTTTTTTTGGCCTGATGACCAGGAGTAGTGATAAAACCTGCCCATGCTCCTTTATCAATGTAAGTTATAATTATAGTTTTTAATAAGTTAGTCTTTCAAAAATTTTAACCACTTTTATGGTAAATTTTTTGCTGGTTCATAAGTAATGCATTTTACAATTTTGTTGTAAAAATTTTCTTAAAGGGTCAACCCTCAGTGTCCTCATGGGTCGAGCGCAAAAAGTTCGTGATGATTCATTGACAGCCTTGCGGGAAATCAATTAAGAGTGCAGTGGTAATGCAAATTTAAATTCGGTTTTTACCATTTGAAACCATCCATGTCTGAGTTTCAAAAAAATTCATAATTACTAAATTTCAAACATAATAAACAAATTGCAAGTACAAGTACAAACTTTTGATAAAACAAATATTTAAATTAAGATTTATGCAAATTCATTTTCCATTGTATTTACGCATTAAATTTGATCAATTTCAATTATGAAATGCATTTAATTTTGAGTCAAATACAAAATATTAGGGAATTTGGTTTAGTCTTTATTACAAACTATGCACAAATCAATGTACATGTGCACCTAACATTAACTAGTTGTCCCTTTTTCTTTGTCTTCGTTCCTTTCTCTTTCTTTTTTTATAGCGCCTTGTATCCTTTGGTCAGTTGTTGTTGTAATTTGGCGCTCTATAAATCCAGTTATAATTATTATTATAATTATTATTATTATTTCGCGTAAGAACAGCATGAAAAGAAAGATCTTGTTTTCCTTTGTGCCGGTTACATCTCAAGTCAAGCTACGTCCCGTAGCCTTAGATCTCGAGTGTCTTTCGCAGAATCCTTACTGTCCCTAAGAGTGCTGCCTTCTGTAGTAATTCTACTCTAACAGTTGTTGTCGTTGTCGTTGTCGTTGTCGTTGTCGTTGTCGTTGTCGTTGTCGTTGTCGTTGTCGTTGTTGTATTAATATTTTTTTATTTTATTAATATTAATATGTTTTTATGACTTCCAATAAAGTTTCACTTGAAGATGTTCATGCTTGGAGAGAAGCTGAGAAGAAATCTGCAGCTATACCAAAGTCATCAAATAAAGGTTAGTTTAACTTGTTGTTACATTTACAATTTAGGTTAGTAATATTGATGTTACTGTTTCATGCATTTAATCATGTTTTTCCCCCGATAATTTTAATGTACTTAATGATATGGTATAGCTTTGGTAAATACATCAAAGCTTGTTTTGGTCTAAAGATGGTACCAGTATCAAACTTTTTGGAATGCGTCTGTTTATGAGAAATCATCAATTTCAGTTCAATTTATTTTTAAGTTTTGGCTTGTAACAATCCTCAATTCATTGTTATATTACTAACAAAAATTTTACCAAAAATGTCTGTCCTTGCGACAAACAATACCTTTTAAAGATCATTCTCCTGTAATTACTTAATTTTTGAAAATGTTTCTTACCTTTTGGAAAGCACAATTCTCAAGGGGTTTGAAATGTAAACAAGGTAAACATTATGACATAATACGTATTAGTAATATCCTATGCTCCCCTAAAATTCTACACATCGGTACCCCATTAACTTGGAATCGCCATAAAAGTTGAATGTTTCTAATGGTATTAAACATACATGTACCATAAAACAAGTATTGAAACAATGAATTCAAAATATTGTTATTCTCAAAAACAACACAACAAAAGGAGCTTAATAATTATCTTTATTTGCACAATTTCATGGCGTAATACAAAAGCAGTCACAAAAACAGTGAACTTTTACATACTAATTGTAAACAAGTTCTTGATACTGCTTTCAGTAGTTTGAAAAAGTAAGTCATATAATTAATATGTAAGATGAATTTATATTTCTTAGAACCAACACCTTGGCAAGAGATGTATGTAGAGAAGCTGATGAACTACAACATGCGTATGTAAGTTGTTTATCTGTTCTTCAAAAGTTTAAAACCTATGTAATTGAACCATTGCAACAGAACATTATGTGGCCTTTAAACCCTAAAAACTTCATAGGTTCAAACTATTTTATAGGTTTTTTTAAAATTATTTGCTCGTTTGGTCTGGAGATATTAATTTCTGATATAATAAATTTCTTTTCAGATTTATTTAAAAGGTCCCACTTTTCAGACAAATTTATGACAAAAATACAAATAAACAATGTGATCTGATGCACATCTGATGCCATATAAAAAGTGTGGCATGGCTTATTTTTAACAATACTGTATGTAACATGAAAATTTGTATTTACTTAGGGACCAATTGAGACTGTACTGATGACAACATGGCAGGAGTGCTTGCTACACAGTGTCAGCAGTAAGTGAAATTAAACTTATTGCATGTAAAAACCCTACAAACTTTTGCAGAAGGTGTTGTTGTCACTTGAGGCTTTACCAGTAAGGGTACATTGTATCTTCATTTGGAGCTAAGGGTTCCAGTTGGAAGAAAGGAAAAAATAGTATAGATGACAACAACACCTTCACCTACACTATTTGTAAGGTTGAAAAATAGAAAAGATCACAGAAGAATATAATAAACTTTCACAGTGTGTAGATGGTAGAAAACATATCTTGAAATATTTCTGCCTGATGTGCTATCACTCTTGATAACTTATTGAAATAAGTTCACAAAACGATTTTATGTCTCAACAAGACATAAATTCAACTTATAACATGAATACAAATATGTTGATACAACGGAATGAGCCAAAATTTCCATGTGTCACATTTTGTATGTTTTACCAATATTATATGGTGGCTTTAAATATATAAACTAAGTTACACCACCAGCAACTGGAATTAAATATTGTAATAGTTTTAACTAACTTGTAAATTTGTCACCAAAAAAAAGATTGCCATTTTTAAACCATTACAATAAGTAAGCACGGGCTCAGTGACAAACTTTAATGAGCTATAATGACATCATCACTTATTTACATAAGCTAATTACAACGCGCGGTGGTTTGGGAAGTAATGAATATTCATTTGATGATCACGCAGTGAACCGGTGACCTCCTCGCGTCGATTAGCCAATCAGCATGCAGTACCGTGAAGATTGCACGTGCGCACAACTGTGTCATTAGAATGCAGTCGATCAACTTCGGTAGTCTGTGAATATCACATAGGTACATACAGTAAAATGTTGTAAATTTCATTAAAACTTTGTTTGAATATTCATTATGGTCTACAGCAACTAACTGTGCAGTTACTTTATGAATGAACTACATGAGTGAACAGCAAATAGACCGCCCACTGGAGGCCACGTAGGGAGCGTCTTACCACAGCGAACACGTGTATTGTTAATGGTCGTGAGTGACGAGGTCAGTGCTGAAGTGCAAAAGTTGTCGTTTTGAATTCGATAGGTACATATGTAAAAAATTTCCAAAAGCAGAAATATTGGGTTTCTACAGCAAGTAGACAAACTAAATTTGCATGGGGTACAGTTACTATGTCCAGTACCTGTTTCTTTTGGGAGCATGGGTTTCATAAAATAGAGGGTATATGCATTTGGTCTATACTTGTCTGTGTGCGTAATGCAGTGCGTATTTCAACGCTGGTGTTTGTATGAGAGATGTCCGTTAACTTATTGTAATGCAGATGTGAAAAACATTTAAGTTACTATTATAATGCATACATGTACAAAGAAAAATGTGTTTCTAAAATCTCGTAAACACAACACAATATAAAAACCTTTCACAACATAATTAAATTATAGCTATGAAATTACATTCATATATATTAAAAAATTATGTTTTCCATTTTCATGGCAGCTTGGACAGAGATCTAAAGAGGATAGAACAGAAGCATGGTCTTCAGCGCTGGTTGAATTGCGACCTCCAATTCCAGACCCACTTAAACAATCTTCAAAGCAAGCAAAAGGCTTCACTTATACAGAAGTTGTGGACTCAGGCGGTAGAATACTTATTCGCACTCAATATGTCAAAGAAATATTCCGGTAATTTTGAACTAAACCAAGTATCTAGCCATTTAAATTTTTGAAGAAAATGTTGTTTGTAAATATAATTTTACATTAATGTGTACCATTTGTAATCACGCAAAAAACAAAACAATGACAAATGATATTGAACATTTTTTCCCCAAGTGTAAGCATACAATTGTAATATGGAAACAAATTCTGCATTGTCCCATATGTCATGCAGACAATCTGTGTTTTTCTGTATTCCACATAAATGTATTTTTTCCAATATAATTAATAGCCTATTACAAAAACACCAGTTGTCATTCTACAGATCAATTTTCTTAACCAGTTTTCTTCATTTAAAGATAGCTGTGCAAAGTTGATATACATGTTGCTCGTGTTAATCAGAGAATGTAAAAGTGGGCTACATGGATTGCATTTTCTTAAAATAAACTGTCAAATTCTTAATTTGTACTGTTCGTGTTTGCACAGACATGTATGATGTTTGACCCCAACTTCCACTTCAAGCTATCAAGAAGACCATGATTGAATTTAATGATAGGAGTTTCATGTGTGCACCAAACAGAGTATCATTCAGTGATGTATTTGACACCAATTGTGAGCTGTACAGGTGTCTAGCTGTATCAAATCTGGTATGTTCAAATTGTGTCTTTAGCCTGTATTTTTCCAAACCTTAATCAAACTTAAAAGCTGAAATTAAGCAAAAAATAAATATGGTGTTTGAAAATATTTTATACATTGATGAAAATTATTATAACACTAAATGCTATAAAAAGGCGACTTTCCCATAGACTTGTGCACAAAGTTTACCCTTCCCATATGCCTATTTCTAAATACTCCACCCTTCCCAAATTTGGTAAAATAGCTTGTTTCAGCCCAAGGAAGCGATTTAGGCTATTTGCGACAATAAAATTCGTTCGTTAAAGGGTAGCTAAAACGATAGGGCGACAGTAAATTGTCGCCCTAATGAGGTGTGTTGCCCTAATATACAAAAAGTTAGCAAAAAGTGTCGCCCTTTTATAGCATTCATAAATTTTACACTTGCATTGTTTGTTTAAATTATTATTATTATAATTTTTTTTAAATTATTATTTTAATTGATCGCATTGACACATTTATATTTTGTATGTGTTGTCATACCCACACACTACAGGGTGTTTCGCATGTTCCAGCCAGTAAGAAAAGAAAGGCAGTCGATCTTCTTAATATGTATGACAGAGCTGGGGAAGAGATCGCCCTTGTATGCTCCGAGATGAAGCAGACACTCCAGTCAGTAACTGCTGAACATGCTGCCCAAGGTGAAGTATTAAAAACCCTGTCAGAAGAGGAGACAGCCAAAGCAAAGGGAGTTGTAATTATATTGGTAGACAAGGTTTTACAGACTGAGCAGCGCTATCAAATACTAGTTAATACATTTTCAAGTTATGTTGTAGCTCCTTTGTTAACTCCAGTGCAAAATTTCAGTGGTTTACGTTTAAGTGAAGATATTGACAGTGAAGAAATCACTGACACAGAGTACTTTTCAGAGGACAGTGAAAGTTATGATTAAAGATTTAACAGATTTAAACAGATTAAAACAAATAAAACTAGAGCTCAAGTGTTTGTTGGAACAAACACTAGGTGTTCAGGTTAACTTCCGGTTCAATGAAATGGTCATCGATGACGTGACAATCATATTTATTTGAAAATGTCTAACATCTTTTATTATGATAATATCAAATTCACCTTCAAAAGAACTTTTAATTATTTTGCATTGTAGAATGTGTTGAATTTGAACTTCCTGTTTTGACCGGAAGTAAAGGTCACATCAGTTAATTTTAAGGTCATGTAATGAAGTGTCTGCTTCATCTCAGAGCATACAAGGGTGAACTCTTTCCCAGCTCTGTCGTATATATTAAGAAGATCATAACTTCCATTTCAGTTCGATGAATGTATTTAACTTCACAAATGTATTTCTTTTTATGTCATTTATGAGTATTCTAAGTAATGGTGAAATTGTGTTGTATGGTTTTTGATATAAGAATACTTGAAGTTGAATGTACTGTTAAGAGATTGTTGGAATACTCAAAGATATAGTTGAAAAGTCTGGTCAGGGAGATAGAAAGTTATGAATCTAGAATTCAAGTAATAAAGTGGTACTCTAGCAGTAAGGGATGGATTTTGTTAGCTCAATATGAAACTATATTGGTGTAATCAACATATTTTATTCCGTATACAAACCAGATAAAATGTAAACTATACTTTAATATAGTCCATTTGAAAAATATCAAAATCTGCTTTACAAAGTCAATAATTTTATAAATCAAATACTGTTTGCCCGATCTATGTGTTATAGTTTTTGAGAATTTTTTTATTAAAAATTTGTTTCCAATGGACTATATAAGCATAGTTTACATTTTTTCTAGTTTGTATACGGAATAAAATATATTTATTACACCAATATAGTTTCATATTGAGCTAACAAAATCCATCCCTTACTGTTAGAGTACCACTATATTATTACTTGAATTCTAGATTCATAACTTTTCTATCGCCCTGACCAGACTTATCAACTAATATATATCTTTGGGTATTCTGACAATCTCTTGATTCAATCTCTTTATCTGTTGATTCATAAATTATATAAGTATTAACATACATTAGGCCAAAAAAAAAAGATGTTGAGTTGCTCTCCACCGACCGACCCAAAAGTGCTGAAATCTCGGGTCGTTTTTTTTTTTTTTTTTTTCCCGTCATTCATAGCCCTATTTATTCATGAAACTTACCAATTTTCTTTGTATAAAACATAATACGTTTGATTTGTGAAATTTTACACTTTTTTTACCGGTAAATTTACCGGTACCCAAGACTCAATCTACATGTTTTCGAATCGAATGGCCCGGCCCTCACATGGTGCACTGCCTTCGCACACGCTGTGTGCCAACGATTTTCCAATCGAATGGCCCCTCACATGTTTTCCACTGGCTTCGCGGACTGTTTTGTATGTCAACGATTGCGACTCAATCTACACGTTTTCAAATCAAATGGCCCTCACATGTTGTGCACTGGCTCCCCGCACTGTACGTGTGTCAACGATTGCGACTCGATCTACACGTTAATAATAATAATAATAATAATAATAATAATAATAATAATGTGTGGACTTATATAGCGCACGTATCCACCAACAAAGTGGTGCTCAAGGCGCATTCTTTTTTACGTGCATTACACAACACACGGGACCTACGGCTTTACGTCCCATCCGAAGGACAAAGCAATTATGGTTAAGTACCTTGCTCAAGGACACAAGTGTCACGACCGGGGCTCGAACCCACACCCTGCTGCTGGCAACACCAGAACTTGAGTTCGGTGCGCTAGACCGCTCGGCCACGACACTCCGTTTTCAAATCTAATGGCCACTCACATGTTGCATGTTGAGCATTGCACGCAATATGGATGAATTTGGTGTGTCAATCACAGCGAAAAGTATAACAAAAATGCTTGGTATACTTTTATTCTGAAGCAAAATTCCTTGCTGATAGGTATACAAATGAAAAACATGGTATGTGGTTTCAGTTCCAATGCATTTCAATCTTAAAATGACAGTCAAGGAGAAACAAATATTTAAAAAATCCCGACCGACCGACCCCTTCAAATATTTTCACTGGAGGGCAACTCAACAATTTTTTTTTTGGCCTTATACAGTAGTGTAAAATTGGGGCTTGATGTCATGAATTTTTCCTAATTTCTCAAAAACTATAACACATAGATCGGGCAAACAGTATTTGTTTTATAAAATTATTGACTTTGTAAAGCAGATTGATATTTTTCAAATGGACTATTATATTAAAGTATAGTTTACATTTTATCTGGTTTGTATACGGAATAAAATATGTTAATTACACCAATATACACTCACTGAATTTAAAAACGCATCAACTTATATTTCTCAATAAATATGTATAACTTATATGCAGTGATAAATTGAAGCCATAATTGGACATAGCACTTTTATTGTGTCAGTATGATGTGAAAATTTCCGCTCATGCTTGACTGAGAAAGTATTGATTAAAATATCATAAATATCTGCTGTTGAAAAAAAATGAAATATTGGGATGATGCGTTTTTAAATTCCGTGAGTATAGTTTCATATTGAGCTAACAAAATCCATCCCTTACTGCTAGAGTACCACTATATTACTTGAATTCTAGATTCATAACGTATCTTTGGGTATTCTGAGAATCTCTTAATTCAATCTCTTTATCTGTTGATTCATAAAGTATATGTATTAACATACATTATACAGTAGTGTAAAATTGGGGCTTGATGTCATGAAATTTCTTACTAATTCCTCAAACAATAGCACACAGATCGGTATTTATTTTATACAATTATCGACTTTGTAAAGCAGATTTTGACTTTGTTTCCAATGGACTATATAAGCATAGTTTACATTTTACATTTGGAAACAATTGTATAAAACAAATACCGATCTATGTGCTATTGTTTTTGAGAAATTAGTAAGAAATTTCATGAGATTGAATCAAGAGATTGTCAGAATACCTTAAGATAAATTTTAGTAGAAATGTTCATTACATTACATGAAACATCTATTTTGAAATTTATTATGGCCGGATGCAAGTAATATGTATAATAGTATTCTTGTACAAATGTAAACTAATGTTTGTAAGTTTGATAGAAAATGTTACATATTGAATCTTTTTAGAAGTATTGTATGGTCGAAGCATGTTCATTGGATAAATAAATTTGACGCCAACTGAGACAATAATTATATTTATGAATGTTTTCTTCATCGTTGTTTAGATACTATGTTTATGGCTTCGTGTGAGTTTGTGTGTTTTCGTAATGGAGATCAAGGGTAAACACTTTTTTTTTAAATTAAAAAAAATAGCATTGGGTCAAAATAATAATATTAGGGCAACATCAGGACGACAGTATGGTAGGGACAGTGATGTAACTATGGGGGGAACGGGGGCGCGTGCCTCCCCCAGCCGCGGTCTGTGCCCCCCCCCCCCCCCATTCAGAATTTTGAAAAAATAGGTTCCCATTTGAGGCTGCAGGATACAGTATTGACATTCCCCCTAGAAAAAGTGGTGCACCCCCTGAAAATTGGATCCTAGTTACGCCACTGGGTAGGGAGTAGATTTACCTTGGCGGATCAAAGGTGTCCTTTGCCGGGAGGGAATTTCTAATAATCCACACAAGTACCCCAATTTCCCTCCTAAAACAAAAACCCCAAACAAACAAACAAAACAAAAAACAAAACTTTGCATTGCGTGTTTTTGTATTACGAGAACATCAGGACGGTAGTCCGGAGTTAGAATAACCGTCCAGGGCAGATGAAAATTTGAGTGTCGTGTCCGAGTGGACTCGAGTCCTGGTGTTGTCACGAATGTGGGTTTGAATCCCGACCTTGCCGGTCGCGGCGCTTGTGTCCTTCAGCAAGACACTAAACCATAGTCTTTCAGACTGGACATTATAGTCGGCTTTATGGTGTGTACATTTTCCATACGAAGTGTATTATCTCCATATACCCACTCGAAATTATGAGGGCCTTTGATTAAATTGAATGATCGAACAATAGTTCAAATGTTCATCTTAAAAATAAACAAACAAAACTGCAAGATGAACGTAAGAATAGAATAACATAACCGCCGGGTATATATAGTACAGGTTCATACGCGCTTCATTTGTAGAAAAGTGTAAACTTATCGAAAATTCAAAATTAGCTTTCCGTGTTTTTTTCTTTATATACTGAAACGCAAAAGAAACTTACCACCTTTTAAACCTTTAAATATCAACAATAACACTGCGTGTAGTAAATGTGTGAACTTATTTGTGGACAATAGTGTCCTCACTGTCAGACAAAACGGTCACGCATGGTCACTTGAACCTTCAATGGTCGCTTCATGGCACAGCTGTTAATCAGCTGTTTTGACTGTCAGTGATTAGCCAAGTGGTATGGGATGATTTTAATGAGCTGCACTTGATGTCTTGATATTGGCTTTAAAAAGGCCAGTGCAAAATGGGCATTTCAATGAACATGCCACGATTGTCAAGGGATCAACGGCAGCGTGCCCTGGGCATGCTGCAAGGCGGACTGAGCTACCGTGAGGTGGCACGTCGCCTTGGCTGTTCACACCAGACGATATCGGCCCTGGTGGAGAGAGACACCCTCCACAACTCTGCAGATGACAGACCTCGATCAGGGAGGCCAAGAGTCACCACTGCAAGGTAGGACAGGCAGATGGTCCTAAGTCACCTGCGGGATCGATTCCGTCCAGCATCCCGCACTGCTGCAGAAACTCCGGGGCGTGCAAACCCACGGATCTCCAATGATACTGCACGAAGACGACTGCATGACTATGGTGTGACTGCCAGAAGACCATACAGAGGCTCCGTGATGATGGCTGCCCATCGCCGCAACCGACAGAGATGGTGCCAGCAGCATCAGCGGTGGACCTTGGCGCAGTGGAACGAGATCGCTTTCAGCGATGAGTCAAGGTTTTGTGTGGACAGTCCTGATGGGCGTGAGCGTGTCTGGAGAAGAACTGGCGAGCGATATACCGATTGTTGCGTGCGTCAAGCCAACAGGTGGGGTGGGCTAAGTGTGATGCTGTGGGCCGCCATATCAGGCCGATACAGGACGCCACTGGTGGTTGTGGATGGGAATCTTAACGCCCAGCGGTATGTGGATAACATCCTGCGACCTCATCTGCTGCCATTCCTGCTAGACCACCCAGAACTGAGAACCTTTCAGCATGACAACGCTCGTCCCCATGCTGCTCGCTTTACCACTGCATTCTCCAAGGCGAGAACATCAACACCATGCAGTGGCCTGCGCTCTCCCCTGACCTGAATCCCATAGAGCACCTGTGGGATGAGCTTGGGAGACGCGTAGTTGGCAGGGCCAGGACACGGGCAGAGCTGCTTGAGACATTGAGGACTGAGTGGGACAGAATCCAGCAGCAATCCATCCAAAGACTGGTAGGCAGTATGCGCCGACGATGCACTGCCTGTATCCAAAACAATGGTGGCCACACACGCTATTGAAAGTGGACTGACTTTGCACCCTCTGCTGTTATGTACTGATGAGATGGTTTATCGTGGTCAAAAACTTGACATGTCATCAATAAAATGCCAATGTTTCAATTAGCAATTGTTGGTTTGTTTTATTTTGAACTGTTACAATTTTATTACATTTCAAACAAGTGGTAAGTTTCTTTTGCGTTTGAGTATACATAAATGTTTTCATACCATTGCCATGCTGGCTACCCAATTTCTATTGGTAGTTTATTATGTGAATCTTCCATTGGCCAAAAAGCTTAGCTCCCATTTAATCCCAACTGTTATTGTTAAAGTAATTGTAAATTAACACTACACCAAGTAGAACACTTATAAAGAAAACAATGCCCCAAGGCCACTGAGTGCATGGAGGATTTTCCTTCCTCCATGCTGAGTGTAAGCTGGTTTAATATCTTGTCATACAGAAAGTTTTGACAGTTTCATGGTAAATTTCTTGACTGAATTCTTATGAATCAAATTTTTATGAATACTATCTTCTAACACTTATTTCTAATTTTTTACAATATAAACATGAAAATGGTAGAATTTTTGTACAATTGGATAGTTTTATACTTTAATTAGCACCTGTTTACACCTCGGCAATCCATGATCAGATAAGAGAGATAAGCAGAGATTGTGACAATTAACTGCTCTGGAGTCACCTCTTTATATGGATGTTATAGTGCAAGTGTCAGTTATTACAGATTTAACTAATTAATGCAGCATTGGTTGAAATTTGTCTTAATGCTTTTTAAAATAAGTTCTAAATGTTTCAATCAAAGCTTGCAAGAGGAGCACACTGATATCCCGGAAAGACTGTGGGAGGATGGCAGGACAAACTATGGCTCACATTCTGGGAAAAGGTTGGTCTCCCTCGCTATGCAAAAGACAGGTTGGATAGCACATCTTGTAAAGGTATGCATTGATTTGAAATTATGCACATTTTTGGAAATTAACTTAAGATTAACTACATCAAACAGTCACTGTGATTGTGCTTGTAAAATTTAAAACCCATGGAATTCTAAAGGTTTAAATTCTCTGGTTGACTAATATAAAAACTGTATCTTGTAATTTAATTTAATTTTGCCAATAAATGTGTAATTTCTGCAATATATATTTTTGGTATAGTAATAAAAATATGTAAACCCCATTATTTTCATCATCACCACAAACATCATTGTCATCATTGTTGTCATCATTATTGTCACTGTTTACAGCTGAAGTGCCCTACATGCAGAAAAAAATCACCGAACATAAAATGTAAACAACACATTTAAAGTTAATTGTACTGTCATAATATGTGTAAATGATGTACATCACACATAATTCAAATTGATTTTGAAAACAATCAACTTGTTCTTGGCATGGGTAGGTACAATATATCCTACATTCTATCAACAGCAATGGATAAACAACAAAAATGCCAAAAATAGGCCAAGAAATAAACCAAAGAGAACGCCTCATTTGCATAAACGTAAACAATCAGCATACAACTTTTTCATGCAAGAGTTCATGAGTTCACAAGGTAAGCTGAATAAACTGGTAACCATTCTTCAATCATAGTTTCATAACCATTTAATATATGATCTTTACCAAAACTAACATGGATTTGCAGGTAGCAATTAACAAGCATGATGCTGTTAAATTACATGAACTACAGTTAAAAACAGACAGAATGGTCTTCACACAAAATACTTAATGAGTGTGATAGTTTGAGTTGCAAAAGTCAACAAACCTGTGACAATAATATAATAGTTTATCGATTGCAGACAGAAAAGCCCAATTCTTGCTTACAGTAATCTAAAAATCCTACCTTTTTCCTGTTTAAAAATTTAATAAATATGACAGTTGTGGATAACCACAATCAAATGTTAATGAATTTTCCAAAATAACAAAATATGCAAATTATCATGAGGCTTACAATGTTTTGTGTGAAAAGTCTGTTGCCTGTTGTCTGTGAGAAACTGAGATATTGTGCCCATTTCTAATACAGATGTTGTACACACTTTATATAACATGTATGAATTATTGTTATTTTCCCCATTGTTTTGTTTAAATATTATTTTTCAAATGTTGGTCTCTTTTAGTATTTGTTTTAAATGAGGATTCCTCAATTCTACTGTATATGATCAAACTACTGTATGTCTACATGATAAAACAGTGTTATCCATAGCCTAACCACCAACAGTTAACAACTTTTGTGCGACTTAAATGTTGCCTTATAATTGTTGGTATATAACAGTGTATCGTAGTAATATTTTTGACAATCATCAGACATGAGAGAGCATGAAGACAGGGCAATTTGTCTTCATTTAAGAGTCATTTTTATTGAAGGCTGTTAAAACAAAATTCCTTTCAAGATAATCAATGATAAACAATGGAAATTCTGTTAAATATATTAATAGGTGATAGTAGTAAAAGCTCTGCATTGAAGAGAGCAGCAGAAAAATTGAGAGGTTTATCTGTGGATAGCCGAGACCATTATATGGCAATGGCCAGCGAAACAAGTCCCAAATCAGCTGTGTCCTTGGGGGCAGGTACATTTGTATCATACGTTAAGAAGATGGCAAATGAGATGCAGTCAATGGTAAGAAATTTATTAGGTTTGACAATTAGGTTTGACAGCCACCTTTTGTAGTGACGCAGGCGAAAAAATTGCTCAAAACCTAAGCATTGGAGCAAGGTTGTTTTCTGCAGCATCACTTAATACAGGTTTGAATCCAATAATGAGTTTGAAACATTATTAGTATTTAAATCAAAAACTTTATTATAAATTAAGGGACAATATCTTCACAATCAACAGGGCATGGATTCAGAGTGCTAATTGCAGATTGACTCAGCTGCTGCTACATAATTTCAGTCACTGTTGTCATCTTATTGTTATTGTTATAAAGCAATAAATCATATATTTCTGAATTAATTTGTTACTTTTTTCACAAATTTGTATGGCTCTACAGTTTTTATTATTTGTTGGTACATTCATTTGTATTATTTGGGGGATTTGCTTATTTGTTAAGTTTATTGCCAATTTGTTTGTTTTGTACTTAAATTTGGGAAATCCAAATTTGACAAATTATGTTGACAAATTATCTTCATAATAAATCTTTGTGTTTACAGGAGGTGCTGTCATTTTCAAGGACATACTTGGGTAAATTACAAACAACAATAAAAGTGTCAATACTGATACTTTCATTCAGTGATCATTGATTTTGATAATTTAAAAGAAAAATCAATGTTTAGTTTTACCTACCTTGTCATTATTTGTTTGGCACACATTGCATGGATGATAAAACAGTGTAAATATACTTGTTTTAGCAGCTGAGCTACACTCCTCAAATACTTCACTGCCAAAGAATGGAGAGAAGCTTAGATCACGTGTCATGGAGTTGTTCAATGAAAAATATAGTATGTATAGTTGGTAATTCAATTTCTTTTTGTAGAAATGAAATGATTTATTTTCCTGAGGCAACTTTTTTGAGCATTTACATTACCTTTTAAGCATAGATTCATGGGTGTAATGCCACCTCACAATTGTCATACTTTTATTTATTTTAGCATGGAATATTTTTCTCTAAGAAAAATTATTTCAGGAAATAATGAAAACGGAATGATACAAGTCAATGGATAAACCAAGGAAAAGAATGATGGACACCATTATAACAATGGATAATATTAATAGAAGAGAGTTTTACGATGGTAACAAGTCCAATCTGATGTTGGTCTTCAAGAAGACTAGATAAAGCAGTTGTTGTGCAGTTCACTTCTGTTGATTCTGCTAAACCTTTTAGACTCTCTAAGATTAATAAACAAAACAAGAGATACAAAAAGACTTAGGGAGACTCAGAGACTGATGTGACAAAACGTATGTGCACATTCAAACATTGAACTACTAGTAATTATTCATTCTAACATTGCTTTCCATACAATCTCAGAGGCAGTTACTGGAAAGGCACAACTCTCATGAGTCTGTAAAGGAGGGAAGAGTATTGTGTGTCAGGCTACCACCAGCAATTGAACTAAAGAAACCTTCTGCATACAGTGTGGGCGCTATGGAGGAAATACTGAAGGCCAAAGACTATATATCATTTAGAGGTAAATTCATCTGTTAATTCCATGATAATTTTCAGTCACTTTGTTCATTTTAAACTAGGACACCAATTGCATGCCCTGTTGAAAGTCTGCTTTGATCGTGACGATACTTTTATCATTGTTATTTAATCATTTCAACAGGGTTTCATATGTTTAATTGATTTCTATTTCATTTAATATATTTCAAAATATTTACAATTTGTACACAGAACTTTTTAATTGTAGTTGTTTGACATATTTTGTAAACATTAATAGTGATAACAACAATAAAACAATTGGCTTAAAAATACAATAGGGAATAGGGACAATAATATCCGAGTTAACATGATTTGATTATATGCTTACTCAATGTACAAACGGTAGAAAAGGAGTGGTGCAAGTGTACTGGGACTACATGTTACCTGGCCCAAATATGGACTCAGTCTGTGTATACACCGAAATGTAATCCAATCAGCCAGCAGGTCAGGCTTTGTGTGACAGTGTTTAAATCTTACCCGTGTGGGGAGCCTGAAACTCAGTACTAAACTTTCATGAACAACTATACTGACAAGCGCTATAGTTCGAATTTCAAAGAATTTCATTTTATTGACAGAAAATCCATATGTAATTTTTCAGAATTGTAAAATGTAAATGTAAAAGTATAGGTCTTCCAAGTAGGCCTCACACTGTACATGTCAGCAAGGAACACCCAAACAATTTTGATAAGGAAAACATTTAGTTTTTATATTTTTATTTTATTGAACAAACAATTTTGAAATCATAAACTTTTTTGTTTTTGCAGCAACCACAGCAGCAGCTAATAACAGCACTAGCAATGATGGTAAGAACAATAAGCAATTTTAAAATGTAAAAGTAGGTCTTCCAAGAGAGTTTAGACTATAAATGAAACTGGTATACTCTATATGGAAAAACTAAGTAAATACTTCCATTATATGTATGTTTATCAAACTTAGCTACTAAAATTTTATTCTGCCTCACACTTTACATGTTAGCAAGGAACACCCAAAAAATGTTGATAAGGAAAACATTAAGTTTTCATATTGTTATTTTATTGAATAAACTTTATTGTTTTTGCAGCAACCACAGCAGCAGCTAATAACGGCACCAGCAATGATGGTAAGAACAATAAGCAATTTTAAAATGTAAAAGTAGGTCTTCCAAGAGAGTTTAGACTATTGTAACGCAATGCAGTATCGATTAGAGTGTATTCGAATATTTAGGTTGCTGGGTTAGGACGGTAACCCTAGCTAGTGTCTAGCCGCCATTTACTATATATATGTGACAGTTGTTGGAGGGTGCCAGTCTAGAGCAGTGTTTTATAAAACCACGGAACGGGCGTGTTTCGCTCTTTTTTCCCTGTTTGCAGCAAGTCGGGTGCAGACGTATATTTCTAGCTGGTGATTAAAGGGTGTTGAATCAAGTCTAGGAAAGAGCCTCATACTTGGTGTGAGTTTAATAATTTGCATCCCTGCCAGTCTAATAAATCATATAGCTGTGTCAATTCTTTGTAAATCATTTAAATCACGGTAAATAATTCCGTACAATTAATTGTAATCAATTATCAACATCAAGCCAGAAGATTGTGTGACGTAGGCGAGGCGCCTTGAGTTATTGGGGCGCATGTTTTGGTAGAATAAATAATCAGAGTTGGCTCTCTCATTGTAACTCTTTTCGTCCCCGTCATTGTCTGTGCTCTTCCCCCTCCCCTGAGGGTGTGTTGTGTTTTAAGTTAGAGAGGGAATAAGAACCTGGTGGTGCGCTGCGGGCCTGGCGGTAAACTGCCGCCCAAACGGATCGTCGTCACCGGCCTACTAAGCTGCCGCTCGCTGACGTTGGCTGAGACAGACCCGGGTCGCAGATAGAGGACAAAACCGTCACAAATGGTGTCAGGAGTGGGATAGGCGCCGGAGTATTACGCCACAGGTTATTTCCAATAATTGACACCCACGCCTATAAGGTGCCAACAACAACAAAGTATCACCTATATAGGCGAGATGGCGAAGAGTTTGATTGACTTTGACGAGGATGAACTGACTGAAGTCGTGCAGAGTGGTGGAGATGATTCGAGGCCGGGTGCGGGCGAAATAGAGCAGCTAAAGAGAGAGTTGCGTCGATTGAGACTACAATTTGAAGAGGCATTGACGAAAAAGGACTTAGGGTTCCAGTCAAGTAATGCGTCGATAATTACCCAGTTTGGTAGTGCCGAAGACAGTACAACCATTGGAATGCCGACACCTACGCCTAGCTTACGTTTAGCGCCTACACCACGGCCACGTACCAAGTTACGTTCTACACTGGCGCCTGTACCGACTCCAGTTTCTTCACACACGGCAGTTTCGATGTCTTCGGGGAAGACGTTGATGGATGACTTAGTAGATGAAAGCTTGCCAGCCTTTGAGCTACAGGGGAGCTCTACTGTATGCCGGCAGAGGAGTATCCAAGTGGGGGCTTCATTACAGTCTACAAGAGGCTCCACAGCAGGAGTAGGCGACTCGTGTCTACCGCCTAGAGAAATAAATAAAAAAATTAGTGACACAACGAAGACTAGTGGCGAACCACAAGTGACAAGACGGCCGAATATTGTGCCCGACAGGTTCAGTGGGAAAACCCCATGGCGGGACTATAAGCAACACTTTGAGGCGTGCAGAGTGGCGAATAACTGGACAGACAACCAGGCCAAAGTTTTTCTTGCAGCGAGCCTGCAAGGGTCTGTAGTAAAGGTGTTAGGGAACCTGACGGGTGGCGGAGGTAACGTGACTTACACTGAGTTGGTAAGCCTATTAGAGAAAAGATTTGGGCCAGGGCAGCTCGCTGAGAATCACCTCGTGGAACTGCGTCATAGGAGACAAGGGCCCAAGGAATCTTTGCAGGAACTTAGCCAGGCAATCCGTGAGCTGACTGCGCTCGCCTACCCGGAGTTAACCGAAGAGGGCAGGGATCGCCTAGCTCGTGGTCACTTCTCTGATGCGATTGAAGAGCAGGCTATTAGAGAAGGAGTTTTCCGTGCAAGACCTTCATCACTGGATGAGGCAGTAAGAGCTGCGCTTAACACAGAGGGTTTCCTCAAGATAGAGGAACACAGAGGCGGTAGGCATTCCAAGCTAGCAAGAATGGTGGAGAGTGAAGGGTCGTGTCCTTTGAAAGACGTGATAGAAGAGCAACGGCAGTTGAAAGAGTCATTATTAGAGAACCAGCGTGAGGTAAAGGCGTGGATGGAGAAAATCAACCAAGACGTTTATCCTAAGACCACTGGAAACAGTGAGACCTCACGTGGCGCTTATCAAAGGCGGAAGGCGAATCCCAATGACAGTTGCTATAAATGTAAGGAGAAGGGACATTTCGTCCGTAATTGCCCACAACATTCACCTGGAAAGAAAGCGAAGTCGGGAAACGAAGACCAGCTGACCCAGCGGCCCGGGGGAAAGCTGGATGCACAACAGGGCCAATAGGTGCAAAAGAGCACAAAGAGAAAGATGGTGAATCGACGCCATTTTCATTTGATGTAGCACGCACCGGGTTATTTGTACATGCAGTGATAAGAGGAATCAAGGCCAAGTTATTGATTGATACCAGTGCAACGGATACAGTGCTTTCATCAGAACTGTACTACCAAATACCAAAGGAAAGCAGGCCAAATCTAAAAATCAACGGCAGAAGGGTACGCACTGCCGATGGCAGTAGTATGGAGACACTCGGCAGCGCCTGGATTGAAGTCCAGGTTGGTAAGACTACTTGTTCCCTGAATGCTGTGTTTGGGAACACAGGAAAGATCAAAGAGATATTGGGGATGGATTTTCTGCTTCCCACCAGGGGAAACCTAGACTTCCAGACTTTGGAATTAAAGGTAAACGGCGAGAGAATCAGGTGCATAGATAATGAAGGATATGGAATCTGTGCCAGAGTGGTTGTAAGCGAGACCACGAGAGTACCAGCCGGGCACGAGGCGTTGTTACCGGGGTGTACGATGAGGGAAAAGGGCTACGGTGGACTTGCAGTTATTGAGCCAGTTGAAAGGAGTGAGATAGCGAACAAGGGCGTGGTGGTTGCTCGGGTACTTGTGAAGGTCAATGAGGGGACACTGCCTATTAGAGTGTTCAACCCAGGAAAGAGGGAATGTGTGGTGTGAAGAGGAACCATGGCTGGTTTTTTGACACCCGTAGGGGAAGGCGACATAGATAAAGAGGCGCTAGAGCTGCCTGCGCCTGGGGAACGTGTTAAAGTTCCCGATCACCTTGTTGACTTGTTTGACAGAAGCAAAGAAGGGGTAAACCATAGGCATCACAACAGCATAGCCCAACTACTAAGCAAGTACCAAGACATCTTTTCCGCGGGAGACTCGGACATTGGGCGTACGGACTGGGTGCGCCATCAAATCAATACCGGTGATGCCCGACCTATAAAGGAGAGGCCCAGAAGATTTCCTCCCAAGGAACAAGATGAGATTCAGCGACAAGTGAAAGACATGGTGCATAATGGTACCATTGAGCCTACAGATAGCCCATGGGCATCGAACGTTGTCCTCGTGAAAAAGAAGGATGGAAGTAAGAGATTTTGCGTGGACTACCGTCGCCTAAATTCAGTTACAATAAAGGACGCCTACCCGATCCCACGCATCGATGAGTCACTGGATACATTGGCAGGCTCAAAGTGGTTTTCCACTTTGGACTTAGCGTCGGGATATTGGCAAGTTGAACTCGACAAGGAGGCCCGGCAGAAGTCTGCGTTTGTGGTCCGTGGGGGCCTGTACAGCTGGCGAGTCATGCCATTCGGGCTGTGTAATGCCCCATCGACCTTTGAAAGACTCATGGAGAGGGTCCTATCGGGATTACATTGGGAGATACTGCTCGTCTACCTTGACGACGTCATTGTGTTCGCAAACACAGTTGAGGAGGAGTTGATTCGCCTTGAAGCAGTTTTCCAGCGCCTTCGTGAGGCAGGCTTAAAACTTAAACCCAAAAAGTGTCATTTGTTCAAGCAAAGTGTGTTGTACCTAGGGTCACATAGTGTCGGGTGATGGAATCGCCACAGACCCCGAGAAGATTAGAGCTGTACGGGATTGGAAAACGCCTACGACTGTGAAAGAAGTGCAGAGTTTCTTAGGTCTTGCGTCCTATTATCGCAGGTTCATAAAGGGTTTTGCTGATATAGCACGTCCCTTGCACCGCCTTACTGAAAAGGCACGGGAGTTTTTGTGGGATGATGACTGCAACAAGGCTTTCAAAGACTTGAGGAACTGCCTACAGAAGGCACCCGTGTTGAAGTACCCCAACCCTGAGGCCGATTACATACTTGATACCGATGCTAGTGGTGTGGGAATAGGTGCAGTCCTGTCGCAGGTGACAGACGGTCAGGAGAAGGTGGTCTCCTACGCTAGCAGGGCACTAAGTAAAGCAGAGCGCAACCATTGCGTCACACGCAGAGAGTTGCTGGCCGTTGTAGTGTTTCTGAAGTAATTCAGGCAATACTTATACGGAAATAAAGTCACCATTAGAACCGATCATGGAGCCTTGCGTTGGCTAGTTAATTTCCGAGAACCGCAAGGTCAGATGGCTCGCTGGTTACAGGTGATAGGCGACTACAGCTTCACTATAGTGCATCGAGCTGGTAGATCACACGGAAACGCCGATGGTTTGTCACGCAAAGAGTGTTCTCAGTGTGGGCGCGATGAGCGGCCACCCGGGGTGTTGAAGGATAGAGCCGAAGTGGTAGGCGAAGGAGTCATTCCAGACAAAGGCGAGACAACCGTGAGAGCTGTGGCCAATAGGCCTTTGATCACATGTGAAGAGATGAGGGAAGCCCAACTGAAGGATATGTCTATCAAATGGGTGTTAGAAGAGAAGGAAAAAGGGGTAGAAAGGCCTGACTGGAAGGAGATTTCTTCTAGATCGTCTACAGCAAAAACATACTGGCGCCTGTGGGACCAACTGGCTGTCAGAGACAACGTTCTTTCCAGGCGATGGGAGTCGGATGACGGCCGCCAAGTGAAGTGGCGCACAGTGCTACCTGAGATATTTCGTATAGATCTAGTGAAGGAGTTACACGGTGGTGTGACGAGTGGACATTTGGGCGTCAAGAAAACGATGGCAAAAGTCTGCGCAAGGTTCTACTGGGGTGGTATGACCGCCGATATAAGATCAATTATAAGACAGTGCAACGTGTGCGCAAAGAGAAAATCCCCAGCCAAGGCTAGGAAGGCGCCATTACAACAACATATAGTGGGCGCGCCTATGGAACGTGTCGCCTTGGACATCATTGGTCCTCTGCCAGAGACAAAGAAGGGAAATAAGTACATCTTGGTGGTAGGTGACTACCTATCTAATTGGATGGAGGCTTACCCCATACCGGACCAAATAGCGGAGACAGTTGCTGAGAAATTTGTAAATGAGTACGTGTGTCGTTTTGGTGTGCCTGATGTGCTACATTCGGATCAGGGGCGTAACTTTGAATCCAGAGTTTTTGCAGAAATGTGTGAAATTCTAGGGATTAAGAAGACACGTACATGTCCATATAACCCTAAATCGGACGGAATGATTGAGAGATTCAATCGCACTCTCATCACAATGGTTGCAATGATGATTGAGCCCAACAAACGACAGCGTGACTGGGACGAGAAACTTCCACTAGCCACATTTGCTTACCGTGCCACACCACAGGAGTCAACTGGCGAGACGCCAAACATGCTAATGCTGGGATGTGAGCTGCGCCTACCTCTTGACCTGACAACTGAGATGCCGGGTGACAGCAAAGATGAAATAGGTGCTGTGGAGACTGACTACGCGTGTGAATTACGGCAGCGGATGAGGGCAGCCCATGAAAGGGCACGAGAATGCCTAAAGCAAAGCGCTAGAAGGCAAAAGGCGCACTACGATCGACGAGCCTCCCAGGGTAAACTACAACCCGGCAACTTTGTATGGTTGCATAACTCTGCAAAACGTAAGGGCCTAACACCTAAGTTACAATGCAGATGGGAGGGACCATATCTGATCACACACAAACTATCCGATGTGACGTACAGGATTCAGAGGAAGCCACGAGGAAGAAGAAGGTAGTCACACTGTCAGACAGATTGAAAGCTTATGAAGGTGAACCAATTAAAGCATGGACAGTTGGTACAACCTACGATTCGCCTATTCGGAAGGATAGCCAGGTGAATAATGGTGTGACTCTGGTGCAAGGTGCGCAGGAAGAGTTAATGCAGAGTCCTATGAGCTCACCGCCTGACGGAGATGTACAATATAGTGACATGCAGGTTCCTTCTTCCATGACAGAAGAAGCATCCTTGAACGCGTCAATACGTCCAACTGAGCAGACACAAACACTGAGGGCAGACAGTACTGTGTATAATGAGGAACTGCAGGCACGGAGAAGATTATCAGACCCTGAAGTTACAAATCCGTACGGGCAGTCTAGCAGTAGGCCCGCGGCACCACCACCTAGGCGAAACCCACCTAGGCAACATAAAATGCCAAAGAGATATTTGTAGGCGGGGAGGAGCTTGTACATAGATTTTTATATAGATAACGACAGATAATAAGTAGCAGTGACAGTAGCAGTTTATTATGGTAGCACAACAGTAACCAGTTCTTCCTTGTATGTCGTTGCAGGCAGTACAAGCACCAGGTGAATATGGGGAAAGATCACAAGGAGAAGGAGTCACCCCGTGACCAACAGGGAGAAAAGACTCAATGCCCGAAATGCAAGATGTCAATGCATAAGAGGAGTCTCGAGAGGCACCTAGCAAACGAGCACGGGACCAAGGTCCAGTACTTGTGTAGAAGGTGTTCACACAAGAACGGTAGGAGAGACAATCTCCGTGCCCATTACCGGGATTGCCACCCTAAGGATGTAGATGAGGTCGACTTGATCCAGGCGAAAACCCTTGATTTCCGTGAGCACGAAAGTTCCAAATTAGAGGGAGAGGCTGGGCGTACAGAGACGCCTAGGAGCCATAGCCGTGGAGGCGAGGTTAGGCGTAAAGAGACGCCTAAAGGCAGCGACAATATGAGAGTCGTCAAGGCGACAAGTACATCCTCCCCAGAAAGGAAGCGGAAACGTGATTGTGATACTCGACATCGCTCTACCGAAGGTGCAGCTGGTACCGGGAATGGAGGTAAGGCGGCCAAGGAGGAGCGGCCTACAAAGCTACCCAAGAAGAGTCCTTGTACAGTGTCTAAAGCGCCTAGAGAGGAGACCTTGCCGCCTGTGGGAGCAGTGGCGCACACAAGCCTTCCGAAGTCATCAGCTTCACCTTCCGAAGTCATCAGCTTCACCTCAGTCAAGCGAGGAGGTGGAAGCTAGAGAGACGCCTGTGGAGCCTGAAGTGCAAGCCGACAGCCTGCCTGGACAGCACGATGAGGAAGTAGCAGAGATCGTTCTGTCAGTGTCACCTACGTCGATGGCTCGGTGGGAAGTAGAAGAAGAGCCTGCTCCGAAATCGAGGGTGACGAATTCCCCAAGTCAGCTTAAAGAAGTTAAGCCGCAGGCGATGGCATCAGATGGGCCTACCCCACGATTGGAGGAAAGTAAGTCGCCTCCAGAACTCCGTATCCACCACCTACTGGCTGGACAACCCGTGATAATCACAGAGGAGGGTGCCACAACTGTGATTACTGGTGCAACGCAGACCATACATGAACATCGCGCACGCCATTACGATGTTGTTTTCCTGAAAGCCCCGGTGACCACCACAGATGATGCTGCAGTTGAGCAAACTACTCGAGTCTGCAGATTGGTGCGGGAAGAGGGCGGCATCGTAAGCGTAGGACCTGGGATAACCAACGTGGAGTTGGAGAAGATCGCTACCGTTAAGAAAATCACGGAGACGGTGACACGCAGTGTTTTCCAAGAAGGAATGTTGATCACAAGAGACCACACCCAGCGAGTGTTCGAAACCAGCTTCGTGGCTGGAATCCGCTAGAAGGCGAACTATGAACTGTTGGCGACATCCATGGAGGAGCGTGGAATTCGCCTTGTGGACACTTGGATCGCGAGAGACACCTACCGTCGGATTTTGTTTGACTGTTAACGCCTTTAGAGCCTTGGTTTTCTTAACATTCGTTTTTATAAAGTTTGTTGTTTAAAGTTTATCTTTTCATTCTATAAATACAGAGTTTTTGTTTTTACAAAGTTTCTTGTCAAGAGCTTTATATTTTTGTATAAAGTAAGTGCATTGCTTGTATTTTTGTATCAGTTTTTAAGGTCAGACACTGACCGAAACTTAGAAGGCGCCAATGTAACGCAATGCAGTATCGATTAGAGTGTATTCGAATATTTAGGTTGCTGGGTTAGGACGGTAACCCTGGCTAGTGTCTAGCCGTCATTTACTATATATATGTGACAGTTGTTGGAGGGTGCCAGTCTAGAGCAGTATTTTATAAAACCACGGAACGGGCGTGTTTCGCTCTTTTTTCCCTGTTTGCAGCAAGTCAGGTGCAGACGTATATTTCTAGCTGGTGATTAAAGGGTGTTGAATCAAGTCTAGGAAAGAGCCTCATACTTGGTGTGAGTTTAATAATTTGCATCCCTGCCAGTCTAATAAATCATATAGCTGTGTCAATTCTTTGTAAATCATTTAAATCACGGTAAATAATTCCGTACAATTAATTGTAATCAATTATCAACATCAAGCCAGAAGATTGTGTGACGTAGGCGAGGCGCCTTGAGTTATTGGGGCGCATGTTTTGGTAGAATAAATAATCAGAGTTGGCTCTCTCATTGTAACTCTTTTCGTCCCCGTCATTGTCTGTGCTCTTCCCCCTCCCCTGAGGGTGTGTTGTGTTTTAAGTTAGAGAGGGAATAAGAACCTGGTGGTGCGCTGCGGGCCTGGCGGTAAACTGCCGCCCAAACGGATCGTCGTCACCGGCCTACTAAGCTGCCGCTCGCTGACGTTGGCTGAGACAGACCCGGGTCGCAGATAGAGGACAAAACCGTCACACTATAAATGAAACTGGTATACTCTATTTGGAAAAAGTAAGTAAATACTTCCATTACATGTATGTTTATCAAACTTAGCTACAACATATTTTTTCTGCCTCACACTGTACATGTTAGCAAGGAACAGCCAAAAAATGTTGATAAGGAAAACATTAAGTTTTCATATTGTTATTTTATTGAACAAACAATTATGAAATCATGAACTTTATTGTTTTTGCAGCAACCACAGCAGCAGCTAATAACAGCACCAACAATGATGGTAAGAACAATAAGCAATTTTAACATGTAAAAGTAGGTCTTCCGAGAGAGTTTACACTATAAATGAAACTGGTATACTCTATATGGAAAAACTAAGTAAATACTTCCATTATATGTATGTTTATCAAATTTAGCTACTAAAATTTTGTTCTGCCTCACACTTTACATGTTAGCAAGGAACACCCAAAAAATGTTGATAAGGAAAACATGAAGTTTTCATATTTTTATTTTATTGAACAATTTTTTTTAAAATCATGAATATTTTATTGAACAATTTTTTTTTAAATCATGAACTTGATTGTTTTTGCAGCAACCACAGCAGCAGCTAATAACAGCACCAGCAATGATGGTAAGAACAATAAGCACAATTGTAAAATGTAAAAGTAGATCTTCCAAGAGAGTTTATACTATAAATGAAACTGGTATACTCTATTTGGAAAAAGTAAGTAAATACTTCCATTACATGTATGTTTATCAAACTTAGCTACAAAATTGTGTTCTGCCTCACACTGTACATGTTAGCAAGGAAGACCCCAAAAATGTTGATAAGGAAAACATTAAGTTTTCATATATTTATTTTATTGAACAAACAATTATGAAATCATAAACTTTATTGTTTTTGCAGCAACCACAGCAGCAGCTAATAACAGCACCAGCAATGATGGTAAGAACAATAAGCACAATTGTAAAATGTAAAAGTAGGTCTTCCAAGAGAGTTTAAACTATAAATGAAACTGGTATACTCTATTTGGAAAAAGTAAGTAAATACTTCCATTACATGTATGTTTATCAAACTTAGCTACAAAAATTGTCTTCTGCCTCACACTGTACATGTTAGCAAGGAACACCCAAAAAATGTTGATAAGGAAAACATTAAGTTTTCGTATTTTTATTTTATTGAACAAACAATTATGAAATTATAAACTTTATTGTTTTTGCAGCAACCACAGCAGCAGCTAATAACAGCACCAACAATGATGGTCAGAACAATAAGCAATTTTAAAATGTAAAAGTAGGTCTTCCAAGAGAGTTTAAACTATAAATGAAACTGGTATACTCTATTTGGAAAAAGTAAGTAAATACTTCCATTACATGTATGTTTATCAAACTTAGCTACAAAAATTGTGTTCTGCCTCACACTGTACATGTTAGCAAGGAACACCCAAAAAATGTTGATAAGGAAAACATTAAGTTTTCGTATTTTATTTTATTGAACAAACAATTATGAAATTATAAACTTTATTGTTTTTGCAGCAACCACAGCAGCAGCTAATAACAGCACCAACAATGATGGTCAGAACAATAAGCAATTTTAAAATGTAAAAGTAGGTCTTCCGAGAGAGTTTACACTATAAATGAAACTGGTATACTCTATATGGAAAAACTAAGTAAATACTTCCATTATATGTATGTTTATCAAACTTAGCTACTAAAATTTTGTTCTGCCTCACACTTTACATGTTAGCAAGGAACACCCAAAAAATGTTGATAAGGAAAACATGAAGTTTTCATATTTTTATTTTATTGAACAAAATTTTTTAAAATCATGAATATTTTATTGAACAATTTTTTTTAAAATCATGAACTTGATTGTTTTTGCAGCAACCACAGCAGCAGCTAATAACAGCACCAGCAATGACGGTAAGAACAATAAGCACAATTGTAAAATGTAAAAGTAGGTCTTCCAAGAGAGTTTATACTATAAATGAAACTGGTATACTCTATTTGGAAAAAGTAAGTAAATACTTCCATTACATGTATGTTTATCAAACTTAGCTACAAAATTGTCTTCTGCCTCACACTGTACATGTTAGCAAGGAAGACCCCAAAAATGTTGATAAGGAAAACATTAAGTTTTCATATTTTTATTTTATTGAACAAACAATTATGAAATCATAAACTTTATTGTTTTTGCAGCAACCACAGCAGCAGCTAATAACAGCACCAGCAATGATGATAAGAACAATAAGCACAATTGTAAAATGTAAAAGTAGGTCTTCCAAGAGAGTTTGAACTATAAATGAAACTGGTATACTCTATTTGGAAAAAGTAAGTAAATACTTCCATTACATGTATGTTTATCAAACTTAGCTACAAAAATTGTCTTCTGCCTCACACTGTACATGTTAGCAAGGAACACCCAAAAAATGTTGATAAGGAAAACATGAAGTTTTCATATTTTTATTTTATTGAACAAACAATTATGAAATCATAAACTTTATTGTTTTTGCAGCAACCACAGCAGCAGCTAATAACAGCACCAGCAATGATGGTAAGAACAATAAGCACAATTGTAAAATGTAAAAGTAGGTCTTCCAAGAGAGTTTAAACTATAAATGAAACTGGTATACTCTATTTGGAAAAAGTAAGTGAATACTTCCATTACATGTATGTTTATCAAACTTAGCTACAAAAATTGTGTTCTGCCTTACACTGTACATGTTAGCAAGGAACACCCAAAAAATGTTGATAAGGAAAACATGAAGTTTTCATATTTTTATTTTATTGAACAACATTTTTTAAAATCATGAATATTTTATTGAACAATTTTTTTTAAAATCATGAACTTGATTGTTTTTGCAGCAACCACAGCAGCAGCTAATAACAGCACCAGCAATGATGGTAAGAACAATAAGCACAATTGTAAAATGTAAAAGTAGGTCTTCCAAGAGAGTTTACACTATAAAATGAAACTGGTATACTCTATTTGGAAAAAGTAAGTAAATACTTCCATTATATGTATGTTTATCAAACTTAGCTACGGACATTTTGTTCTGCCTCACACTGTACATGTTAGCAAGGAACACCCAAAAAATGTTGATAAGGAAAACATTAAGTTTTCGTATTTTTATTTTATTGAACAAACAATTATGAAATTATAAACTTTATTGTTTTTGCAGCAACCACAGCAGCAGCTAATAACAGCACCAACAATGATGGTCAGAACAATAAGCAATTTTAAAATGTAAAAGTAGGTCTTCCAAGAGAGTTTACACTATAAATGAAACTGGTATACTCTATATGGAAAAACTAAGTAAATACTTCCATTATATGTATGTGTTTCAAACTTAGCTACGGACATTTTGTTCTGCCTCACACTTTGCATGTTAGCAAGGAACACCCCAAAAATGTTGATAAGGAAAACATGAAGTTTTCATATTTTTATTTTATTGAACAAATTTTTTTTAAATCATGAATATTTTATTGAACAAATTTTTTTTAAATCATGAACTTGATTGTTTTTGCAGCAACCACAGCAGCAACTAATAACAGCACCTGCAATGATGGTAAGAACAATAAGCACAATTGTAAAATGTAAAAGTAGGACTTCCAAGAGAGTTTAAACTATAAATGAAACTGGTATACTCTATTTGGAAAAAGTAAGTAAATACTTCCATTACATGTATGTTTATCAAACTTAGCTACAAAAATTGTGTTCTGCCTCACACTGTACATGTTAGCAAGGAACACCCAAAAAATGTTGATAAGGAAAACATGAAGTTTTCATATTTTTATTTTATTGAACAAACAATAATGAAATCATAAACTTTATTTTTTTTGAAGCAACCACAGCAGCAATAATAACAGCACCAGCAATGATGGTAAGAACAATAAGCACAATTGTAAAATGTAAAAGTAGGTCTTCCAAGAGAGTTTAAACTATAAATGAAACTGGTATACTCTATTTGGAAAAAGTAAGTGAATACTTCCATTACATGTATGTTTATCAAACTTAGCTACAAAAATTGTGTTCTGCCTTACACTGTACATGTTAGCAAGGAACACCCAAAAAATGTTGATAAAGGAAAACATGAAGTTTTCATATTTTTATTTTATTGAACAACATTTTTTAAAATCATGAATATTTTATTGAACAATTTTTTTAAAATCATGAACTTGATTGTTTTGCAGCAACCACAGCAGCAGCTAATAACAGCACCAGCAATGATGGTAAGAACAATAAGCACAATTGTAAAATGTAAAAGTAGGTCTTCCAAGAGAGTTTACACTATAAAATGAAACTGGTATACTCTATTTGGAAAAAGTAAGTAAATACTTCCATTATATGTATGTTTATCAAACTTAGCTACGGACATTTTGTTCTGCCTCACACTGTACATGTTAGCAAGGAAGACCCAAAAATGTTGATAAGTAAAACATTAAGTTTGCATATTTTTATTTTATTGAACAAACAAGTATAAAATCATTAACTTTATTGTTTTTGCAGCAACCACAGCAGCAGCTAATAACAGCACCAGCAATGATGGTAAGAACAATAAGCACAATTGTAAAATGTAAAAGTAGGTCTTCCAAGAGAGTTTACACTATAAATGAAACTGGTATACTCTATATGGAAAAACTAAGTAAATACTTCCATTATATGTATGTTTATCAAACTTAGCTACTAAAATTTTGTTCTGCCTCACACTTTGCATGTTAGCAAGGAACACCCAAAAAATGTTGATAAGGAAAACATGAAGTTTTCATATTTATATTTTATTGAACAAAATTTTTTAAAATCATGAATATTTTATTGAACAATTTTTTTTTAAATCATGAACTTGATTGTTTTTGCAGCAACCACAGCAGCAGCTAATAACAGCACCAGCAATGATGGTAAGAACAATAAGCACAATTGTAAAATGTAAAAGTAGGTCTTCCAAGAGAGTTTAAACTATAAATGAAACTGGTATACTCTATTTGGAAAAAGTAAGTAAATACTTCCATTACATGTATGTTTATCAAACTTAGCTACAAAAATTGTGTTCTGCCTCAAATTGTACATGTTAGCAAGGAACACCCAAAAAATGTTGATAAGGAAAACATTAAGTTTTCGTATTTTTATTTTATTGAACAAACAATTATGAAATTATAAACTTTATTGTTTTTGCAGCAACCACAGCAGCAGCTAATAACAGCACCAACAATGATGGTCAGAACAATAAGCAATTTTAAAATGTAAAAGTAGGTCTTCCAAGAGAGTTTACACTATAAATGAAACTGGTATACTCTATATGGAAAAACTAAGTAAATACTTCCATTATATGTATGTGTTTCAAACTTAGCAACTAAAATTTTGTTCTGCCTCACACTTTGCATGTTAGCAAGGAACACCCAAAAAATTTTGATAAGGAAAACATGAAGTTTTCATATTTTTATTTTATTGAACTTTTTTTTTTAAAATCATGAACTTGATTGTTTTTGCAGCAACCACAGCAGCAGCTAATAACAGCACCAGCAATGATGGTAAGAACAATAAGCACAATTGTAAAATGTAAAAGTAGGACTTCCAAGAGAGTTTAAACTATAAATGAAACTGGTATACTCTATTTGGAAAAAGTAAGTAAATACTTCCATTACATGTATGTTTATCAAACTTAGCTACAAAAATTGTGTTCTGCCTCACACTGTACATGTTAGCAAGGAACACCCAAAAAATGTTGATAAGGAAAACATGAAGTTTTCATATTTTTATTTTATTGAACAAACAATTATGAAATTATAAACTTTATTGTTTTTGCAGCAACCACAGCAGCAGCTAATAACAGCACCAACAATGATGGTCAGAACAATAAGCAATTTTAAAATGTAAAAGTAGGTCTTCCAAGAGAGTTTACACTATAAATGAAACTGGTATACTCTATATGGAAAAACTAAGTAAATACTTCCATTATATGTATGTTTATCAAACTTAGCTACTAAAATTTTGTTCTGCCTCAAACTTTGCATGTTAGCAAGGAACACCCAAAAAATGTTGATAAGGAAAACATGAAGTTTTCATATTTTTATTTTATTGAACAAAATTTTTTAAAATCATGAATATTTTATTGAACAAATTTTTTTTAAATCATGAACTTGATTGTTTTTGCAGCAAGCACAGCAGCAGCTAATAACAGCACCAGCAATGATGGTAAGAACAATAAGCACAATTGTAAAATGTAAAAGTAGGTCTTCCAAGAGAGTTTACACTATAAATGAAACTGGTATACTCTATTTGGAAAAAGTAAGTAAATACTTCCATTATATGTATGTTTATCAAACTTAGCTACGGACATTTTGTTCTGCCTCACACTGTACATGTTAGCAAGGAAGACCCAAAAATGTTGATAAGGAAAACATTAAGTTTGCATATTTTTATTTTATTGAACAAACAAGTATAAAATCAGTAACTTTATTGTTTTTGCAGCAACCACAGCAGCAGCTAATAACAGCACCAGCAATGATGGTAAGAACAATAAGCACAATTGTAAAATGTAAAAGTAGGTCTTCCAAGAGATTTTTGACTATAAATGAAACTGGTATACTCTATTTGGAAAAAGTAAGTAAATACTTCCATTACATGTATGTTTATCAAACTTAGCTACAAAAATTGTGTTCTGCCTCACACTGTACATGTTAGCAAGGAACACCCAAAAAATGTTGATAAGGAAAACATTAAGTTTTCGTATTTTATTTTATTGAACAAACAATTATGAAATTATAAACTTTATTGTTTTGCAGCAACCACAGCAGCAGCTAATAACAGCACCAACAATGATGGTCAGAACAATAAGCAAGTTTAAAATGTAAAAGTAGGTCTTCCAAGAGAGTTTACACTATAAATGAAACTGGTATACTCTATATGGAAAAACTAAGTAAATACTTCCATTATATGTATGTGTTTCAAACTTAGCTACTAAAATTTTGTTCTGCCTCACACTTTGCATGTTAGCAAGGAACACCCAAAAAATGTTGATAAGGAAAACATGAAGTTTTCATATTTTTATTTTATTGAACAAAATTTTTTTAAATCATTAATATTTTATTGAACAAATTTTTTTTAAATCATGAACTTGATTGTTTTTGCAGCAACCACAGCAGCAGCTAATAACAGCACCAGCAATGATGGTAAGAACAATAAGCACAATTGTAAAATGTAAAAGTAGGACTTCCAAGAGAGTTTAAACTATAAATGAAACTGGTATACTCTATTTGGAAAAAGTAAGTAAATACTTCCATTACATGTATGTTTATCAAACTTAGCTACAAAAATTGTGTTCTGCCTTACACTGTACATGTTAGCAAGGAACACCCAAAAAATGTTGATAAGGAAAACATGAAGTTTTCATATTTTTATTTTATTGAACAACATTTTTTAAAATCATGAATATTTTATTGAACAATTTTTTTTAAAATCATGAACTTGATTGTTTTTGCAGCAACCACAGCAGCAGCTAATAACAGCACCAGCAATGATGGTAAGAACAATAAGCACAATTGTAAAATGTAAAAGTAGGTCTTCCAAGAGAGTTTACACTATAAAATGAAACTGGTATACTCTATTTGGAAAAAGTAAGTAAATACTTCCATTATATGTATGTTTATCAAACTTAGCTACGGACATTTTGTTCTGCCTCACACTGTACATGTTAGCAAGGAAGACCCAAAAATGTTGATAAGTAAAACATTAAGTTTGCATATTTTTATTTTATTGAACAAACAAGTATAAAATCATTAACTTTATTGTTTTTGCAGCAACCACAGCAGCAGCTAATAACAGCACCAGCAATGATGGTAAGAACAATAAGCACAATTGTAAAATGTAAAAGTAGGTCTTCCAAGAGAGTTTACACTATAAATGAAACTGGTATACTCTATATGGAAAAACTAAGTAAATACTTCCATTATATGTATGTTTATCAAACTTAGCTACTAAAATTTTGTTCTGCCTCACACTTTGCATGTTAGCAAGGAACACCCAAAAAATGTTGATAAGGAAAACATGAAGTTTTCATATTTATATTTTATTGAACAAAATTTTTTAAAATCATGAATATTTTATTGAACAATTTTTTTTTAAATCATGAACTTGATTGTTTTTGCAGCAACCACAGCAGCAGCTAATAACAGCACCAGCAATGATGGTAAGAACAATAAGCACAATTGTAAAATGTAAAAGTAGGTCTTCCAAGAGAGTTTAAACTATAAATGAAACTGGTATACTCTATTTGGAAAAAGTAAGTAAATACTTCCATTACATGTATGTTTATCAAACTTAGCTACAAAAATTGTGTTCTGCCTCAAATTGTACATGTTAGCAAGGAACACCCAAAAAATGTTGATAAGGAAAACATTAAGTTTTCGTATTTTTATTTTATTGAACAAACAATTATGAAATTATAAACTTTATTGTTTTTGCAGCAACCACAGCAGCAGCTAATAACAGCACCAACAATGATGGTCAGAACAATAAGCAATTTTAAAATGTAAAAGTAGGTCTTCCAAGAGAGTTTACACTATAAATGAAACTGGTATGCTCTATATGGAAAAAACTAAGTAAATACTTCCATTATATGTATGTGTTTCAAAACTTAGCACTAAAAATTTTGTTCTGGCCTCACACTTTGCATGTTAGCAAGGAACACCCAAAAATTCTTGATAAGGAAAAACATGAAGTTTTCTATATTTTTATTTTATTGAACTTTTTTAAAATCATGAACTTGATTGTTTTGCAGCAACCACAGCAGCAGCTAATAACAGCACCAAAGTAATGATGGTAAGAACAATTAAGCACAATTGTAAAATGTAAAAGTAGGACTCCAAGGAAGTCAAACGGCATAAATGAAACTGGTATATTCTATTTGGAAAAAAGTAAGGGTGTAATACTTCCATTACATGCGTTTATCAAACTTAGTTACAAAATTGTAAGGTTCTGGCCTCACACTGTACATGTTAGCAAGGAACACCCAAAAATGTGTTGATAAGGAAAACATGAAGTTTTCTTATATTTTTTATTTTATTGAACAAACAATTATGAAATTATAACCGTATTGTTTTTGCAGCAAACCACAGCAGCAGTTAACAATAGCAATCTCAACAATGATGGTATCAGAATAGCAATTTTAAAATGTAAAAAGTAGGTCTCCAAGAGAGTTTTACACTATAAATGAAATTGCACTCTATATGGAAAAACTGGCAAGTAACTCCATTAGTATGTATGTTTATCAAACTTAGTCACTAAAATCTAAATTGTTCCGTCTCAAACTTTGCATAATGTTATAAGGAACTCCAAAAATGGGAAAGTTGATAAGGAAAACATGAAGTTTTCTATATTTTTATTTTATTGAACAAAATTTTTTAAAATCATGAATATTTTATTGAACAATTTTTTTTTAAATCATGAACTGTTTTGCAGCAAGCACAGCAGCAGCTAATAACAGCAATCCAGCAATGATGGTAAGAAACACAAGACAATAAATTGTAAATGTAAAGTAGGTCTTCCAAGAGAGTCGTTTACACTCAAATGAAACTGGTATACTCTATTTGGAAAAAGTGGGTGCAATACTCCTAATTATATGTATGTTTATCAAACTTACACATGACATTTTGTTCTGCCTCACACTGTACACATGTTAGCAAGTGTGAAGACCCAAAATGTTGATATGAAAAACATTAAGTTTGGTATATTTTATTTTATTGAACAAACAAGTATAAAATCAGCAACTTTATTACTTTGCAGCAACCAGCCAGCAGCAGCTAATAACAGCAATTCGCAATGATGGTAAAGAACACAAGCACAATTGTAAATGTAAAAGTAGGCTTCCAAGAGATTTTGACTATAAATGAAACTGAGATACGTATTTGGAAAAAGCAATACTTCCATTACATGGTATGTTTATCAAACCTTACATACAAAAATTGTGTGTTCTGGCCTCACACTGTACATGTTAGCAAGGGAACACCCAAAATGTTGATAAGGAAAAACAAGTTTTCGTACTTTTATTTTATTGAACAAAACAATTATGGAAATTATAAACCTTTATTGTTTTTGCAGCAACCACAGCAGCAGCTAATAACAGCACCAACAATGATGGCTCTCTATCAGAACAATAAGCAAGTTTAAAATGGCAAAAGTAGAGTCTCCAAGAGAGTTTACACCATATAATGAAACTGGTATAATTTATATGGAAAACCAAGCAAATACTTCTCCATTATATGTATGTAACAAACTTTGTTACTAAAATTTTAGTTCTTGCCCTCACACTTTGCATGTTAGCAAGCAAGGAATCACCCAAAAATGTTGATAAGGAAAAACATGAAGTTTTCATATTTTTATTTTTATTGAACAAAAATTTTTTAAATCATTAATATTTTATTGAACAAATTTTTAAATCATGAACTTGATTGTTTTTGCAGCAAACCACAGCAGCAGCTAATAACAGCACCAGTAATGATGCAGAACAATAAGCACAATTGTAAATGTAAAAGTGTAGGACTTCCAAGAGAGTTTAAACTATAAATGAAACTGGTATACCTCTATTTGGAAAAAGTGGCAAATACTCTAATACATGTATAAGTATCAAACTTAATTACAAAAATCTGTGTTCTATTCACACTGTACACATACATAAGTTAGCAAGGAACACCCAAAAATGTTGATATGAAAACATGAAGTTTTCTATATTTTTTATTTTATTGAAAAAAAGATAGTTTTAAAAATCATGACATTTTAGTTGAACAAATTGTTTTAAATCATGAACCGCGAACTTGATTGTTTTTTGCAAGCACAGCAGCAGAAAGCAGTTAATAACAGCACCAGCAATGATGCGCAGAACAATAAGCACAATTGTAAAATGTAAAAGAGATAGGTCTTCCAAGAGAGCGCATAATTATAAATGAAACTGGTATACTTTCTATTTGGAAAAAGTAAGCAAATACTCCATGGCTATATGTATGTTTATCAAACTTAGCTTGCCAGCTGGACATTTTGTTCTGCTCACACTTGTACATGTTAGCAAGGAAGACCTGTAAAATGTTGATAAGGAAAACATTAAGTTTGGTATATTTTATTTTATTGAACAAACAAGTATAAAATCAGTAACTTCCTTATTGTTTTGCAGCAAACCACAGCAGCAGCTAATAACACAGCACCAGCAATGATGGTAAGAATAATAAGCACAATTGTAAAATGTAAAAGTAGAAAGGGTCTTCCAAGAGATTTTTGACTATAAATGAAACTGGTATAATCTACTTTGGAAAAAGTAAATACTGCATTACATGTATGTTTATCAAACTTAGCTACAAATTGTGTTCTGCCTCACACTGTACATGTTAGCAAGGAACACCCAAAAAATGTTGATAAGGAAAACATTAAGTTTTCGTATTTTATTTTATTGAACAAACAATTATGAAATTATAAACTTTATTGTTTTTGCAGCAACCACAGCAGCAGCTAATAACAGCACCAACAATGATGGTCAGAACAATAAGCAAGTTTAAAATGTAAAAGTAGGTCTTCCAAGAGAGTTTACACTATAAATGAAACTGGTATACTCTATATGGAAACTAAGTAAATACTCATTATATGTATGTTTATCAAACTTAGCTACTAAAATTTTGTTCTGCCTCACACTTTGCATGTTAGCAAGGAACACCCAAAAATGTTGATAAGGAAAACATGAAGTTTTCATATTTTATTTTATTGAACAAAATTTTTAAATCATGAATATTTTATTGAACAAATTTTTAAATCATGAACTTGATTGTTTTGCAGCAACCACAGCAGCAGCTAATAACAGCACCAACAATGATGGTAAGAACAATAAGCACAATTGTAAAATGTAAGTAGACTTCCAAGAGAGTTTAAACTATAAATGAAACTGGTATACTCTATTTGGAAAAGTAAGTAATTATATGTATGTTTATCAAACTTAGCTACAAAAATTGTGTTCTGCCTCACACTGTACATGTTAGCAAGGAGACCCAAAAATGTTGATAAGGAAAACATTAAGTTTATATTTTATTTTATTGAACAAACATATAAAATCAGTAACTTTATTGTTTTGCAACCACAGCAGCAGCTAATAACAGCACCAACAATGATGGTAAGAACAATACAATTGTAAAATGTAAAAGTAGGTCTTCCAAGAGATTTACTATAAATGAAACTGGTATACTCTATTTGGAAAAGTAAGTAAATACTTCCATTACATGTATGTTTATCAAACTTAGCTACAAACATTGTTCTGCCTCACACTGTACATGTTAGCAAGGAACACCCAAAAATGTTGATAAGGAAAACATTAAGTTTTCGTATTTTATTTTATTGAACAAACAATTATAAAATTAGTAAACTTTATTGTTTTTGCAGCAACCACAGCAGCAGCTAATAACAGCACCAGCAATGATGGTAAGAACAATAAGCAAGTTGTAAAATGTAAAAGTAGGTCTTCCAAGAGAGTTTACACTATAAATGAAACTGGTATACTCTATTTGGAAAGTAAGTAAATACTTCCATTATATGTATGTTTATCAAACTTAGCTACTAAAATTTTGTTCTGCCTCACACTGTACATGTTAGCAAGGAACACCCAAAAATGTTGATAAGGAAAACATGAAGTTTTCGTATTTTTATTTTATTGAACAAACAATATATTGAACAAATTTTTAAATCATGAACTTGATTGTTTTTGCAGCAACCACAGCAGCAGCTAATAACAGCACCAGCACATGATGGTAAGAACAATAAGCACAATTGTAAAATGTAAAAGTAGGTCTTCCAAGAGAGTTTAAACTATAAATGAAACTGGTATACTCTATTTGGAAAACTAAGTAAATACTTCCATTACATGTATGTTTATCAAACTTAGCTACAAAAATTGTGTTCTGCCTCACACTGTACATGTTAGCAAGGAACACCCAAAAAATGTTGATAAGGAAAACATGAAGTTTTCATATTTTTATTTTATTGAAAAAAATATTTTAAAATCATGAATATTTTATTGAACAAATTGTTTTTAAATCATGAACTTGATTGTTTTTGCAGCAAGCACAGCAGCAGCTAATAACAGCACCAGCAATGATGGTAAGAACAATAAGCACAATTGTAAAATGTAAAAGTAGGTCTTCCAAGAGAGTTTACACTATAAATGAAACTGGTATACTCTATTTGGAAAAAGTAAGTAAATACTTCCATTATATGTATGTTTATCAAACTTAGCTACGGACATTTTGTTCTGCCTCACACTGTACATGTTAGCAAGGAAGACCCAAAAATGTTGATAAGGAAAACATTAAGTTTGCATATTTTTATTTTATTGAACAAACAAGTATAAAATCAGTAACTTTATTGTTTTTGCAGCAACCACAGCAGCAGCTAATAACAGCACCAGCAATGATGGTAAGAACAATAAGCACAATTGTAAAATGTAAAAGTAGGTCTTCCAAGAGATTTTTGACTATAAATGAAACTGGTATACTCTATTTGGAAAAAGTAAAGTAAATACTTCCATTACATGTATGTTTATCAAACTTAGCTACAAAAATTGTGTTCTGCCTCACACTGTACATGTTAGCAAGGAACACCCAAAAAATGTTGATAAGGAAAACATTAAGTTTTCGTATTTTATTTTATTGAACAAACAATTATGAAATTATAAACTTTATTGTTTTTGCAGCAACCACAGCAGCAGCTAATAACAGCACCAACAATGATGGTCAGAACAATAAGCAAGTTTAAAATGTAAAAGTAGGTCTTCCAAGAGAGTTTACACTATAAATGAAACTGGTATACTCTATATGGAAAAACTAAGTAAATACTTCCATTATATGTATGTGTTTCAAACTTAGCTACTAAAATTTTGTTCTGCCTCACACTTTGCATGTTAGCAAGGAACACCCAAAAAATGTTGATAAGGAAAACATGAAGTTTTCATATTTTTATTTTATTGAACAAAATTTTTTTAAATCATGAATATTTTATTGAACAAATTTTTTTTAAATCATGAACTTGATTGTTTTTGCAGCAACCACAGCAGCAGCTAATAACAGCACCAGCAATGATGGTAAGAACAATAAGCACAATTGTAAAATGTAAAAGTAGGACTTCCAAGAGAGTTTAAACTATAAATGAAACTGGTATACTCTATTTGGAAAAAGTAAGTAAATACTTCCATTACATGTATGTTTATCAAACTTAGCTACAAAAATTGTGTTCTGCCTCACACTGTACATGTTAGCAAGGAACACCCAAAAAATGTTGATAAGGAAAACATGAAGTTTTCATATTTTTATTTTATTGAACAAAATTTTTTAAAATCATGAATATTTTATTGAACAAATTTTTTTTAAATCATGAACTTGATTGTTTTTGCAGCAAGCACAGCAGCAGCTAATAACAGCACCAGCAATGATGGTAAGAACAATAAGCACAATTGTAAAATGTAAAAGTAGGTCTTCCAAGAGAGTTTACACTATAAATGAAACTGGTATACTTATTTTGGAAAAAGTAAGTAAATACTTCCATTATATGTATGTTTATCAAACTTAGCTACGGACATTTTGTTCTGCCTCACACTGTACATGTTAGCAAGGAAGACCCAGAAATGTTGATAAGGAAAACATTAAGTTTGCATATTTTTATTTTATTGAACAAACAAGTATAAAATCAGTAACTTTATTGTTTTTGCAGCAACCACAGCAGCAGCTAATAACAGCACCAGCAATGATGGTAAGAACAATAAGCACAATTGTAAAATGTAAAAGTAGGTCTTCCAAGAGATTTTGACTATAAATGAAACTGGTATACTCTATTTGGAAAAAGTAAGTAAATACTTCCATTACATGTATGTTTATCAAACTTAGCTACAAAATTGTGTTCTGCCTCACACTGTACATGTTAGCAAGAACACCCAAAAATGTTGATAAGGAAAACATTAAGTTTTCGTATTTTATTTTATTGAACAAACAATTATGAAATTATAAACTTTATTGTTTTGCAGCAACCACAGCAGCAGCTAATAACAGCACCAACAATGATGGTCAAGAACAATAAGCACAGTTGTAAAATGTAAAAGTAGGTCTTCCAAGAGAGTTTACACTATAAATGAAACTGGTATACTTATATGGAAAAGTAAGTAAATACTTCCATTATGTATGTTTATCAAACTTAGCTACTAAAATTGTGTTCTGCCTCTCACTTTGCATGTTAGCAAGGAACACCCAAAAAATGTTGATAAGGAAAACATGAGTTTTCATATTTTTATTTTATTGAACAAAATTTTTTTAAATCATGAATATTTTATTGAACAAATTTTTTTTAAATCATGAACTTGATTGTTTTTGCAGCAACCACAGCAGCAGCTAATAACAGCACCAGCAATGATGGTAAGAACAATAAGCACAATTGTAAAATGTAAAAGTAGGACTTCCAAGAGAGTTTAAACTATAAATGAAACTGGTATACTCTATTTGGAAAAAGTAAGTAAATACTTCCATTACATGTATGTTTATCAAACTTAGCTACAAAAATTGTGTTCTGCCTCACACTGTACATGTTAGCAAGGAACACCCAAAAAATGTTGATAAGGAAAACATTAAGTTTGCATATTTTTATTTTATTGAACAACATTTTTTTAAATCATGAATATTTTATTGAACAATTTTTTTTTAAATCATGAACTTGATTGTTTTTGCAGCAACCACAGCAGCAGCTAATAACAGCACCAGCAATGATGGTAAGAACAATAAGCACAATTGTAAAATGTAAAAGTAGGTCTTCCAAGAGAGTTTACACTATAAATGAAACTGGTATACTCTATTTGGAAAAAGTAAGTAAATACTTCCATTATATGTATGTTTATCAAACTTAGCTACGGACATTTTGTTCTGCCTCACACTGTACATGTTAGCAAGGAAGACCCAAAAATGTTGATAAGGAAAACATTAAGTTTGCATATTTTTATTTTATTGAACAAACAAGTATAAAATCATTAACTTTATTGTTTTTGCAGCAACCAGCAGCAGCTAATAACAGCACCAGCAATGATGGTAAGAACAATAAGCAATTGTAAAATGTAAAAGTAGGTCTTCCAAGAGTTTGACTATAAATGAAACTGGTATACTCTATTTGGAAAAAGTAAGTAAATACTTCCATTACATGTATGTTTATCAAACTTAGCTACACAATTTTGTTCTGCCTCACACTGTACATGTTAGCAAGAAAGACCCAAAAAATGTTGATAAGGAAAACATTAAGTTTTCATATTTTTATTTTATTGAACAAACAATAATGAAATCATAAACTTTATTGTTTTTGCAGCAACCACAGCAGCAGCTAATAACAGCACCTGCAATGATGGTAAGAACAATAAGCACAATTGTAAAATGTAAAAGTAGGACTTCCAAGAGAGTTTAAACTATAAATGAAACTGGTATACTCTATTTGGAAAAAGTAAGTAAATACTTCCATTACATGTATGTTTATCAAACTTAGCTACAAAAATTGTGTTCTGCCTCACACTGTACATGTTAGCAAGGAACACCCAAAAAATGTTGATAAGGAAAACATGAAGTTTTCATATTGTTATTTTATTGAACAAACAATTATGAAATCATAAACTTTATTGTTTTTGCAGCAACCACAGCAGCAGCTAATAACAGCACCAGCAATGATGGTAAGAACAATAAGCACAATTGTAAAATGTAAAAGTAGGTCTTCCAAGAGATTTTTGACTATAAATGAAACTGGTATACTCTATTTGGAAAAAGTAAGTAAATACTTCCATTACATGTATGTTTATCAAACTTAGCTACAAAAATTGTGTTCTGCCTCACACTGTACATGTTAGCAAGGAACACCCAAAAAATGTTGATAAGGAAAACATTAAGTTTTCGTATTTTATTTTATTGAACAAACAATTATGAAATTATAAACTTATTGTTTTGCAGCAACCACAGCAGCAGCTAATAACAGCACCAACAATGATGGTCAGAACAATAAGCAAGTTTAAAATGTAAAAGTAGGTCTTCCAAGAGAGTTTACACTATAAATGAAACTGGTATACTCTATATGGAAAAACTAAGTAAATACTTCCATTATATGTATGTGTTTCAAACTTAGCTACTAAAATTTTGTTCTGCCTCACACTTTGCATGTTAGCAAGGAACACCCAAAAATTGTGGAGAAGGAAAACATGAAGTTTACATATATTTAATTTATTGAACAAAATTTTTTTAAATAATGAATATTGTATTGAAAAAATATTATTAAATCATGAACTTGATTGTTTTTGCAGCAACCACAGCAGCAGCTAATAACAGCACCAGCAATGATGGTAAGAACAATAAGCACAATTGTAAAATGTAAAAGTAGGACTTCCAAGAGAGTTTAAACTATAAATGAAACTGGTATACTCTATTTGGAAAAAGTAAGTAAATACTTCCATTACATGTATGTTTATCAAACTTAGCTACAAAAATTGTGTTCTGCCTCACACTGTACATGTTAGCAAGGAACACCCAAAAAATGTTGATAAGGAAAACATGAAGTTTTCATATTTTTATTTTATTGAACAAAATTTTTTAAAATCATGAATATTTTATTGAACAAATTTTTTTTAAATCATGAACTTGATTGTTTTTGCAGCAAGCACAGCAGCAGCTAATAACAGCACCAGCAATGATGGTAAGAACAATAAGCACAATTGTAAAATGTAAAAGTAGGTCTTCCAAGAGAGTTTACACTATAAATGAAACTGGTATACTCTATTTGGAAAAAGTAAGTAAATACTTCCATTATATGTATGTTTATCAAACTTAGCTACGGACATTTTGTTCTGCCTCACACTGTACATGTTAGCAAGGAAGACCCAGAAATGTTGATAAGGAAAACATTAAGTTTGCATATTTTTATTTTATTGAACAAACAAGTATAAAATCAGTAACTTTATTGTTTTTGCAGCAACCACAGCAGCAGCTAATAACAGCACCAGCAATGATGGTAAGAACAATAAGCACAATTGTAAAATGTAAAAGTAGGTCTTCCAAGAGATTTTTGACTATAAATGAAACTGGTATACTCTATTTGGAAAAAGTAAGTAAATACTTCCATTACATGTATGTTTATCAAACTTAGCTACAAAAATTGTGTTCTGCCTCACACTGTACATGTTAGCAAGGAACACCCAAAAAATGTTGATAAGGAAAACATTAAGTTTTCGTATTTTATTTTATTGAACAAACAATTATGAAATTATAAACTTTATTGTTTTTGCAGCAACCACAGCAGCAGCTAATAACAGCACCAACAATGATGGTCAGAACAATAAGCAAGTTTAAAATGTAAAAGTAGGTCTTCCAAGAGAGTTTACACTATAAATGAAACTGGTATACTCTATATGGAAAAACTAAGTAAATACTTCCATTATATGTATGTGTTTCAAACTTAGCTACTAAAATTGTGTTCTGCCTCACACTTTGCATGTTAGCAAGGAACACCCAAAAAATGTTGATAAGGAAAACATGAAGTTTTCATATTTTTATTTTATTGAACAAAATTTTTTTAAATCATGAATATTTTATTGAACAAATTTTTTTTAAATCATGAACTTGATTGTTTTTGCAGCAACCACAGCAGCAGCTAATAACAGCACCAGCAATGATGGTAAGAACAATAAGCACAATTGTAAAATGTAAAAGTAGGACTTCCAAGAGAGTTTAAACTATAAATGAAACTGGTATACTCTATTTGGAAAAAGTAAGTAAATACTTCCATTACATGTATGTTTATCAAACTTAGCTACAAAAATTGTGTTCTGCCTCACACTGTACATGTTAGCAAGGAACACCCAAAAAATGTTGATAAGGAAAACATTAAGTTTGCATATTTTTATTTTATTGAACAACATTTTTTTAAATCATGAATATTTTATTGAACAATTTTTTTAAAATCATGAACTTGATTGTTTTTGCAGCAACCACAGCAGCAGCTAATAACAGCACCAGCAATGATGGTAAGAACAATAAGCACAATTGTAAAATGTAAAAGTAGGTCTTCCAAGAGAGTTTACACTATAAATGAAACTGGTATACTCTATTTGGAAAAAGTAAGTAAATACTTCCATTATATGTATGTTTATCAAACTTAGCTACGGACATTTTGTTCTGCCTCACACTGTACATGTTAGCAAGGAAGACCCAAAAATGTTGATAAGGAAAACATTAAGTTTGCATATTTTTATTTTATTGAACAAACAAGTATAAAATCATTAACTTTATTGTTTTTGCAGCAACCACAGCAGCAGCTAATAACAGCACCAGCAATGATGGTAAGAACAATAAGCACAATTGTAAAATGTAAAAGTAGGTCTTCCAAGAGATTTTTGACTATAAATGAAACTGGTATACTCTATTTGGAAAAAGTAAGTAAATACTTCCATTACATGTATGTTTATCAAACTTAGCTACACAATTTTGTTCTGCCTCACACTGTACATGTTAGCAAGAAAGACCCAAAAAATGTTGATAAGGAAAACATTAAGTTTTCATATTTTTATTTTATTGAACAAACAATAATGAAATCATAAACTTTATTGTTTTTGCAGCAACCACAGCAGCAGCTAATAACAGCACCTGCAATGATGGTAAGAACAATAAGCACAATTGTAAAATGTAAAAGTAGGACTTCCAAGAGAGTTTAAACTATAAATGAAACTGGTATACTCTATTTGGAAAAAGTAAGTAAATACTTCCATTACATGTATGTTTATCAAACTTAGCTACAAAAATTGTGTTCTGCCTCACACTGTACATGTTAGCAAGGAACACCCAAAAAATGTTGATAAGGAAAACATGAAGTTTTCATATTTTTATTTTATTGAACAAACAATTATGAAATCATAAACTTTATTGTTTTTGCAGCAACCACAGCAGCAGCTAATAACAGCACCAGCAATGATGGTAAGAACAATAAGCACAATTGTAAAATGTAAAAGTAGGTCTTCCAAGAGAGTTTAAACTATAAATGAAACTGGTATACTCTATTTGGAAAAAGTAAGTGAATACTTCCATTACATGTATGTTTATCAAACTTAGCTACAAAAATTGTGTTCTGCCTCACACTGTACATGTTAGCAAGGAACACCCAAAAAATGTTGATAAGGAAAACATGAAGTTTTCATATTTTTATTTTATTGAACAACATTTTTTAAAATCATGAATATTTTATTGAACAATTTTTTTTTAAATCATGAACTTGATTGTTTTTGCAGCAACCACAGCAGCAGCTAATAACAGCACCAGCAATGATGGTAAGAACAATAAGCACAATTGTAAAATGTAAAAGTAGGTCTTCCAAGAGAGTTTACACTATAAATGAAACTGGTATACTCTATTTGGAAAAAGTAAGTAAATACTTCCATTATATGTATGTTTATCAAACTTAGCTACGGACATTTTGTTCTGCCTCACACTGTACATGTTAGCAAGGAAGACCCAAAAATGTTGATAAGGAAAACATTAAGTTTGCATATTTTTATTTTATTGAACAAACAAGTATAAAATCATTAACTTTATTGTTTTTGCAGCAACCACAGCAGCAGCTAATAACAGCACCAGCAATGATGGTAAGAACAATAAGCACAATTGTAAAATGTAAAAGTAGGTCTTCCAAGAGATTTTTGACTATAAATGAAACTGGTATACTCTATTTTGGAAAAACGAAGTAAATACTTCCATTATATGTATGTTTATCAAACTTAGCTACGGACATTTTGTTCTGCCTCACACTGTACATGTTAGCAAGGAAGACCCAAAAATGTTGATAAGGAAAACATTAAGTTTGCATATTTTTATTTTATTGAACAAACAAGTATAAAATCATTAACTTTATTGTTTTGCAGCAACCACAGCAGCAGCTAATAACAGCACCAGCAATGATGGTAAGAACAATACGCAATTTTAAAATGTAAAAGTAGGTCTTCCAAGAGAGTTTACACTATAAATGAAACTGGTATACTCTATATGGAAAAACTAAGTAAATACTTCCATTATATGTATGTTTATCAAACTTAGCTACTAAAATATTGTTCTGCCTCACACTTTGCATGTTAGCAAGGAACACCCAAAAAATGTTGATAAGGAAAACATGAAGTTTTCATATTTTTATTTTATTGAACAAAATTTTTTAAAATCATGAATATTTTATTGAACAATTTTTTTTTAAATCATGAACTTGATTGTTTTTGCAGCAACCACAGCAGCAGCTAATAACAGCACCAGCAATGATGGTAATGTGGTGAAATGACTTTTGTTGCACATAGGCTAAAATTAAACTTTGTTAACCCACAGAGGGCGCACGTCTACTTTAACGGTGGGGCGCACTGATACATGTTGTAAGGTTGTGAAAAGGAGTAACTTTTGGAATTATTTTATTGTAAGAAGAATTTAGTCTCAGTTTCATCATCACAGGTAGTAGATAAACTACTATGGTTGAGTTCAGTAAATTAATTAGGGTGGAGCGTAGGAAGACTAGCCGAGTTACAGGTCCGGGTCTTATTTGTGTGTCCTTTTCTGTGTTGATCATCGAATATACCAGGTGTCAATAAAGATGAGAGAGTAATTCCATAATTTTAGGGTGGAGGAGAGCGACCTATGGGCCCACACATGACCTGATAATACAGTAGAATAATCAGAGAAGAAGGATCGGTTGGTTTTCTTTGAATGGACGAATCAAATAGTGAATAAATTGAGCCTGTCAACAAGCAACCCAAATCAAGGTGTCAAGCCTCATTAGTCTTCGGACTCTAAATTAAAAACACTACAGATTTTGGTAACACGGATGGGGTTGCTAAATTCGGCTACTTTGCTGGTTATCGTCGGGTGCATTGGCCGAGTTCTGGAGGAGTAAGGATCCGAGTAAAGGACAGCAACACAACAGGATAGAGTGTGGGCTTGGAGTTCCAGACCTGACTGGCTGGTGATTCACTGTTCGGGAGCAGTACAAGTGGAGAAGCCCGGAAGTGCTGTTGGACCCTTTGGAGCTACGAACTGAATCTGTACATTGTGCATAATACATGTGAACAACGATGACCAGTAATTGATCAGCATTGTGAGGTGGGATTATGCTAGTATTAGTGTTATCACATTGTTGATATGATTTAGATATAGGATTAGTTATTCAGTAAATTGCATATGATAATGTGTATGTGTTAGTTATTCTTAGTAAAAACCAACCGATCCTGTTGAAGCATTTAAGTAGAAATTTACCTAGGTGTAGGTGTTTAGGAATTGTCTTTGATTGTACAAATTGGTTTCCATTCAGATTTTTTTTTTGTAATTTGTTGACTCGCAATGGCCACACCCGAGGCTGATCTGGTGACGCGCTTGGTGGCAGGACTTACTGATGCACTTCTGCAAGATAAGTCCAAACATGTTGTTCTGAGGCCCTTTAAGTTGAGTAAATACTATGGTAGGCCTAGTAAACCGGGAGATCCGACCATTATTGAATGGCTTGAAGATGCAGAGGTTTATCTGCAACAATGTCGTATCCCTGAGGCAGATAAGGCTAAGGTAGTTGCTCACCACTTGGCGGGCGTTGCTCGCGATGAAATCAAATGCCACAATGAGGATGTGACGAGTAATTACACAGCGCAAAAAAAAACTCCTGCGACGCCAGTTTGGGGCAGAGGAGTCAGTACAGTCCCTTCAGAAGGCCCTTTTTGAAAGACGGCAAAGAAAAGATGAATCCCTTATGAATTTTTCACGCTCACTCATGCGGATGCATGATCGAATTTTAGAAGTTGCTACAGAAACAGAGAAAAATGCATTGAAGGGTTTAAGAGATAGGGTTTTGATGGGGCAGTTTGTGGCAGGCGCGAGAAATCAGGGTGTAAGGCTTGAGCTGAGGCGCTTGGAGTTGGCCAAACCAGATCAGTGTTTTATCGAAATGAGGGACGCAGCTCATGATTTGTTCAGAGATCTGGAGGAGAACCCTCGGGGTTCTCGACGTGGTGCAAGTGTCCACCACATAGGTGCAGAACACGTTTTAGATAGTGACGAGCCAGTGGCAGATGCTACTGTTGGCATTAACCAAGTAGTTAACAAGCCTCAAGGGGATACACAGTGGCAAAAAGTGTTGCAACAGCAACAAGAGATTCTTAAATGTATGCAAGCACAGCAAGAAACTCTTTGTAAACAGCAGGAACAGATAACTACGCTTATGCAAGCAGTAGTAAAACAAAGTGGGTCGGTGACTAACCAGGGCAAGTTTCCGTTTCCCTGTTATTATTGCAAGCGTACAGGTCACATGAAGCGTGAGTGCAAACTTCGTATGGCTCATGAAAAAGCGAATGAAGGGAAAGGGCAGGCTAAGGAAGATACACAAAATACTGAGTCGGGAAACCAGGCTTCTCTGCCACTGTAGGCCAAGTGACAGAGAGACAATCTGGAAAGGCCTCACCAGTTGGAGGGGTAATAGGGAAGTCTTATGAAGATATACTAACCAGTCTAGTAAAAGAGAGCCCCAAGGCTCAGATTGTGTTAGCTGGAGTGCCAACGGAATGTATCCTCGATACCGGGGCGGAGACATCTCTGATTAGTGCCTCTTTTTATAGGGATCACCTTGAAGGGAAATTACGTGGAGTTCAACCTCTGGGTACTTACCTGCGTGTGTTTGGGGCAGGGAATAGTGAGGTACCAATTGAGGGGTATATACATGCCCCTTTGGTGGTACATAATCAGACTATTGATGCACATTTTTTGGTGGTCAAAGAATTTCCCAAGGGTGAGGCAGGGAATCATAAACATTTTCCAGTATTGTTGGGTTGCAATGTTCTTCATAAGCTGAAGGATGTAGAGGTTGATTTAGGGCGAAAAGGTGCAGATGCATGGATGATGGCCATCAATTGGTATCATCTGACTAAAAACCCAGTAGCCGAGGGGTCACATGGGGCAAATAAGTGTGTACGGGACCCATTGGGTGCTCGTACAGGTAGAAATTCAATACATCTGTTCCCCAGGGAAGTGCGTAGTATAACCTGCTATGTTCCGGCGCACCCAGGCGGCCTTGACGGGCAGACTGTTCTTGTTGAGAGTCTGTCTGGTTATGCAGCGAGTGGAGGTCATTCTCCAGAGCAGGGTCAAATCAGTAATATAGATGGTAATTGCCGTGTTTACAATTCTTGTACAGTAGTTAGTGGTAGATCTGTAAATGTGTTGGTCGCAAATGTAGGGATGCAGGTGCTTGAATTATCTCCACACACAAAGCTTGCTTTGGTGACAGAGGTATCCCCCAAGTCAAATGTTGCACTCGAGACGGGTGTGGATTGTGTCCATGTTTCAGTGAATCATTGCCTAACAGAGTCTCGGGAATATTTATTAGACACTGACCATTCTGAGGCAGCCACTGGTGTAGAATCCAATGAGTCAGACATTGAATTGGGTGGTACCACAGAGTCACTGGTAGGAGAGTTGTATGTATTTGGGGATGGGTCAGAGTACCGGCTTCCGCATGGATTTGAGTCTAGATTTATGTACAGATTTATATAAGGAAGACCAGGACAAGATTGTGCGATTAATTCAGAAACATGATCAGGTGTTCTCAAAGAGCTCTTTGGATATAGGACTTTGTGATAAGGTTCCCCACAAGATTGACACTACTGATGACAGACCGGTTAACCAACCATACAGACGAATTCCTCCGCAACACTTTAAGGAAGTTAGGGAATTGCTCCAGAAGTTCCTTGATCAGGTATATAATACAAAGAGTAATAGTCCCTACGCGAGCCCCATTGTATTGGTCCAGAAAAAGGACGGATCGCTACGGATTTGTGTAGATTATAGGAGGCTTAATGCCAAAACAGTACGAGACTTGTTTCCATTGCCTCGTATTGAGGAGTCTCTGGAGGCGCTCCAGGGTGCAAAGTACTTTTCTTCACTAGACTTAGCCCACGGATACCACCAAGTTGTGATGGACTCGGAATCACAAAGTAAAACGGCATTCAGAGTACCTTTTGGGTTATTTGAATATACCCGAATGCCGTTCGGGCTGGTTAATGCACCTGGAACGTTCCAGAGGGTGATGGAGATGTGCCTCGGTGACTTGAATTTATCTGAGCTTTTGATCTATTTGGACGACATTCTGGTATTTTCCTCTACGGTAGAAGAACACATTGATAGGCTAGACATAGTCTTTGCCAGATTAGCAGATTTTGGACTCAAGATCAAGGGTGGGAAGTGCAAGCTGTTTCGTAGGCAGGTGTCATACTTGGGACATATTGTAGGACCAGAAGGTGTTTCAGTAGACAATGATAAGATTAAAAGAATTGAGGATTGGCCAGTACCCAAGACAGGTGCGCAATTGCGGTCATTTCTGGCTCAGCAGGTTATTATCGGCGCTTTGTATCTGGTTTTTCAAAATTGCAGCACCCTTGCATGCCCTAGTGCCCCTCACTGGCAAAGGGCAATGCAAAATCCAAACCTGCGCCATTCTGTTGGAGTTCTGATGCACAAGTGGCCTTTGCTACTTTGAAGCAGGCCTTGACACAAGCACCAGTGCTGGCATACCCAGATTTTGCTAGGCCATTTGTATTGGAGATAGATGCCGCTTTGCAGGGTCTGGGAGCTTGTTTGGCTCAGAACGACAAGGAAGGCAAGAGACATCCGGTTGCATTTGCTAGTCGGGGGCTAAGGGGGGCAGAAGCTAGGTACCCAGACTTCAGTTCCTTTAAGTTGGAACTTTTGTCCCTAAAGTGGGCTGTGGTAGATAAATTTAGAGATTATCTCCTTGGGGTACCATTTACTGTACTGACAGATAATAACCCTTTGTCTCATCTCCAGACAGCTAAGTTAGGCGCGTGCGAAATGCGTTGGATAGCACAGCTTGCAGCTTTTACTTTCGATGTGAAATTTAGATCGGGGGCTAGTAATCGTGTTGCTGATGCACTAAGTCGCAACCCAGGTCACTCACTAACAGGGGAAGTGGAGGAAATGCTGCAGTGTAAGGTCCACTCCACAGTGGTTCCACTGCAACATATCGGTGTACATAATGTGTTGACTTCCCAGGATACAGGGGCCGGATCTCCAAAAGTCACTAGTCATTCAGGTATTTTCCCATCTTGGACGCCAGAGCAGCTGTCCTCCCTGCAAAGGGCTGACCCAGTGCTCAAGTATGTCTGGAAACGTTGGGATCAAGGTTGGAAACCCGGTGAAGTTTTTCAGATGGAACATGAGGAGCCAGTGGAAGTCAAGTCATGGTTGTGGCAGTGGCCCAGGTTCATTGTAAGGGAGGGTGTTTTGCATCGTTGTGTCATGGACCCATTGCATGGTGAATTAGCTCAGGTACTGATGCCCAAAAGTTTACAACAGAGGGTGTTAGAGGGTTGCCACAATGGGTGGGGACATCAAGGGGTTGTGAAAACTTGTTCCCTCTTCAGACGACGGGTGTTTTGGCCCAAAATGGCCGCTGCGGTGCGTACGCATATCGGTCATTGTAAACAATGTGTTGTCTCTAAGGCGTCAGAGCCTCAAGTGAAAGTGCCAATGCGACACCTCTTGGCATTTCGACCACTCGAAGTGTTAGCCATAGATTTTGTCAAAATTGATCGAGGGGCAGGGGGTATGAGGATATCTTCGTCATGACCGACGTCTATACAACATTTGTTCAGGCATGTCCGTGTAAAGACCAACTTGCAGTAACTGTTGCTAAAGTCTTGAGGAATCAGTGGTTTTCCAAGTTTGGAATACCTTGTCGGTTACATAGTGACCAAGGTCGAAATTTTGAAGGGGAAGTTGTGAGAGAATTATGTGCATTGTATGGCATGAAAAAGACCAGAACAACTCCGTATCACCCTGAGGGGAACGCTCAAACAGAGCGCTTTAACCGGACTCTGTTTGGACTCATTAAGTCCATGGATGAGCGGGATAGGTGGAGGTGGCCAGATCTTTTACAGCACCTTGTGTTTGTATACAATGCTACTCCACATTGCACCACTGGAGTAGCCCCCTATTTGCTTATGTTTGGTAGGGAACCATTGATACCTTTAGATCAGATGTTAGAGAGCCAAAAATGATTGGGACCAAGATTTTGTCAAAGAACAATCTTCCTTGCTCACTAGAGCTAGTGAATTAGTAAAGGAACGAGTAGCAAAGAGCTGCGAACGCAACAAGGCTACTTATGATAGGAAAGTAAAACCTGGCAAACCTATTAAGATTGGTTCCCACGTTCTACTCAGGAAACAAGCGTTCAAAGGACGCCATAAACTGGCCGATGTGTTTGAAAGAGATCCATATGTCGTTTGGATAAATGAACATAACGACGTATATCGTATCCGACCGTTAAAGGGGGGTCCAGAAAGGGTTGTGAACAGAAAACTCTTGCGATTAGATCCCTTTGCAGAAAGCGAAACGGAAAATGAGAGTGATGAGGGGTCTGATGAAGATTCAGATTGGGAGGTCCTGCGCACTGAGCCTTTAGCAGATCAGCCTCTGGGTCAAGATTTACAGGGAGTGAGCAATGTAGAAGTAGGGGAGCACCCCATTTTGGGTGGCTCGACGTCTGGGCACCTAAGAAGTTCTCAAAGAACTACAAAGGGAAAACACAGTAATCCATACAGATTGCCTTCCTCAGCTATGAAGTGATTTGTCTTTACTCTGGTGGCGGGGGTTCTCGGTGGGTTGCAGAAGGTCAGGAAGCTGCTTTGTTGGAAAGACTTGGGGTATCCAGTTTCCACAATGGCACACCTGACTGGAGAGCACTACTGGGCATTCTGGCTACCAGTGGACTGACATGTTTTTGGTCATTGCCAGTGGGAAATTTTGTTAATTTGGAGTTGATTTAGAAGTGGGTTTAGTAGAGCTTCCTCCCCCTTTTTGTACTATTGTATTGCGGAAAAAAAATGAGTTTTGTCCTTTTTGGACACAGTTTTGTTAAACGCTTGCAGAAGAAGCGAGGTTTTCAGTTTGAAATTGAGTTACAGCGTCAAGTAGTTCCTGTAACATGTATTGGTGAGGGTGGTCTCACTTTACGTAGAATTCAGGCAAGGCCTAGAAAGTATTTTGAGTCTTTACGGCAAGCTAACCCATCAGTTTTAATCTTGGACTTGGGTACAAATGATTTATGTGCCAAAGATATTGATTCAAACCAAGTGCACCCTTTACTTTGTGACTTTGTATATGAGTTATCCAGGAGAGGCATTAACCCAGAAGTAATAGTGTTTCTGCCAGTTATACCTAGAACAGGAGGTTTACGGGGTGGCCAAGTTTCACTCGAAGATTTTAATACTCGGGTGGAGAGATTCAATGATCTTATCCAGCAGTCGACCTTTGTGAAAGACCGATGGTGGCTATGGGAGCACAGGGGACTGAGGAATTGCCGGTATAACCTTGATGGAGTCCACCTGAATGCAGCAGGAATGTTACAGTATGAAAAAACGCTGCGCCAGTTGGTTAAGTACTTTGAATCTCGCATCTGGTCATGATTGTTAGATGATAATATAAGTATTGCATTTTGTTTGTTAGTAAAACAGTAAATAAATAAAACAAACAGACAAGTGTTTATTATACTCAGACTCCAATAAAACAAAGAAAACGCAGGTTGAATGAATTCATGCCACAGTCAAAACAACTGTTTTTATTTTGTGCCGGATACCATTTGTTTGGGCAAACCGGTCACTAAGCACAAAAAAAGCGGGTACACCAGACCCAAAAAGCGGGTACACCAGACCCTTAAAAGTGGGTACACCAGACCCTTAAAAGCGGGTACACCAGACCCTTAAAAGCGGGTACACCAGACCCTTACAACAGCGGGTACACCAGACCCTTACAACAGCGGGTAGACCAGACCCTTACAACAGCGGGTAGGCCAGACCCTTACAACAGCGGGTACACAAGACCCTACAAATTGCTGGATATGTCAGTTAAAAACCAAACATTCTTGGGTAGGCCTACACCAGGTTAACTTTACCTCCATGTCTGTATATAATTATAATAAAATGACAAAAGCATGTTTAATAACATAATCAAAAGATACAGTTGCGCTTCCACCGATGGAACATTCAGTCGGAATCATAGCCTCATGAAACTTGCGAGCGCTATGGCAACCATACCCAAACATAACGAATTTAATGACATGAATACTGTAATTATTACAGGTTGATCACAACTCACCAAAATGGGGTTAATGACTGTCTGAACCCTACAAAAATGCCACCCGCGCCAAGCGCGCCCACACAGAGAAAGACAGCCACAACCCATCTTGGAATGATGAAGTGATGGTAACACAAACAAAACCAATTCATCAATAAATTGTATTTATTTATTTATTTATTTATTTATTTATTTATTTATTTATTTATTTATTTATTTATTTATGCCGAGGACGGACGTGTTTCTTTTCGAGCTCCCGTGTAAGGCCTAAATCTTAGCTCTCTCTGACCTGGTAAGGTCCTTGTATTTATATTATAGTGTAATTTATTGTATATAGATACCCATAGACCAAGCCCACCGTGTAAGTTTCTGTTATTTTCGTGTATTTTATGTGTATTTTTTGTTTAGTTTGTGTAGTCGTTTTTGCTGGGCTGGCCGCCATGGCCAGTCAGGCTGGAACATCAGACGTGGGTCAGCCAAGCGTGGCTGGCCCCAAGCCCATTGTTCCTGGTGACGAACCGTTCGCGGGCGTCACCAGGAAGAATGGGGCGTCTTTCAGAGTCATAGACAATGTGTCCATTGAATCCTATATGCAGGAATTTAACAATTGTATGCCAGCACACATTCATGTTGTCTCTGCAAGTAGAATTTCTAATAACCGTATTGCCGTGTACCTGGGTTCTAGAGAGGAGGTAGCCGAAGCTATTTCGCTGGGTCTTACCCACGGCGACCTTTCTGGAACTCAGCCTTGTTCAACCAACCACCCGCCTAACCTTGTCTAATGTATATCCCGAAATCCCTAATTCTGTCCTTCTTCACAACATATCGAGCTTTTGTAAAGTTGTATCCCATCCGGCCCATATCCCTTGGTTTTAAGAACAAACAGCTGTCCCACATAATGTCATTTCGCCGCCACGTCCAGGTCCTAGTCAAACCCAACGTCACTCTCCCCAGTCACATTAATTTCTCCTTTTCTGGTGCTAACTATCGTGTTTTTTTATCTACGGAGTCGGTGCGATGCTTCAACTGCGTGGTGAGTATGGCCACATCAGTCGCTCCTGCAAGAAGCCCGCCCCCACCCGACAACGACGAAGAACCACAAGAACCGGACCAACCTCAACCCCCACCAACTTTCGTTCACGGTAAGAATAAGAAATCTGACCCCAAACACCTCCCTAAGAAGTCCAACCCCTCCACCGCCCCGCCCACCACAGAACCCTCTACTCCCACCCCACCAGCCGGACCCTCCAAGGCCGCCTTTTGTACCCCACCCGTCGCAGGAGGTTTTCAAACACAGAATTGTCCCCGTCCCTAAGCCCCGCCCCCTTTCACACCTGGGGGCTCCTGCGGCGGGGTCCTCGGGGGCGGGCGCCTCCTCTGCGGGGCCCTCGGCCTCATCCGACAAGCCGGTCGCAGCTTCGGCTGCGACTGCGGCCGGTGGGGCTAGTGGTCCTGCTGGGGTGGAGTCTGCCGCCGGGACCTCGTCCGGGTCCTCACGGGTGAAAACAGCCCTTAAGTCACCTGCTCGTGACAACCCAATTCTTATTTTTGGCACTCCCCCTCCCCTCACTAGGCTCTTCTCTGAGGCTGTCACCAAGCGCAAGCTTTCGCCCCAGAAACCTGAAGATGACACACCTCACCTGGTATCCCTGAAATCCCCGCAGCCCCAACGTAAACTAAGGAAAAAGGCCCAAGCCCCCGAACCCCAGACCCCGACCCTCTCGCAGATCCTCAACCACGACACACCTGATGACACGACACACATGGATTTTGACACTCAGCCCTCCCCCTCTAGTCCTCATCACTCCGCTACCCCTACTCTACCCCTGTCACTAGTCCCGCTCCTGCTCCCACCCCACCCCTTCCCCTCCCTCAGTCCGGCCCTGCCCTCACTCCTGCCCATAGCCCCGCCCCTACAGCTAGCTCCACTCCCACTCCTAGCCCAAGACCCGCCCCACCCCTGTCCCCATCCCTGCCCCCATCCCTGCCCCAAGATCCGTCCCTAAACCTACCCCCAACTCCCCCACCTCCACGTCTACCCCTTCCGAATTCCGTAGTTGCAGCATCGGACACCGACTCCTCTACCTGGGATGGTTCACAACCATCCACTGATGATGAATCATCCCAGATAGTGCTTCCTATTATGCCCGGTCCCCAAACGAGTCACAAATCGTTAAATTCCTGTCAAAAGTAAAGTCACAAAGAAACCCCATGTCCATCGCCCAGACCTTCACCAGGACATTCATGGCCTCATACAACTCCTGAGGCCCTTAAACAATAGTTCCCTGGTGCCCTACAACATGCAGCATAGGATTCGCAAACTGGTTAAGAAACTCGAATCCTAATTCATGATGGATAGACTGTACACTCTCATTTCCTTGCTTATGGCGCTCTCGGTAGTTACCCTTAACACTGGAGGCTGTCTTGATACTACTCGTAACGTCACCTTTATCATTACATGTCTAACTTAACCCCAAGACCTGACATCATATTACTGCAAGAAACTTAACATTAACGGAAAAAAAGTCTGTGCTGGAGAAACTGGCACAATTACACCCCCAATTGTGCTCCTGGTACCACACCTGGTTCAGGGGTGACCATTTTAACCCGGAATAATATCAACCTTGTAGCCTCCAGTGTTATTGTTGCTGGCCACATCCTCTTTGCCCAAGTTAAACATAACAATTCTGTTTTTAATATCTACAACTTTCGTCCCCCAGAAAGACAGCATCGCTTTGTCCTTTTGACAAATTTGATTCTTCAGGCCAGCAGGCCGAGGGCGCCATTCTCGTCGGAGGTGACTTTAACTGCACGCTTGATCCTCTTATGGATCGAGCGGATAGGCCGACCGAGCATCGTCCCCGAATATCAGTGGCTCTCAAAAATAGTATGAATAATTTAAACCTGTGTGATGTTTGGCGCAGATTGAACCCTACTAAAAAAAAATTCACTTGATGCGAAAACCCTTGCTCCTGATCAATTTTCTAAAGCTAGGCTTGACCGTGTCTACACCTCCGCCAATCTCTACCCTCAACACGTACATGTGAAATTCTATCTTGCTTTTGTCTGACCACTCTGCAGTTCCTGCCTCCGCCTAAAGCTTCCTTCCCCTCAGCATAGAGGGAGCGCCTACTGGCAATTTAATAATTCCTTCCTTGATGATAAAAATTACCGTGAAATTATACACCTCTTCTGGTCCCAATGGCAAAATGAAAAATCCTCTTTAACAGTATAGGCATGTGGTGGGATTTGGGCAAGGCCCAAATCAAAACCATAACCCAAAAATATAGTTCTAAAATTGTTAAAGAAAAGCGCTCGTCTTTCTCCCGCATAAACTCCTACATCCAAGAACTTCAATCTGCGCCAAACATCACACCCGAGACGCAGCAAATCTTAGAACAACAACGTAACGAATTAAATATTCTCCTTAAAACCAAGCCCAGGCGCCTCGTCAGATCTCGTGTTCAACATTTAAATGAAGTGGACACGAGCTCATCCTATTTCTTTAACCTTGAAAACATCACCTCAGTCTAAAACCCTTGTCTAGCATTCGCCTCCCCAATGGAACAATTACCGAAAACCTGAAGAAATTAGAAAACACTGTCGAAACTTCTATGAACAGCTTTACAGCCATGTCCCAACTGACGAGGCGCCCCTCGGATCCCTTTTTATGTAATTTATCAATTTGATCCTCGAGACGCCGAGGACCTTGATACTCCTCTGCGTCTCGACGAATTAGACTATGCCGTCAGGCAGCTTGGCAAAAACAAAACGCCGGGTTTTGATGGCCTTACTTGAATTCTACACTTTCTTCTGGCCTCTTCTAAAAAATGATTTCTTCTGATGTTCTAAATTTTGCCGTTTTTTCTGGCTCCTTCCACGCTCTTTCAACAAAGCCATTATCTCCTAATCCCTAAAAGGGTGACCTATGCGAAATTTCAAATTGGAGGCCTATCTCGCTCCTTAATACGGATTACAAAAATTTTTGCCAAGCTGCTTGCGAATAGACTAAAACAATTTATTGGTAATGTTGTACAAGATGATCAATCCTACTGCGTCCAAGTGCACAATCTATAATAACCTGAACCTTTACGTGATGTGATTAATTATTGTAATTTTAATGATCTTCTTCTTGGCGTGGTCAACCTTGATCAGCGCAAAGCGTTTGACAACGTTGACCACGTCTACCTTTTCAGTACAATGAGAGCCATGGGGTTCGGGGACAAATTTATTTCACACCTCAATCTCTTGTACAGCAGCGCCGAGAGCCACATCAAAGTTTGTAGGCTCCTTGACCGCGCTGTTTCCCTTTTGAAAGGAATTCGACAAGGCTGCCCGCTCTCGGGCTGCTGTGTACTCGATTGCAATTGAACCCTTTCTTAACAAACTTAAGAATGAAATGCAGGGTCAAAGCTTTTTACCTAATACAAACAACTACTGCTCGGTCTCGGCCTATGCTGACGACGTCACAATTTTCGTCACTTCCGACTCGGCTTTGAAACAATTCAAGAGTGTACAATCTTTTCAGCGAATCTTCTGCTGCGAGTTTAAACTATGAAAAATCCAAGGGTCTATGGGTCGGCTCATGGACCGGACGAGCGACAAGCCCTGAACTTTCACTGGAATAATCAGGGGCTCGTTTTTCTTGGAGTTCACCTGGGAATAACAACAATTACAACAAACAAAATTGGGAAAATTGTAAAGCAAAACTCTCCAAAACCCTGACCAGCTGGAAACCTCTCTCTCCCATATTTTCTTTCAAAGGCAAAGTATTAATCGCCAATCAAATTGCTGCCACCAAAGTTTTTCACTCTCTCGCCGTTTTGTCTTGTCCCGAAAACATCTTAGGTGAACTCCAAAAGATGCTTGTCGACTTCGTCTGGTCCCACAAACGCCATCTCCTTAAAAAACAAATTCTTCATCAGTCTTGTAATAAAGGTGGACTTGGTCTGGCTTGTCTCCAGGCACGCAGCCTCACTTTCAAGTTCAAACATCTACAACGTTACCTTCAATTTAATACCCACCCTTGCTTTTTGATGATGGACGTATACTTACGTCAATATAAACGTTTAGATTTACATTACCAACTTTTCCTACTTAACTTAGAACCCAAATTTTTCACCAGCTTGCCAGTTTTTTACAGTGAGGTCTTGCGTGCCTGGTTGACCCTTGAAGCTCGTATTGAAACACCTCCGGACTCTATCAACCATGTCCTAAATTTACCGGTAATTTACCCACCTTAATCGATCCCTTGCCGGGCGGCACGGCTTTTCGCCTCTCGACTCTGGGACAACAACATCTATCTCATCAAGAACCTACTCAACATCAATACTGGAAAGTGGCTTCAAGCTCAGGAACCCAATTGTCTTCTGCATCTTCTCGTCCTTTGTCATCTCGTCTTTTGAGTAAAGACCTCTCGCCTGCACCAGTCCTTGACTTCGTCTTTCCCAACCGCTTTTCAACTTGACTGGATTCCTTCATCTCCTGCTCAACTTCGCGATGTCCCCCTCTCGCCCTACTTCACCCGGCCAGGTTCTCTTCGATGTCGACAAAGACGCTTTCTTCAACCTCTAAGACTTTGTACAGTTTCTACAACCAAATGAACGACTTACCTTCAGCTCCACTTACTCCTGGCACGGACTTGGCTTATTTTCCGCCTTCCCACCACGTTCCTTGGAAGGCAATTTATCAGTTTCCCACATCCAAGAAAGAAGGGGACGTCCAATACAAACTTCTACATAACGTCTTACCCTCACTACCGGTCCTCCATCATCTAAACCCCAGCATCTCCTCCACCTGTGGATGGTGCGGCGAGAGAGGCACTATTGTCCACCTGTTCATCACTTGCCCATCCATTCAGCCTGTTTTCGTCTTCTCCATCGGCTCATCGACCGCCTCCTACCCAACCTCGCTATCAGTTTCGACACCTATTGGACTCTCATTCCCTATGCTCAGAGTCGAGACAAAATAGCCGTCCGCCTGGCAAACTTTCTCATTATTAGCTTGAAAAACATAATATATTGGTTATACCGTACGTGCAGTAAATCTGACCCTCTCACTGTCTGGCAATACCGCCTCAAAAAAAAAAATTATCCTTGAACTTAATTACTACACACTTATCAATTCTATCTCATCTTTCCTTGACAAGTGGTCAATCAATAACACCCTTTTGTCTACACACCACTGGTAAACTGACATGGTTAATTTAATTACAACATAAATTCTTTTCTAATGATTATAAAACATATATATACTTGTAAATACTGTCTTCAAGGAGTTTTTGAATAAAATGTTTCCTTGAAAAGTAAAAAGTATTTATTATTTATTTATTTATTTATTTATTTATTCCTCCCTCCCCAGGTCACCGAGGCGTAGGTCGCCGCCCCTCCGGCGGGACGTGGTGTTTTTTCACCGCCCACCCCGGTGGCCTGACTTTTTTCCCAACAGGGGCCTACTGGACAGTGGGCACGAGGTGCCCACATCCAGACGCCAGTGGGCCCCACTCCTTTTTTCCCTTCCTCCCTTCCCTAAGTCCTCACCTTCCCGCTTAAACCCCTCCGACGAGTGTGACCACAACATCAATGTGGCAGAAGTTATTTATTTAATTGTTTTTCCCAGAAAAAAGCCACATGCCTGGGAGTCATTGATATCCTAAAGTGGACCATTCCACATATCTTAGAAGGGTGTCAGTTCCCAGAGTTGTGTGTTTTTTTTCCTGGCTGAAAAGAAATTGCTGCCATATGTATGTGCACAAAACCAACCATCCATTGTGTACACATAAAGACCTACCCAGATCTCAACCTCTGATAAGTGGAACCATCTGTTTGGCATCTGTATGTTCTTTGATGTCTTTATATGTGCTAGTGCTCGGGCATAACCCATCCAACCCCCCAGACAGAGTGTCTGCATTCTGTTACACCATGGTTACACACTGAAGAGATATGGCTGAGAGATATGCTGCATAAGTATATGGCTGTTTGGTGTTTGCCAGTCATATACAGGAGAGAGCCACACCACACAGCCGTCGTGTCATCTGGGGTTGTAAATAATACTAGACCATAGCAGGTGCATGTGGAAGTCATTTGATTGATGTAACAAATTAATTGGGAATGTATAGATAATACTTTTAATATCATTAATAGGGTGCCACAGCAAAGTGGCCAGGTACCACGTTCGAATAAAGTGGTAGGTACCTCTCGTCGGAGTGTTAATTATTACTGATTCTTGCTGATCGCTATTTTTTTGTTTCAATTATTATACTGATTGATTTAATTATAATTCATGTATATTGATCTCATAAATTGACTGTCAAGTTCTGATTTAATTATTATTCTTTTAATTCTGTATATACTGTATTCCTCAAGGATTTTGAAATAAAGTTTTCCTTGAAAAAAAGTAAAAAAAGTATTTATTTATTTATTTATTTATTTATTTATGCCGAAGACGGACGTGTTTCTTTTCGAGCTCCCGTGTAAGGCCTAAATCTTAGCTCTCTCTGACCTGGTAAGGTCCTTGTATTTATATTATAGTGTAATTTATTGTATATAGATACCCATAGACCAAGCCCACCGTGTAAGTTTCTGTTATTTTCGTGTATTTTATGTGTATTTTTTGTTTAGTTTGTAGTAGTCGTTTTGCTGGGCTGGCTGCCATGGCCAGTCAGGCTGGAACATCAGGCGTGGGTCAGCCAAGCGGTTGGCCCCATCTCATTGTTCCTGGTGACGAACCGTTCGTGGCGTCACCAGGAAGAATGGGGCGTCTTCTTCAGAGTCATAGACAATGTGTCCATTGAATCTATATGCAGGAATTTAACAATTGTATGCCAACACACATTCATGTTGTCTCTGCAAGTAGAATTTCTAATAACCGTATTGCCGTGTACCTGGGTTCTAGAGAGGAGGTAGCCGAAGCTATTTCGCTGGGTCTTACCCACGGCGACTCTTTTCTGGAACCCAGCCCCTTTGTTCAACCAACCACCGCCTAACCTTGTCTAATGTATATCCTGAAATCCTTTAATTCTGTCCTTCTTCACAACATATCGAGCTTTTGTAAAGTTGTATCCCCTATTCGGCCCATACCCCTTGGTTTTAAGAACAAACAGCTGTCCCATATAATGTCATTTCGCCGCCACGTCCAGGTCCCAGTCAAACCCAACGTCACTCTCCCCGGTCACATTAATTTCTCCTTTTCTGGTGCTAACTATCGTGTTTTTTTTATCTACGGAGTCGGTGCGATGCTTCAACTGCGGTGAGTTTGGCCACATCAGTCGCTCCTGCAAGAAGCCCCGCCCCCCACCCGACAACGACGACGAATCACAAGAACCGACCAACCCCCTCAACCCCCCACCAACTTTCGTTCACGGTAAGAATAAGAAATCTGACCCCAAACACCTCCCTAAGAAGTCCAACCCCTCCACCGCCCCGCCCACCACAGAACCCTCTAATACCACCCCACTAGCCGGACCCTCCAAGGCCGCCATTTTGTACCCACCCGTCGCAGGAGGTTTTCAAACATAGAATTGCCCTGTACCTAAGCCCCCGCCCCTTCACACCTGGGGCTCTTCTGCAGGGTCCGGGGCGGGCGCCTCCTCTGCTGGGCCCTCGGCCTCATCCGACAAGCCGGTCGCAGCTTCGGCTGCGACTGCGGCCGGTGGGGCTAGTGGTCCTGCTGTGGAGTCTGCCGCCGGGACCCTCGTCCGGGTCCCCACGGTGAAAACAGCTCTTAAGTCACCTGCTCGTGACAACCCAATTCTTATTTTGGCACCCCTCCCTCACTAGGCTCTTCACTGAGGTTGTCACCAAGCGCAAGTTTTCGCCCCAGAAACCTGAAGATGACACACCCTCACCTGGTATCCCTGAAATCCCTGCAGCCCCCAACGTAACCAAGGAAAAGGCCCAAGCCCCGAACCCCAGACCCTGACCTCTCGCAGATTCTCGATAACGACACACCTGATGACACGACACACATGGATTTTGACACCAGTCCTCCCCCTCTAGTCCTCATCACTCCGCTACCCCACACTCTACCCCTGTCACTAGCCCTGCTCCCACCCCCACCCTTCCCCTCCCCTCAGTCCGTCCCTGCCCCCACTCCTGCCCATAGCCCCGCCCCTACAGCTAGCTCCACTCCCACTCCCAGCCCAAGACCCGCCCCCACCCCTGTCCCCATCCCTGCCCCCATCCCTGCCCCAAGATCCGTCCCTAAACCTACCCCCAACCCCCACCTCCACGTCTACCCCTTCCGAACTCCGTAGTTGCAGCATCGGACACCGACTCCTCGACCTGGGATGGTTCACAACCATCCACTGATGATGAATCATCCCAGATAGTGCTTCCTATTATGCCCGGTCCCCTAAACGAGTCACAAATCGTTAAATTCCTGTCTAAAGTAAAGTCACAAAGAAACCCCATGTCCATCGCCCAGACCTTCACCATGACATTCAGGGCCTCATACAACAACTGAGGCCCTTAAACAATAGTTCCCTGGTGCCCTACAACATGCAGCATAGGGATTCGCAAACTGGTTAAGAAACTCGAATCCTAATTAAATTCATGATGGATAGACTGTGGCTCTCATTTCCTTGCTTATGGCGCTCTCGGTAGTTACCCTTAACACTGGAGGCTGTCTTGATACTACTCGTAACGTCACCTTTTATCATTACATGTCTAACTTAACCCCAAGACCTGACATCATATTACTGCAAGAAACTTACACATTAACGGAAAAAAGTCTGTGCTGGAGAAACTGGCACAGTTACACCCCCAATTGTGCTCCTGGTACCACACCTGGTTCAGGGGTGACCATTTTAACCCGGAATAATATCAACCTTGTAGCCTCCAGTGTTATTGTTGCTGGCCACATCCTCTTTGCCCAAGTTAAACATAACAATTCTGTTTTTAATATCTACAACTTTCTCGTCCCCAGAAAGACAGCATCGCTTTGTCCTTTTTTGACAAATTCGATTCTCACTGTGGCCAGCTTGCTGAGGGCGCCATTCTCGTCGGAGGTGACTTTAACTGCACGCTTGATCCTCTTATGGATCGAGCGGATAGGCCGACCGAGCATCGTCCCCGAATCTCAGTGGCTCTCAAAAATAGTATGAATAATTTAAACCTGTGTGATGTTTGGCGCAGATTGAACCCTACTAAAAAAAAATTCACTTGGATGCGAAAAACCCCTTTGCTCCTGATCAATTTTCTAAAGCTAGGCTTGACCGTGTCTACATCATCTCCGCCAATCTTACCTTCAACACGTACATGTGAAATTCTATCTTGCTCTTTGTCTGACCACTCTGCAGTTCGCCTCCGCCTAAAGCTTCCTTCCCTCAGCATAGAGGGAGCGCTCACTGGCAATTTAATAATTCTCTCCTTGATGATAAAATTACGTGAAATTATACACCTCTTCTGGTCCCAATGGCAAAATGAAAATCCTCTTTAACAGTATAGGCATAGGTGGGATTTGGGCAAGGCCCAAATCAAAACCATAACCCAAAAATATAGTTCTAAATTGTTAAAGAAAAGCGCTCGTCTTTCTCCCGCATAAACTCCTACATACAAGAACTTCAATCTGCGCCAAACATCACACCCGAGACGCAGCAAATCTAGAACAACAACGTAACGAATTAAATATTATCCTTAAAACCAAGCCCAGGGCGCCCTCGTCAGATCTCGTGTTCAACATTTAAATGAAGTGGACACGAGCTCATCCTATTTCCTTTAACCTTGAAAAACATCACTCTCAGTCTAAAACCTTGTCTAGCATTCGCCTCCCAATGGAACAATTACCGAAACCCGAAGAAATTAGAAAACACTGTCGAAAACTTCTTATGAACAGCTTTACAGCCATGTCCCAACTGACGAGGGCGCCCTCGGATCCTTTATGTAATTTAACAAATTTGATCCTGGAGACGCCGAGGACCTTGATACTCTGCGTCTCGACGAATTAGACCATGCCGTCAAGCAGCTTGGCAAAACAAAACGCCGGGTTTTGATGGCCTTACTTGAATTCTACACTTTCTTCTGGCCTCTTCTAAAATGATTTCTTCGATGTTCTTAACTTTGCCGTTTTTCTGGCTCCCTTCCGCTCTTTCAACAAAGCCATTATCTCCCTAATCCCTAAAAGGTGACCTCATGAAATTTCAAATTGGCGGCCTATCTCGCTCCTTAATACGGATTACAAAATTTTTGCCAAGCTGCTTGCGAATAGACTCAAAACAATTTATTGGTACGTTGTACAAGATGATCAATCCTACTGCGTCCCTGGGCGCACAATCTATAATAACCTGAACCTTTACGTGATGTGATTAATTATTGTAATTTTAATGATCTTCTTCTTGGTGTGGTCAACCTTGATCAGCGCAAAGCGTTTGACAACGTTGACCACGTCTACCTTTTCAGTACAATGAGATTATGGGGTTCGGGACAAATTTATTTCACACCTCAATCTCTTTGTACAGCAGCGCCGAGAGCCACATCAAAGTTTGTGGCTCCTTGACCGCGCCGTTTCCCTTTTTGAAAGGAATTCGACAAGGCTGCCTGCGCTCGGGCTGCTGTACTCGATTGCAATTGAACCCTTTCAACAAACTTAGAAATGAAATGCAGGTCAAAGTTTTCTTTACCTAATACAAACAACTACTGCTCGGTCTCGGCCTATGCTGACGACGTCACAATTTTCGTCACTCCCGACTCGGGCTTGAAACAATTCAAAGAGTGTACAATCTTTTCAGCGAATCTTCTGCTGCGAGTTTAAACTATGAAAAATCCAAGGGTCTATGGGTCGGCTCATGGACCGGACGAAGGACAAGCCCATGAACTTTCACTGGAATAATCAGGGCCTCGTTTTTCTTGGAGTTCACCTGGGAAATAACAACAATTACAACAAACAAAATTGGGAAAATTGTAAAGCAAAACTCTCCAAAACCCTGACCAGCTGGAAACCTCTCTCCCATATTTTCTTTTCAAAGGCAAAGTATTAATCGCCAAATCAAATTGCTGCCACCAAAGTCTTTTCACTCTCGCCGTTTTGTCTTGTCCCTGAAAACATCCTAGGTGAACTCCAAAGATGCTTGTTGACTTCGTCTGGTCCCACAAACGCCATCTCCTTAAAAAACAAATTCTTCATCAGTCTTGTAATAAAGGTGGACTTGGTCTGGCTTGTCTCCAGGCACGCAGCCTCACTTTCAAGTTCAAACATCTACAACGTTACCTTCAATTTAATACCCACCCTTGCTTTTTGATGATGGACGTATACTTACGTCAATATAAACGTTTAGATTTAAATTACCAACTTTTCCTACTTAACTTAGAACCCAAATTTTTCACCAGCTTGCCAGTTTTTTTACAGTGAGGTCTTGCGTGCCTGGTTGACCCTCGAAGCTCGTATTGAAACACCTCCGGACTCTATCAACCATGTCCTAAATTTACCGGTAATTTACCCACCTTTAATCGATCCCTTGCTGGGCGGCACGGCTTTCGCCTCTCGACTCTGGGACAACAACATCTATCTCATCAAGAACCCACTCAACATCAATACTGGAAAGTGGCTTCAAGCTCAGGAACCCAATTGTCTTCTGCATCTTCTCGTCCTTTGTCATCTCGTCTTCTGAGTAAAGACCTCTCTGCCTGCACCAGTCCTTGACTTCGTCTTCCCAACGCTTTTCAACTTGATTGGATTCCTTCATCTCCTGCTCAACTTCGCGATGTCCCTCTCGCCCAACTTCACCCGGCCAGGTTCTCTTCGATGTCGACAAAGACGCCCTTTCTTCAACCTCTAAGACTTTGTACAGTTTCTACAACCAAATGAACGACTTACCTTCAGCTCCACTTACCCCTGGGCACGGACTTGGCTTTTTTCCGCCTTCCCACCACGTTCCTTGGAAGGCAATTTATCAGTTTCCCACATCCAAGAAAGAAGGGGACGTCCAATACAAACTTCTACATAACGTCTTACCCTCACTACCGGTCCTCCATCATCTAAACCCCAGCATCTCCTCCACCTGTGGATGGTGCGGCGAGAGAGGCACTATTGTCCACCTATTCATCACTTGCCCATCCATTCAACTTGCTCTTCGTCTTCTCCATCGGCTCATCGACCGCCTCCTACCCAACCTCGCTATCAGTTTCGACACCTATGCTCAGAGTCGAGACAAAATGGCCGTCCGCCTGGCAAACTTTCTCATTATTAGCTTGAAAAACATAATATATTGGTTATACCGTACGTGCAGTAAATCTGACCCTCTCACTGTCTGGCAATACCGCCTCAAAATAAAATTATCCTTGAACTTAATTACTACACACTTATCAATTTATCTCTTCTTTCCTTGACAAGTGGTCTATCATCAATACTTTTTGTCTACACTACCGGTAAACTGACATGGTTAATTTAATTACAACTTTAATACTTTCTAATGATTATATTAATATATATATACTTGTAAATACTGTTTTCAAGGAGCTTTTGAATTTCCTTGAAAAAGTTTACAAGTGTTTATTATTGTTATTTATTTATTCCTCCTCCCCAGGTCACCGAGGCGCGGGTTGTCGCCGCCCCTCCTCGGCGGGACGTGGTGTCTTTTCACCGCCCACCCCGGTGGCCTGACTTTTTCCCAACAGGGGCCTACTGACAGTGGGCACGAGGTGCCCACATCCAGACGCCAGTGGGCCCCACTCCTCCTTCCCCTTCCCTCCCTTCCCTAAGTCCTCCCTTTCCCCGCTTAATTTTCTGATACCCGCTGTTTGCTCTGTCAAGTTAATTTTTACCATATAAATTAATTGACTGTAGCTGTAAGTTTACTTGTTAATGTTTCAATTATTGTACTGATTTATTTATTATTCTTTTATCCCTGTACATACTATGCTCTTCAAGAATTTGAATAAAGTTTTCCTTGAAAAAAGTAAAAAAAAGTATTTATTTTTGTTTATTTATTTATTTATTTATTTATTTATTTATTTATTTATTTATTTATTTATTTATTTATTTATTTATTTATTTATTTATTTATTTATTTATTTATTTATTTATTTATTTATTTATTTATTTATTTATTTATTTATTTATTTATTTATTTATTTATTTATTTATTTATTTATTTATTTATTTATTTATTTATTTTATTTATTTATTTATTTATTTATTTATTTATTTATTTATTTATTTATTTATTTATTTATTTATTTATTTATTTATTTATTTATTTATTTATTTATTTATTTATTTATTTATTTATTTATTTATTTATTTATTTATTTATTTATTTATTTATTTATTTATTTATTTATTTATTTATTTATTTATTTTGTGAGCGGACGTGTTTCTCCTGAGCTCCTGCGTAAGTCTTACATTTTAGCTTTCCTGACCTGTATGGTCCTTGTTTTCACTACAATTTTGTATTATATTGTATGTAGATATTGCTAGACCAAGTCCACCCTGTATATTTGTTCATTTTGTTGTATTTTAACAAATTTTTGGTTCATGCTTGTTGGGTTCTTTGCTTTGCTTTGCTGGCCATCATGGCCGCGCGGAGCAGGTCCCTCTCCACTGTTGGGCGTCCAGGCGTGTCCACGGACGCCCGATATTATCCCATTGTTCCTGGAAAGAACCATTCCCGGCGTCACCAGGAACAATGGCATTGCATTTCAAGCTATAGAAAACGTGTCACCAAATAACTATCTCACCAGTTTTTCTCGTTCTTTTCCCAATCTTCGTATCTGTTCAGCGAGTAGAATTTCCAAAATCGTATCGTTGTTTACCTGAGCTCGAGGATGATGTCGCTGACGCCATATCCCACGGGTTGACGCACGGCGACTCATTTCGAGCTCTCCCCTCTTGTTCAACCTACTACTCGTCTGACCTCTCTAACGTGTACCCCGTGAAATTCCAAACTATGTCCCAAATAAAATATCTAGCGTTTTTGTAAAGTTGTATCCCCTATCCGACCCATACCCATAGGAATGAAAAACAAGGATCTCTCTCATGTAATGTCTTTTCGTCGGCAAGTCCAGGTATTGTTCAAGCCAAATATCACCCCTCCTGACAGCATGAACTTCTCCGGTATTAACTATCGTGTCTTTCTTTCCACGGAGACGGTTCGCTGCTTCAACTGCGGAGAGTACGGTCATTATTAGTAGATCTTGCAAGAAACCCCCCACCCGTGATAATCAACAAGGTAAGCCCGACAATCCCCTGAATCCCCCTCCCACATTCAAGCATCAGAAGTCCGACCCTAAACATCCTGCCAAAACATCCAAACCCTTAACCTCTCCTCCAGTCTCTCCCGAACGCGGCCCCCGACCCTTGTCGGGGACCGCGGGCTCTCCGGCAGCCGAACCCGTCGCAAGCGGCAGAGACCTTGGGCCCCGACCTGCGTCGGGGCCCGGGGTCTCTGCAGGTGCACCTACGCACACGCCTGCTCGGGCCCGGTCCGCTGCGGCCGCTCAGGCTTCTGCTCCGGCCTCTACCGGGGCTTCAGCTGTGAGCGGTGGACGCCGGAACTCCCGATCTCTGTCGGGATCCCCCGGTTCTGATCCCGCAGTGCCCGGGGGCGGTGGTGCCTGGACCCACGCTGGGCACTCCTCTGCCTCCGGTACCGACGAAATGGACACCAACAATTTCATCTGGGGCACTCCACCTGCCCCGACGAGATTGTATTCCGATGCCGTGACTAAACGCAAATTCTCCCCTACCAAATCCCCTGATGAAGGTCCCCGCCTGATTCCCCTGAAGTCTCCTAACTCCCAACGAAAACTAAGGAAAAAAACCCAAACTGACTGCCCCCACAGAACCCAGCACCCCACTCTAACCCAAGCTCTAGACTTCACCCGAAAACCCACGGCATCGCCAGATACTTCCACCCAATCCTCCCCCACCCCTTCATCCCAACCCACCCCCACCCCTTCATCCCAAGCCACACCTTTACCTTCCTCCCAACTCACCCCACCCCACTCCCTTCCAACCCACCCCACTCCCTTCCTCCCAACCCACCCTACTCCCTTCCTCCCAACCCACCCCACTCCCTTCCTCCCAACCCACCCCACTCCCTTCCTCCCAACCCACCCCACTCCCTTCCTCCCACCCCACCCCACCCCACTCCCTTCACCCACCCCTGACTCTACCCTAGTTGTCCCTGAAACCCCCATCCCTCTTCCAATCCAAATACCCCTTCCCCCGCTCCATCCACTCTTACCACCATGTCCACCTCTGACCGTCTCTCCGTGGATGAAACCAGCGAGGACTCGTCTCTGTGGGAGGAGGAAGAAGCCTATCCTACCTCCCTCCCAACCCTCCCAACCCTCAATAAACCTCTCAATCACCAAGACCTTGTTGCATTCATCTCGTCTGTGAAATGTCAACGGAAACCTATAGAAATCGCACGCAAATTCACCCATAACATACCTGGACTTGTTCGTCAACTCAAGCCCTTACGTAACAGCCCACTCCTTCAAAATGCTATGCAGCAGAGGATAAAAAAACTCATAAAAAAACTCGATGCTAAATAACACTCTTACCATGGATTTCTTTGTTAGATTCTTTTCCCTCTCCTTTGTAATGGCACTGTCACTAATTACCCTTAACACCGGAGGCTGTTGCAATATCCCCCGTAATGCCTCTCTGAAAGATCATTTTGAACTTCTTGCCTCAAAAATGATATTATTCTTTTTCAGGAAACTTATAACGATAAAGTAATCACCCTGCTGGAAAATTGGCCCAACTACATCCCTATTTGTGCTCCTGGGAGTGCACCGGGATCTGGAGTCACCACACTTATTCATCGCAATATCGAAGCAATAGCCTCCGGTGTTATCGCCAGTGGTTCTATTTTATATGTTAAAGTTAAAATTAATAATGATATCTTCAATATAGGTGGACTTGGTTTAGCTTGTCTCCAAGCACACAGCCTCACTTTCAGATTGAACTGTATTCAACGTTATCTCCAATTTAATTCCCATCCTTGTTTCTGTCTTATGGATTACTTTCTTCGACAACACAAACACTTGAATCTTGATTACCAAATTTTTCTTACTGATATCGATTCCAAATATCTTACCAGTCTGCCTGTTTTCTACAGTGAGGTCCTGCGTGCTTGGATGACACTTGGAGCTCGAGTAGAAACACCCGCCAAATCAATCAACCATGTTATAAATCTCCCCCTAATCTACCATCCTTTTATCCGTGACTTGCCCGGGCGCTCGGTTCTCTCTGCTCGACTCCTCGCGGGTGGAGTCAGGCTCGTCAGAAACCTCATCAACCTGAACACCGGCACCTGGCTGAATACTGAGGATCTTCACTTTCCAACCTCGAGTCTCCGTCTCCCTTCACTTCGTATTCTACATAATGAACTCTCTCGCCTGCACCATGCCATCTCTACATCCTTTCCGTCACTCTTCGACAACACCGGACTTCTTCAGGACTTACCTCACTTCTCCACCATCGCCTCTCGCCCTGAATCATCCGGCCAAGTCTTCCTAGATGGTAAAACGGACAGCCTCACTGCAACCTCCAAATCTATCTATGGAAATTTTAATCACCACGTCAACGAGCTCTTTTCGTCTTCATCTACCCACTGGCATGAACTTGGTTTCCTCCCTCCTTCACACAACATCCCATGGAAAGCAATCTACCAGCTGCCAACTTCCAAGAAGGAGGGAGATGTCCAGTTCAAACTCTTCCATAACATCCCGCCGTCTCTTACCGTCCTTCATCACCTGAATCCTGCCATCCCATCATCCTGCGGCTGGTGCGGCGAGAGAGGCACGATACATCACCTCTTCATCATCTGTCCGTCCATTCAGCCCGCCCTCAACCTTCTGCACAAGCTACTTTCGCACCTTCTTCCTGATATCAAGCTGAACTTTGACCTTTACTGGGCCTTGATTCCTCACGCCCGGGGTCGAAGCAGGGAGACCGTGTGCCTGGCAAATTTCTGGCTTTACCGAACCACAAATTTCTTGAGCACAATTACCAAATTCCTCCCTAAATGGTCCATCAACGATACTCTCTTTACTATGCAAATGACAAAATAACATGGTTGATTTAATTCTGTAATAATTTAATTTTTCCCTCCCTCCCCAGGTCACCGAGGCGTGGGTAGTCGCCGCCCCTCCTCGGCGGGACGTGGTGTCTTTTCACCGCCCCACCCCGGTGGCCTGACCTTTTCCCAACAGGGACCTACTGGCAGTGGGCACGAGGTGCCCACATCCAGACGCCAGTGAGCCCTACTCCTTCCCCTTCCTTCCCTTCCCTGAGTCCTCACCTTCCCCGCTTAATTATGACTGATACCTGCTGATTGCTATTTTTGATCAAATTATTGACTGTAAGTTTACTTGTTAATGTTTCAACTGATTTAATTATAATTCTTTTATTTCTGTATATACTGTGTTCTTCAAAGATTTGAAATAAAGTTTTCCTTGAAAAAAGTAAAAAGTATTTCTTTCTTTCTTTCTTTCTTTCTTTCTTTCTTTCTTTCTTTCTTTCTTTCTTTCTTTCTTTCTTTCTTTCTTTCTTTCTTTCTTTCTTTCTTTCTTTCTTTCTTTCTTTCTTTCTTTCTTTCTTTCTTTCTTTCTTTTTTACACACACTTCGCATCAAACTTAACGACTTCGGCCTAAAACTTCCTTGCGACAGTAGATTTTCCCAGGTTGTCTCCGCGTACGCGGATGACATTACTATTTTTTTAACCGATAATCGTGGTTTCGACATTGTCAAAGACGTTTATTCTTTGTACAGCCAAGCCTCTGCTGCTCAGTTAAATTATGTCAAATCCCAGGGTCTGTGGGTCGGTTCGTGGACATCTAGATCTGACCAACCCTCCATTTCCAATGGAATAGTGAGGGTTTGGTCTTCCTTGGAATTCACCTTGGCAACTCTAATCATTTCATCCAAAAAAACTGGCAATCGTGCCGACAAAAGCTCGACAAATGTCTCTCTCGCTGGAAACGCTTTTCCTTAAAAATGTCTCTCAAAGGTCGAGTTCTGATAGCCAATCAACTTGCCGCCTCCAAACTTTTTCACACTCTCGCCACACTGTGCCCCCCAGAATATATCTTAGGTGAATTCCAAGGAAAACTTATTGATTTTATTTGGAATAATGGCAAACACTTGTTAAAGAAATCTATTTTATATCAAAACCCAGACAGAGGGGACTGGGACTTTCCTGTCTCCAGGCACGCGTGCTCACTTTCCGATTCAATTTATTACTTTCTTTTCTCAAGCATCCCCAACATCATCCATCGTTTGATTTCATCAGGTTTTATTTCCGCCAATATCGAAAACTCGGGTTCGACCACGAACTCTTCAATTCTGTTATTGATTCCCATTTTCTCTCTCACCTACCCACATTTCACAGTGAGTTACTGCGTGCCTGGATAACAATAAGAGCTCGAATTACAACACTGCCTACCGAATTTTCTTCTTTTGTGAATTTACCAGTTAATAGCTCTTTTTTCAATGAGATTAACAGGGACGGATGGCCTCCTGAACAGCGACTTATGGCGCGTGGGATCCGACTCGTTAAACACCTGCTCGACGAAACCACTGGTGCATGGCTTCCCCCTGAACACTACCGAGAATCGACACTGCCTAGGATATCCACCCGATGTCTCTCCAGCGACTTGGAAAAACACACAGTATCATTTGTAAACTCTCCAGCGACTTTAACGAAAAAGGATGCCGTCCCGGTCGGGTAAATCTTCTCGTCTCAACCGCTGCCCCCGCCCCCCCCACCGGACATCACAATTGAGCCAGATATTGACGGTCTGATCGCTCCTACGAAAACTATCTACAATAGCATCAACGCCACTATCAACTCCTTTCCTGCCACGACAATCACCCATTGGCACAAAATCGGCTACCTCGATGAGAACACTAATTTCAAATGGAAGGAAACACACCGTCTCCCGACCTCAAAAAAAGAAGGTGACATCCAGTTTAAACTTTTCCACAATTTTTTGCCGTCGCTACCAGTACTCCACCACATCGACCTGAATCATTCTCCTCAGTGCGGGTGGTGTGGGCAAAAAGGCACAATTGACCATCTTTTCATCACCTGTCCGGCTATACAACCATCCTTGAATCTTCTACACACTCTTCTCCAACGTCTTCTTCCACAAACAACCTTGACTTTCGACTCCTACTGGACGCTTATCCCACACGCCAAGGGTCGCGGAAAGGAAGTCGTCCGTCTCTGCAATTATCTCATTATTAGTTTTAAAGCTGCTATTTACTGGCTTTATCTCAAATCTTTTTTTGTAGATCCATTAATTGTATGGCGAAATCGCGTCAAACACAAAATTCTGTCCGACTACTTTTACTACAAATCTTCCAATAACTTCTCCGCTTTCAAAAAAACATGGTACATCCATGACGCCATTTTCACTTTAACCGAAAAGAAAATCACTTGGTTTATTTAAAACACGATTTCGCCACTTTTTTTCCCATTGTTTATGCGCTTATCGCATTTCTCTTTTTGTATAAATTTAATCTATTTGCTTATGTATTCAATTGAAACTGTCTTATTTTAATTTGTGTATATTGTTTTAATATTGATTAGACAATAAAGTTTCAGTTGAAAAGTCTTTCTTTCTTTCTTTCTTTCTTTCTTTCTTTCTTTCTTTCTTTCTTTCTTTCTTTCTTTCTTTCTTTCTTTCTTTCTACCTGCTTAACAATCAGTAAACAAGTAGCCCAATGTCAGCCGATTGTTTTGGCATACAGCCAAATACCAGGGGCCAATAATGAAAGACAAGTAATAAAACACTTCCCACGAGTGAGGGCGCAATACACAAAACTGATGGCAAGCATTTTGCATGAAGTGCAATAACACGCAACCGGAGAGGAAAGCCCCAGCATGTGATAGAACAATGTAAGTTTACGCTGAGCATAAGACCTTTTATCCTAAAGGTGATAAAAGGAATTGTAACTTTAAGACGTTTAAGATGTTGTTTAAAAATGGGTTGTTGCAAAACAAATCATGGAGATTGTGTACATACATGTAATTTTTGTGGTATGCCGAATCATTCAATCGATCTCCAGGAGTTGATCGAACCAGTAGGGGAGATTGTGGTGAAATGACTTTTGTTGCACATAGGGTAAAATTAAACTTTGTTAACCCACAGAGGGCGCACGTCTACTTTAACGGCGGGGCGCACTGATACATGTTGTAAGGTTGTGAAAAGGAGTAACTTTTGGGATTATTTTATTGTAAGAAGAATTTAGTCTCAGTTTCATCATCACAGGTAGTAGATAAACTAATTGCAATTAATTATTAAAATATTAGAATTGTTATTTCCAACCTTCGGTTCTTTATGGTTGAGTTCAGTAAATTAATTAGGGTGGAGCGTAGGAAGACTAGCCGAGTTACAGGTCAGGGTCTACTTTGTGTGTCCTTTTCTGTGTTGATCATCGAATATACCAGGTGTCAATAAAGATGAGAGAGTAATTCCATAATTTTAGGGTGGAGGAGAGCGACCTATGGGCCCACACATGACCTGATAATACAGTAGAATAATCAGAGAAGAAGGATCGGTTGGTTTTCTTTGAATGGACGAATCAAATAGTGAATAAATTGAGCCTGTCAACAAGCAACCCAAATCAAGGTGTCAAGCCTCATTAGTCTTCGGACTCTAAATTAAAAACACTACAGTAAGAACAATAAGCACAATTGTAAAATGTAAAAGTAGGTCTTCCAAAAGAGTTTACACTATAAATGAAACTGGTATACTCTATTTGGAAAAAGTAAGTAAATACTTCCATTACATGTATGTTTATCAAACTTAGCTACAAAATTTTGTTCTGCCTCACACTGTACATGTTAGCAAGGAACACCCAAAAAATGTTGATAAGGAAAACATTAAGTTTTCATATTTTTATTTTATTGAACAAACAATTTTGAAATCATAAACTTTATTGTTTTTGCAGCAACCACAGCAGCAGCTAATAACAGCACCAGCAATGATGGTAAGAACAATAAGCACAATTGTAAAATGTAAAAGTAGGTCTTCCAAGAGAGTTTTGACTATAAATGAAACTGGTATACTCTATTTTGGAAAAACGAAGTAAATACTTCCATTATATGTATGTTTATCAAACTTAGCTACGGACATTTTGTTCTGCCTCACACTGTACATGTTAGCAAGGAAGACCCAAAAATGTTGATAAGGAAAACATTAAGTTTGCATATTTTTATTTTATTGAACAAACAAGTATAAAATCATTAACTTTATTGTTTTTGCAGCAACCACAGCAGCAGCTAATAACAGCACCAGCAATGATGGTAAGAACAATAAGCAATTTTAAAATGTAAAAGTAGGTCTTCCAAGAGAGTTTAGACTATAAATGAAACTGGTATACTCTATTTGGAAAAAGTAAGTAAATACTTCCATTACATGTATGTTTATCAAAGTTAGCTACAAACATTTTGTTCTGCCTCACACTGTAGATGTTAGCAAGGAACACCCAACAAATGTTGATAAGGAAAACATTAACTTTTCATATTGTTATTTTATTGAATAAACTTTATTGTTTTTGCAGCAACCACAGCAGCAGCTAATAACAGCACCAGCAATGATGGTAAGAACAATAAGCACAATTGTAAAATGTAAAAGTAGGTCTTCCAAGAGAGTTTACACTATAAATGAAACTGGTATACTCTATTTTGGAAAAACGAAGTAAATACTTCCATTATATGTATGTTTATCAAACTTAGCTACTAAAATTGTGTTCTGCCTCACACTGTACATGTTAGCAAGGAAGACCCAAAACATGTTGATAAGGAAAACATTAACTTTTCATATTGTTATTTTATTGAATAAACTTTATTGTTTTTGCAGCAACTACAGCAGCAGCTAATAACAGCACCAGCAATGATGGTAAGAACAATAAACACAATTGTAAAATGTAAAAGTAGGTCTTCCAAGAGAGTTTACACTATAAATGAAACTGGTATACTCTATTTTGGAAAAACGAAGTAAATACTTCCATTATATGTATGTTTATCAAACTTAGCTACTAAAATTTTGTTCTGCCTCACACTGTACATGTTAGCAAGGAAGACCCCAAAAATGTTGATAAGGAAAAAATTAAGTTTTCATATTTTTATTTTTCAATTGAGATTCCACATTGTGTCACCGCAATTAGTCTTACTTATTATCCTCACCATGCAAAGCTACAAGTTTTACCTATTTTTATTTTATTGAACAAACAATTATGAAATCATAAACTTTATTGTTTTTGCAGCAACCACAGCAGCAGCTAATAACAGCACCAACAATTCCTTTTATCACCTTTAGGATAAAAGGTCTTATGCTCAGCGTAAACTTACATTGTTCTATCACATGCTGGGGCTTTCCTCTCCGGTTGCGTGTTATTGCACTTCATGCAAAATGCTTGCCATCAGTTTTGTGTATTGCGCCCTCACTCGTGGGAAGTGTTTTATCACTTGTCTTTCATTATTGGCCCCTGGTATTTGGCTGTATGCCAAAACAATCGGCTGACATTGGGCTACTTGTTTACTGGTTGTTAAACAGGTGGTGCTGATATGCAAATTCTTTTCAGGCTTAACCAATTAAATTGCTCATCTAAGCGTCATTAAACTTTAGGTTAGGCGGGCGTAATGAATTTATCTTCCACTTTGTCACAGTCACTGGATTAATGAAGATGCTAGAAAATTTTATGTGACGAAGGTGATATAACAAATCTCGCCTCGGTTCTTCTGCAGCTGGATAAATCGCTTTGGCTTGTGGACTATCAATTAAAAAGACATCGCTTCAGTTGTTTATTTCGGCAGCTGACGATTGTTGGTATTTGGCGGCTGTATTTTTCGAAGCTAGTGTTCCAGACGCAAACATCGGAGGCGTTCTCGACGATTTGTATCCGGTAAATTATCGTTGGAATTTGTGCAAGGACAAATCTGCAAGGACAATATTATTTTCCTTTTCAATTTGTGAAGGATAATTCATATTGGACTTGGGTTCTCCAGCTGCAATTTTGGTTTAAAAACAATCGATCTATCAACATTATCCAGCGGATTTTGTTCATCGAGTTTTTTCTGTGGATTTCTACGTAAAATCGGCTCAGTTCTTCAATGCCACTGTTCGTGTTACACAAATAAAAGTTCTCTCCGTTTCCTCATGTAGTTTTCTACGAGGCCGCATAGTTCCACTTGTCTTTAGTCATTTCGTGGATATATATTCAGTTATTGGATTTGACACCGTATTCTTTGGATTTACATATGTTTGGTGGAATTTTGACGTCTCTGTGGTCGCGGCAATTTGAGCTACCGAACATTATTACAGTAACGTTATAGGCATAGCTAGGCCTCCACTGTTCGGCCCGAGTTTTTAACTTAACCACGTTAACGGATAGAACGTCTGACTATTGGGGTTTTTCCAGTGTACAAAACTGTTATCTTCATTTTCATCAGCACTTTTACACGGGGGTTGCTTCAACTCCTCCAGAGCTTATTTATTGGGACTGAGGTCTACCCGTAACTCATTGTAACTTGTTAGTCCCTAACGGCATAAACTGTGATTGGAACAGTAAAGACAGAGAATTCGTTGCGTTGTTGTAGCCGCCGGCTGAGGGATATGCCTCGGCCGAAGAGCTGCACAAGTACTTTACATTGGCAAAACTTAACCATGTTCAAGTGCTGGTGGCTGTAATAAATTTAGTTTAGAAATCAACACAGTATAGCTTAAGCTTAACTCTTGTTCTGTAAGATTTGCTTCTGGGGAAAAGTGGTTTTCGCCACAATACCAACATCAATTTTTGATGACCATGATTCTATGCGTCTACAAAAAGAAAAAGAAAAAGAAAGAAAGAAAAAAAAAGAAAAAGAAATAAAACTGGCGCATTCGAGCTAGTGCAGTGTGGTAACGACTTCCTCTGTCCGGCCCGTGCCTTAATGGCTTTCATCGCCATTCGCCCCCAATGTTTGGGGCCATTTTTCTGTCGTTTGATGGAACCCCGTTAACTCGGTACCAGTTTAACTCGGTGTTTAAGGGAACAGTTTCATTGGCAGGCCTAAAATGTTGGCGTTCAAATGCTATCTTGTGCAACATCCGCCGGTCCCAACTGGCAACTTGCAAACTCGTAGTAACTTGTCTATGGGGCGGTTTAAATTTTTGCAATCTTACACATTGGCTGCTGTGTGTTTATTTCAGTGTTATCGTGTTCAATTTGTTTTCAATAGGTGCAATTTGGATCGTTGGGGATTCGCTAGTGCGGAGTGCAGAACCGTAAACGCCCGTTCGGCCTTCCTATGGAAGTATTTTGGAAAGGCAAAGGTGGGCCAGGTATTGGCGACTGCTGTGTCCTGCTGATTGACCTCAGCAAAAGGGCACCTTCCCCAGGTTTCATTATCATTCACTTGGGTACTAATGACCTAGTTGATACAGACGAGTTTGCACTGCGGCAGCAGTTTGCCGTGATGCTTCGCGATTGTTGTTGGGCGTAATCCGGGCTCAACCATTGTTTGGTCTGATCATGGAGGAATTCTTCCATGGTCTGATGTGCTGCCGCGTGAGTTTTACGTCGGCGCCCGTTCTCAACCGGCCATTGTGCGTAAGCGCTGAACAATTAATCGTTGGGCAGCATCTCAGTGCAGTGTGGTGCAAGTTCCTTGTATTCATCACCCTCAGTTTAAATGGTCGGTGATCAGCCTGTACTTGTATGATGGCGTACATTTGTCTCCACTTGGTAATCAGTTGTTCATTAGTAATTTGCGGGGGCTTATTATTTCACATATGTAGTGGTTTGCGGAACCCGCTTTATTGACGTATTTTTTCCTCACTACATTTTGTTGTTATACTGTATGGCAAGGTTCTATGTTTCAAAAAAATAAAAATAAATAAATAAATAAATAAATAAATAAATAAATAAATAAATAAAATTTATTGATGAATTGGTTTTGTTTGTGTTACCATCACTTCATCATTCCAAGATGGGGTTGTGGCTGTCTTTCTCTGTGTGGGCGCGCTTGGCGAGGGTGGCATTTTTGTAGGGTTCAGACAGCCATTAACCCCATCTTGGTGAGTTGTGATCAACCTGTAATAATTACAGTATTCATGTCATTAAATTCGTTATGTTTGGGTATGGTTGCCATAGCGCTCGCAAGTTTCATGAGGCTAGATCGGTGCCAGCACTGTGAGGTCGCTCCTGCATCGTTCTCCCGATGTTCGTTGTTTTTGCTGTAACTACTGTGTTTTAACGTTGGAATTTTTAACTGTGGACTACTGTTGTTGTGCGGAATGTCAAGATGTTTGTGATTCCAAGATATCGTTCTTCATTTTTCCATGTTTTGTCGACTTTATCTGTACTGTACCCGTTGGATTTTGCTGTGTATTGGGTATGTACTATACGTAGCATTAGCCCATGTAGCAATTTTGTGTTCAATGCTACTACCAGCACTCATCGAGGGAGTGATTACTCACTTGATCGATCGAATACAAAGACCAATATTAAGCGGATCAAGTACAGCCGTGATTACCTGCTTTCAATTGAATTGTCACCACCAGGCACTACTAACCGTATTGATTGTGGAATTTCTGATCAACTGTGTTCAAGATTGGCTGCCTTGAATTTACTTCAACATTCATGCCCATTTCATGTCCCCCCCAAACCACGCAACGTGATATCTAAACGGTGGAAGAAAAGGGGAAAAGGTCGTAAGAAACTCGGTCGTAAAGTTTCTAAAATACCTGTGATACTAAGCAACAGACGAGCCCCTAACATTCCTGGACAAATAACTTCTAAACAAATTAACTTGTGTCAACTATCTAAACACAATGACAATCTCCTAAATGTCCGGCTATGGAACGCCCGTTCTGTACGTAACAAGAGTGTGTCCATCTGTGAAGATATCACTACTAACGATGTGGACATATATGTATTGACGGAAACGTGGCTGGCTGAGAATGATCCAGTTGTAATTGGTGAGATGTTACCGCAAGGGTACTCCTTTTTAAATTTCCCAAGGAAGTAGAGTGAGCATGGTGGTATTGGGATCATTCATAAGGCCAACCTCAGTGTTCAAAATTTGCAATCCGGTATTGATACAATATCATTTGAACATGCCAGCTTGATTTTAAAGAAAGGATTATTAAGAATTGTCCCTGTATATCGCCCACCCCTTTCTAAGGCAAATGGTCTCAAATCAAGTACATTTTTTTATGAATTTGAGACTTTCCTCAATGAAATCAGCCTTGCCCCCATCAAAACAATATTGTTGGGTGATTTCAACGTCCATGTAGACTTATTATCTCAACCGAACACTACACGCTTTATTGATATTTTGGCTGCTAATGGTTTCCATCAGCACATACTTGAACCTACCCACGTTGCGGGACATACCCTAGACCTTGTTATTTCACGTCCCGAGGATAATTTGGTCTCTAATTGGAAACTGTTACCGAGTCTAGGCTCTGACCATATGCGGATCAGTTGTTGTATAAATTGTGAGAAACCAGCGCCAATTAAGATCTCGAGTATGGTTAGAAACACTAAAAATATTGACAAACCAGCTTTCTCAAATGATCTTTCATCAGAGCTCGAAGATGATTTGAGGCCCATTCATTTGATGGATTGTGTAAAAATGGCCCACTATCATAACCTGGGGGTCCGTGGCTTCCAACTGTGAGTATTTTGGACACACTAGGCCCTGAAAAAGTGGTCCTAATTTGATTTCAAGCGTAAGGCCTTTTTCCAAAATGGCTGCTTTTCAGTGTGGACGTTTTCACTACTGTAGAGGGTGGTTTTCATTGGGATGAGAATAACTCCCTGGAAACCTGGACTTTAGACAGTAAATAGAGAAGAAAATAAAAGGTTATATATCGATTAATATTTTTTTCTTTTGGTTTTAAAACTGTGGGACTTCTAAGTATTTTTAATGATTTTTGAATATTTCGTATTTAGCACTGTTTACTATGGGAGTTTATTTAGTGGGGTGCACCCTATAGATTCAAAATGGCGTCGTCCATGGTTTGTTTTGATGGTGGGATTTAAACGTGTGCTTTTGTTTACAGTATCAGTAAGGCTGATAATAAATGAAAAATCTGTACACATTAAATTTTCCCATTCAATATCCTTGTATTTCAGGTCTTTATTGGATGAATACAGTACTGTTACAACAAAAAGGTATGTGGAATTGTGAAATTAATACCATAGTCTGCATGTGCTCTTTTTCGGCTTTTGAAATTGTGCATTATCATTGGAAGTTGGTCGTTATTTGTTGTCTTTAATTAGTGTTACATGTGTGTTGCATTAGTAAAATTCACAAAACTATTACAAGTAGTTGTTTCTAAAATAGTACTGGTTCAGGAATGCATGCATTAATAATGAAGGTTTTGAAATTGTGTACAACTGATTGTACCATTCCCTGCCCCCTCTCCATCACCTATCAACTCTCTTTGCAAGGACCTGTATATACATGGGGGATGTATGCAGGGTTGGGGATGTTTCTTTCTCTTTGTGGTCTGTTTACCATGAAACAATTTACATTTTACATTTTCTTCTCAGCACATCATGTGAAGAAAGGCTCGTGATTTGCCCCCTCAGCGTATGATTCATTGTGTATGAGGCCCCATTTTCTGTCAACCTGGATCCGCCCCTAATAAGGTAAATTTTGTAAAACTTTCTGAAATTGCCTTTAGATAATATCTCAGATATTGTTTAAATATTCAAGGAGGAAACTAATTGTTATTAAAGAAATTTTTTAAGAAAAACATTGCACCCAAGAAATACAATAATGCATACACAATGCATGGTTATCCATTGCAAACTGCACAGAAACATCATAGACGAACCGAGTATGTTTAAAGCTGTCATTTTGCAGTGGAGTAATATCTTTCAATTTTTTTTCAGAAACATGACCTCTGCAATATACTGGATGTCCTTAGTGTGTTCCCAAGTCGAATTGAAAAAAATCATCTCTTTAAAGATTCAAAATGGCGTCGTCCATGGTTTGTTTTGATGGTGGGATTTAAACGTGTGCTTTTGTTTACAGTATCAGTAAGGCTGATAATAAATGAAAAATCTGTACACATTAAATTTTCCCATTCAATATCCTTGTATTTCAGGTCTTTATTGGATGAATACAGTACTGTTACAACAAAAAGGTATGTGGAATTGTGAAATTAATACCATAGTCTGCATGTGCTCTTTTTCGGCTTTTGAAATTGTGCATTATCATTGGAAGTTGGTCGTTATTTGTTGTCTTTAATTAGTGTTACATGTGTTGCATTAGTAAAATTCACAAAACTATTACAAGTAGTTGTTTCTAAAATAGTACTGGTTCAGAATGCATGCATTAATAATGAAGGTTTTGAAATTGTGTACAACTGATTGTACCGTTCCTGCCCCTCTCCATCACCTATCAACTCTCTTTGCAAGGACCTGTATATACATGGGGATGTATGCAGGGTTGGGATGTTTCTTTCTCTTTGTGGTCTGTTTACCATGAAACAATTTACATTTTACATTTCTTCTCAGCACATCATGTGAAGAAAGGCTCGTGATTTGCCCCTCAGCGTATGATTCATTGTGTATGAGGCCCCATTTTCTGTCAACCTGGATCCGCCCCTAATAAGGTAAATTTTGTAAAACTTCTGAAATTGCCTTTAGATAATATCTCAGATATTGTTTAAATATTCAAGGGAGGAAACTTTGTTATTTAAAAGAAATTTTATGAAAAACATTGCACCCAAGAAATACAATAATGCATACACAATGCATGGTTATCCATTACAAACTGCACAGAAACATCATGACGAACCGAGTATGTTTAAAGCTGTCATTTGCAGTGGGTAATATTTTCAATTTTTTTCCAGAAACATGACCTCTGCAATATACTGGATGTCCTTAGTGTGTTTAAGTCAATTGAAAAAAATCATTTTTAAAGACTTTAAAGATTCAAAATGGCGTCGTCCATGGTTTGGTGTTTGATGGTGGGATTTAAAACGTGTGCTTTTTGTATACAGTATAATGAGCTGATAATAAATGAAAATCTGTACACATTAAATTTTCCCATTCAATATCCTTGTATTTCAGGTCTTTATTGGATGAATACAGTACTGTTACAACAAAAGGTATGTGGAATTGTGAAATTAACCCATAGTCTGCATGTGCTCTTTTTCGGCTTTTGAAATTGTGCATTATCATTGGAAGTTGGTCGTTATTTGTTGTCTTTAATTAGTGTTACATGTGTGTTGCATTAGTAAAATTCACAAAACTATTACAAGTAGTTGTTTCTAAAATAGTACTGGTTCAGGAATGCATGCATTAATAATGAAGGTTTTTGAAATTGTGTACAACTGATTGTACCATTCCCTGCCCTCTCCATCACCTATCAACTCTCTTTTAAGGACCTGTATATACATGGGGATGTATGCAGGGTTGGGGATGTTCTTTCTTTTGTGGTCTGTTTACCATGAAACAATTTACATTTTACATTTTCTTCTCAGCACATCATGTGAAGAAAGGCTCGTGATTTGCCCCCTCAGCGTATGATTCATTGTGTATGAGGCCCCATTTTCTGTCAACCTGGATCCGCCCCTAATAAGGTAAATTTTGTAAAACTTTCTGAAATTGCCTTTAGATAATATCTCAGATATTGTTTAAATATTCAAGGAGGAAACTAATTGTTATTTAAAGAAATATTTTAAGAAAACATTGCACCCAAATACAATAATGCATACACAATGCATGGTTATCCATTGCAAACTGCACAGAAACATCATAGACGAACCGAGTATTTTAAAGCTGTCATTTTGCAGTGGAGTAATATTTTTTCAATTTTTTTCAACATGACCTCTGCAATATACTGGATGTCCTTAGTGTGTTCCAAAGTCGAATTGAAAAAAATCATCTTTTTAAAGGTGCACCCACTAAATAGTGAGAATTTGCGCGAGCTATTTATATAAAAGTGTATGCCCTCAAATTTTTCTGAAAACAAAGATTTGAGGCCCATTCATTTGATGGATTGTGTAAAATGGCCCACTATCATAACCTGGGGGTCCTTACCCAACTGTGAGTATTTTGGACACACTAGGCCCTGAAAAAGTGGTCCCAATTTGATTTCAAGCGTGGGCCTTTCCAAAATGGCTGCTTTTCAGTGTGGACGTTTTCACTACTGTGAGTGGTGGTTTCATTGGGATGAGAATAACTCCTGAAACCTGGACTTTAGACAGTAAATAGAAGAAAATAAAGGTTATATATCGATTAATATTTTTTTTTTGGTTTTAAAAAACTGTGGGACTTAAAGTATTTTTAATGATTTTTGAATATTTCGTATTATTGTTTACTTTTATGGGAGTTTATTTGGTGGGTGCACCCTATAGATTCAAATGGCGTCGTCCATGGTTTTGTTTGATGGTGGGATTTAAACGTGTGCTTTTGTTTACAGTATCAGTAAGGCTGATAATAAATGAAAATCTGTACACATTAAAATTTTCCATTCAATATCCTTGTATTTCAGGTCTTTATTGGATGAATACAGTACTGTTACAAAAAAAGGTATGTGAATTGTGAAATTAATACCATAGTCCATGTGCTCTTTTTCGGCTTTTGAAATTGTGCATTATCATTGAAGTTGGGGTCGTTATTTGTTGTCTTTAATTAGTGTTACATGTGTGTTGCATTAGTAAAATTCTTAAAAACTATTACAAGTAGTTGTTTCTAAAATAGTACTGGTTCAGGAATGCATGCATTAATGAAGGTTTTTGGAATTGTGTACAACTGATTGTACCGTTCCCTACCCTCTCTCCATCACCTATCAACTCTCTTTGCAGGACCTGTATATACATGGGGGATGTATGCAGGGTTGGGGATGTTCTTTTCTCTTTGGGTCTGTTTACCATGAAACAATTTACATTTACATTTTTCTTCTCAGCACATCATGTGAAGAAAGGCTCGTGATTTGCCCCTCAGCGTATGATTCATTGTGTAAGTGCGAGGCCCATGGGGCCCATTTCGTGTCAACCTGGATCCGCCGCCCTAATCTAATAGTGGGGTAAATTTTGTAAAACTTTCTGAAATTGCCTTTAGATAATATCTCAGATATTGTTTAAATATTCAAGGAGGAAACTAATTGTTATTTAAAAGTTTACCCCCTAACTACCCACCAAAATTTTAAAGAAAACATTGCACCCAAAATACAATACATAGCGACACAATTAACTGGTAATATCATTATGCAAACTGCACATGAAACATCATGACGAGGCCAAAACGAGTATGTTTAAACTGTCATTTGCAGTGGGTAATATTTTAAATTTTTTTTCAGAAACATTACCTACCTGCAATATACTGGATGTCCTGAGTAGTGTGTTTCCCCAAGTCGAATTGAAAAAAAATCATCTCTTTAAGGGTGCACCCTAATTAAATGAGTGAGGAATTCTATAGCAAGCCGAGCTATTTATCATAAAATGTATGTGCCCCTCAAATTTCTGAAAACAAGTTGCTTGATTTGAGGCCCCATTCATTTGATGGATTGTGTAAAAAATGGCCACTGAATCATAACCTGGGGTCCTTTGGCTCTTAGCTTCCAACCTGTGAGTATTTGGACACACTAGGCCCTGAAAAAGTGTGGTCTAATTTGATTTCCAAGCAGAGCTGGGCCTTTTTTCCAAATGGCTTGCTTTTTTCAGTGTGTGACGTTTTTCCCACTACTACTGTAGAGAGGTTTTTTCATTGGGATGAGAATAACTCACAAACCTGGACTTAGACAGTAGTAAATAGAAGAGAAAATAAAAGGTTATATATCGATTAAATTTTTTCTTTTGGTTTTTAAAAAAACGGCTTAGGACTTTTAAGCATATTTTTTAATGATTTTTGAATATTTCTGTATGTTAGCACTTGTTTACTATGGGAGTTTATTTGCGGGGTGCACCCTTATATATAGATTCAAAATGGCGTCGTCCATGGTTTGTTTTGATGGTTGGGATTTAAACGTGTGCTTTTGTTTACAGTATACAGTATCGCAAATGGCTGATAATAAATGAAAAATCTGCACATTATTTCTGAATTTTCCCATTCAATAATCCTTGTATTTCAGGTCTTTATTGGATGAATACAGTACTGTTTTAACCATTAAAAGGTATGTGGAAATTGTAAAATTAATACCATAGTCTGCATGTGCTCTTTTTCGGCTTTTGAAATTGTGCATTATCATTGGAAGTTGGTCGTTATTTGTTGTCTTTAATTAGTTGTTACATGTGTGTTGCATTAGTAAATTCACAAAAACTATTACAAGTAGTTGTTTCTAAAAATAGTACTGGTTCAGGGAATACATGCATTAATGTGTGTATGTGTATGTGTGTGTGTAATGAAGGTTTTTGAAATTGTGGCCTTTACAACTAAGTTGTACCGTTCCCTGCCCCTCTCCATCACCCTATCAACTCTCTTTGCAAGGGCCTGTATATACATGGGGATGTATGGGGTTGGGGATATTTTCTTTCTCTTTGTGGTGTTTACCATGAAACAATTTACATTTACATTTTTTAAAAT
>CM055819.1:57666442-57776117 GCA_029582265.1 Zoroaster sp. YZ-2022 | reverse complement strand
CCAGTAATGCCAGTGGCTCCCCACCCAGGGAATCTTTAGGGGAGTCTGCTTACACCATGGTGCTTGCAGTCTCCCTTTTAGAGGATCCCTTCCCTTTCCTTTCTCATCCTTTCTTCCACTCTACCTTTTGGTTATTTCGTTTTGTTTTGATCTTTTAATTTTTTTGTCTTTCTTTATATAATGTATTGTTGTTATTACCTTCGTTAAACAAAGTTTACAGAGTTTTGTTACTTTTGTATTCTGTAATTTTGTATTGTTCTGCTTTGTAAATCAAGTTTTCTTTGAAAAGTCAAAAAGTCTCTCTCTCTCTCTCTCTCTCTCTCTCTCTCTCTCTCTCTCTCTCTCTCTCTCTCTCTCGTTCGTTCGTTCGTTCGTTCGTTCGTTCGTTCGTTCGTTCGTTCGTTCGTTCGTTCGTTCGTTGTGTTTCATTTCGAGCTCCGGAAAAACAGCGAATTTTTTAGATTTTAGACCTTGGACGGTCACAGTTTTTATACTGTCCGTCTCGGGATACTTTATAGATTATACTAGACTATCCTCATTTTGTCAGGTTTTGAGATTTTGTGTATTTTTTGATCATTTCTTCCTTAATTTTGTACATAATTTTTATGCTCTGGTTGGCCACTATGGCCAGTCAAGCGAACCAATCCATTCAGGGTCAGCCAAGCGTTAGTAAGGCTGACCCGAACAAACGCATTGTTCCTGGTGACGAGCCCTTTAAGAACGTCACCAGGAACAATGGAGTTTCTTTTAAGGCTGCTGACAATGTTTCCGTCCAAGCATACATTGATGCTTTCACCAATAATTTCCCTGCACAAAACGTTCTTTCAGCATCACGCATATCTAATGGCCGAATTGCCGTCTATCTCAGCTCGAGAGAGGCAGTCGTCGACACCGTAGAACGCGGTCTCGAATACGGCGACTCCTTTCTCGAGCTGATCCCTCTTGTTCGCCCCACTACCCGTCTTACTCTGTCCAATGTCTACCCTGAAATTCCCAACACGGTACTTGTCAGCAACCTATCTTCCTTCTGTAAGGTAGTGTCTCAGATTCGGCCCATTTCCCTGGGACTAAAACAAAAAAACCTCTCTCACATCATGAGCTTCCGAAGGCAGGTACAAGTTCTGATCAATCCAAACATAACCCCTCCCGACCACATTAATTTCTTTTTCTCGGGCGTAAACTACAGAGTTTTTGTTTCCACGGAGTCAGTCCGGTGTTTCAATTGCGGGGAATTTGGACATATTAGCCGCTCATGCAAAAAACACACACAGGAAAATAAAGATGACAACGATAACACCAACCACACATCCTCCAATCCTTTAAATCCAACACCGGTATTCATACCCCGAAAGACCCCAACACCGACACTGACTCCGTCCAGTGGGAGGATGCTCGGACGACGGATGACGACCTTCCGACCGAGCATCTTCCTACTACCGAAAGGCCCCCTGCCCTAGTTGCCAGAAAATTCACATCTGACATCCCTGGGCTGGTTAAAGAACTCAAACCCCTTCGTAATAACCCGCAAATCAAACGAAGCCTGCAGCAGAGGATACTGAAACTCGTCAAAACCCTAGATAAATAAGTTTTCTTCTTTTATTTACTTTTGTCATGAATACTCTTACTCTTGTATTTTTTTACGCTAGGGATGACACTGTCACTGCTTACCCTAAACACCGGAGGCTGTTCAAATTCTACTCTGAACGCCTCCCTCCAGGTATATATTGAAAATATCACCCATAACCCTGACGTTGTTCTTTTACAAGAAACGTATAAATTAACTGAAAAAAGTCCTTGCTGGAACCTGTGGTCCCACACCCCACACTGCTCCCCCAGCCCCGCTTGTGGTTCGGGAGTTACCACTCTGATTAAAAATAATAAAATAGACGTAGTTTCTTCATCCACCATTTTTGACAGCTATATTCTCTACACTGAAATAATACCACTTGTCATATTTACAATACTCTTATCCCTCAAAATTACCAAGTTGCCTTTTGTGCTATCAATTCCCTTAGGGACCACAGTTCCAGCCGCAGTGACGGTGTCGTCATTATCGGAGGTGATTTTAATTGTACCGATAATCCGGCCATTGATCGTCTGTGTACGCCCGTAGAACGCAGAAACAAAGTTTCCATGGCTCTCAAAGACGCTGTCAATGCATTGTCTCTTTGTGATGCCTGGCGCAGATTGAATCCTCTGAAACAGAAATTCACCTGGCTTAGAAACAACCCCTCCAGATTGTATGGTGTTTCTAAAGCAAGATTATATCGGTTTTATGTCAACACTAGTATTATGTCTTCTATTCAATCATCCGATTTTTTCCGTTGTTCTTTGTCTGACCACTCGGTGGTCAGTCTCAGTATTAAACTTCCTTCTAACATTCCAAGGGGCAGCGCCTATTGGCATTTCAATAACTCCTTACTCGAAGATTTAAATTATTGTAAAATTATTACTCACTTTTGGACTGATTGGAGAGAACAAAAGTGTGATTTTCCAAGTCTCTCCTCTTGGTGGGACTTCGGAAAAATTCATATTAAATCAATCAGTCAAATGTATGGTTCCAAAAAAGCCCAAGAAAAGCGGAAAGCCTTTCTTGAAATTAATTTTAAAAAAATTATGAGATTCAGTCTGCGCCAGACCTAAATCAAAAGACCAGAGATGCTCTGGCTGAGCAAAGACAAAACTTAAATTATCTACCTAAAATCGAAGCTCAAGGTGCTCTCGTCAGAACTCGCTTCAAACACATTAACGAGACTGACTCGTGTTCCACTTACTTCTTTAACCTTGAAAAATCTCATTCTTATTCCAAAAACATATCTCAAATTCGTCTTGAATCTGGAATGACTTCCGAAGACCCCTCGGAAATTAAAACACACATTCACCATTTTTACAAAACACTATATAGCCGAGTCCCCACTGATGAGAGCACTCTTGATGAATTATTTAATAACATAAACAAACTGGATCTTTCTGACTCGGAGGACCTCGATTGTCCTCTGTCTCAGGAAGAACTAGACCTCGCGGTTAAGCAACTTGGCAAAAACAAAACACCAGGCCTCGACGGCCTCACCTCTGAATTTTTTCTCTCTTTCTGGCACATCTTAAAAAACGACTTCTTATCTGTCCTTCAATCATCCATAGAAAATGGCTCTTTACCTCGCTCCCTCCGCAGAGCTGTCATAACACTTCTTCCTAAGAAAGGGGACCTGGCAAATATTGCTAATTGGCGACCCGTCTCTCTCCTCAACACAGACTATAAAATCTTTGCCAAGTTGCTTGCCAACAGGCTGAAACAATGCATTGACAGCGTCATCAATGTAGATCAAAGTTATTGCGTTCCTGGACGCTCGATCAACGATAATATTAATCTTATTCGAGATATTATTCATTTTTCTAATTCTAATGACACCCCTCTGGCCGTGGTCAACCTTGATCAGAAGAAAGCCTTCGACAATGTTGATCACGGCTATCTTTTTAATACCATGAGAGCCATGGGCTTTGGTTCGCGTTTCATTTCTTATTTACAAATTGTATATGGTGACGCCGAGAGCCTTGTAAAAGTAAACGGTTCCCTGACTGCACCTTTTCTCTTTGAGAAAGGAATACGTCAGGGATGTCCGCTCTCGGGTCTACTTTATTCTATCGCCATAGAAACACTTCTTAACAACCTAAGAACAAAATTAAACAATCTTGATTTTCACATCCCCGGCACAGATTTTTCGTGCGCGGTCTCGCCATACGCAGACGACGTGTCCGTGTTCGTCACCTCCGAATCGGGTTTCAGTAAGGTCGAAGAGGCGTACAGTCTCTTCGGCCGAACCTCTGCTGCAGTTTTAAATACTAAAAAATCCCAGGGGCTTTGGGCTGGCTCGTGGACCGGACGAAACGACAAGCTGCTCAACTTCACCTGGAATAGCGAGGGTCTCTCTTTCCTCGGAGTTCACTTAGGAAATACCAATAATTACGTTAAACAAAACTGGACTAAATGCAAAGAAAAACTCAACAAAACTTTTTCCTCTTGGGCCCGAATCTCGACCTCTCTTTCTTTCAAAGGCAAAATTATTATAGCAAATCAGCTGGCTGCTTCAAAAATCTTCCACTGCCTCGCTGTTTTCTCCCCTCCGGAAAATATCCTAAGTGAACTCCAGAACATGCTTGTCGACTTCGTCTGGTCAAACAAACGACACTACCTTAAAAAACAAACTTTGTACACAAAACCTGATAAAGGAGGACTAGGCCTAGTATGCCTCCAAGCACGCATCCTCACTTATAGATTTACTGTCATCCAACGTTTTCTCAACCTCTGTTCCCATCCAGCCTATTTTCTCGTTGCTTACTATCTCCGACAATATGGTAGACTCGGTCTTGATTTTCAAATCAAGACCAATCCTAAATTTTACACCAGTCTTCCCCTTTTCTATAGTGAAACCTTGCGTGCTTGGACGGTATCCGGAGCAAAAATTGAAACACAACCGAATTCTATCAACCATGTAATTAACTTGTCCATTTATAGCCTTATTTTTAGCACTCCTGCTGACGATCAGGTGCCCCCTCCCATGCGGCTCACGGCGTGCGGAGTCCAACTCGTTCGTCATCTACTCGACTTCAACACCGGTCATTGGATTGATCACCTGGGGACAGGATATGTTAACGCAGTTCAGTTATGAAAGGTAATAAACCAGATATGATTAACTCCTTAACATTTAAAGGCAGACCTTCCCACAATCTAGCAAATCTGGAGAAGAGTGAATGATGTAAAGCATTTGTTCTTGATCTCTGGTGATGAAATTTAATAGTTTCGATATGTCTAGTGTTAACTTTAATATACATGTGAACATCAATATCAAAGCAATTATACAAACACTTTATAACAAATGAAATAGAAAGAAAATGAATTCTGTTAAGTAAAAACGGTAATCCTAATTGAATACATCTAGCTGGGTAACTTATTTCATTATCAGGGTTAATAGTGGTTCTTCTTGGAAGTCCAAGACAAGACCGAGTAAAACGCCTTTGAACTCTTTCTAAAGTTTCCTGGTGGGTGCGAAGGCACGGACAGCAAACAGGGGCTGCATACTCAAGAATTGGCCGACAAAGAGAACCATATAATTTAACAAGTATGTCAGGATCTTTGCTCTTAATAACCCTTCTAATAAAACCAGATAATTTGGATGTTTTACATACAATACTATTAATATGGTTTCCAGTCAAGATCACGTGAAATAATGGCACCGAGGTATTTGTAACTATTAACAATTTCAAGAGTATCAGACCCCATTTTGTAAATAGGTTGAAATGGATGTTTAGACCGTGTTACTGTCATAAGTTTACATTTCTTTACATTAAGAGACATATGATTGAGATTACACCATGTTAATATGCTATTTAAATCATTTTGAAGAATAACTGAGTCTGCCTCATGTCTAATAGCCCTGTACAAGACTGTATCATCAGCATATTGTCTCAGGTGAGACTGAACACAAAAAGGAAGGTCAAATGCAAAGATATTAAATAACAAAGGTCCGAGAACTAACCCTTGGGGCACTCCAGAGTGAACTGGTGCCCAGTCAGACTGGGAACCTTGAAAGATAACCCTTTGTGATCGATTACTTAAATATGAGTGAAACCAGTTTAAAACAGATCCACAAATGCCGTACTTATGTAATTTATCTAATAATATTTTATGACTTACACGATCAAAAGCTTTAGACCAGTCGAGAAAGATGACATCAATGCGGGGAGGTTTGGGAACATCAATAGTTTCTGCCCATTCATGGCATAAAGTTGTTAATTGAGTGATACAAGAACGTTTAGGCATGAAACCGTGTTGAACATCAGTAATAATGCCACTCCTATACATATGATTGACAAGACGTTTACTGACAAGCTTTTCAAGAATTTTACCAAGTGCTGAACAAAGAGATATAGGTCTGTAATTAGACATATCATGAGAGTCACCAGATTTATAAAGAGGTACAATATTAGCAAGTTTCCATTCTGTAGGCACAGTACCAGATGAAAGAGAAAAGTTAAATAATTTAGTAATTGGTTCGGCTAGACTATCACAGTTACAGACATTTTACCAAATGCTGTTTGGGATGGGAGAGTAAAAATCTGGGCCGCAGCCAAAGGTGGAGATGTGACACCCTCCCCCAGATATTTTTCTCAGTCAGCATTTATGGCCTCAATCAGTCGGCAAACAAATCACCAAATCAAACCTCAGTTGAAGCATGCTTGTGGTTTTTGTGCGATTTTGGAGGTGTTACTTAAAAAAATAATTTCAGCCCCCTCCTATTTCAGTTCTGAAATCGCAAATTGGCTTCCGCACTCCCAAAGATAATGTCATCGCAACAGCCCTGTATCATGAGACATATTCTGCAAACAACATTTCAAAGTTCAAAGTTCAAAGTAAATTTTTCACTCTCTCATACTAATCAAAATAATTATGGAATAGTATACATTATTTATAAGTATAATTGAGACAAATAAAAATGAGAGTAATGGAGTGTACACAAACGGCATGCCTGTAGCAATGTAATCCCACATTTAAATGAATTAATACTTCATAAACGGTAGCAAAATTAAGGGCGGCTAATGCTGCCCAATGAGAAATGATTTCAATCATGTCCAATTTTATTTTGTGTACATGTTTATTTATGTTCTTCGATCCTTAATAGTTTCATCAAGTCATCTGTCTTGAAGTTGCGCTTTGACTGTATATTGGTCATATGTGAACGGAATCTCCACATTAGTTGCTACTAATTGGTATTCATCATCACGAGAATTCGAGCAACAATTCATTAAACGAAACATTTTGTGACTCCTCAATCTGCGACGAAGAGCTTAACCTCCCTGAATACTCTTTTGTCAGAAGAGATAGAAATCGTCACGGGGGTGGGGTGGCAATGTACATCCGAAATAATTTAACTTTCATCCGCCGTGATGACCTAGAAACAGATGATGTCGAGTGTTTAATGGCTGAACTCAAATGTAAGCAAAGGCAGCTGGTGCTTATAAGTTCTATTTACAGGCCACCTTCAAGTTCTGTTGAGTTTATAGACAAACTGAGTGGTATTATAGATAGAGCCTCATGTGAATGTAAAGAAATTATTGTAGTTGGTGACTTTAATTGTGATGTTTCCGAGGATGATAATGGTACTTCATCAAACCCTATAACTTCATGTTTTAATATGTTCCAAATGACGCAACTTATACATTATCTTACCCGCGTTACTGAATTTACTGAAACAACCATTGATCTAATTTTTAGCTCTCACGCTGAACTTGTAAGTGAAAGTGGTGTCCTACCTTCATAATAGAATCCTTCTATTTTCTGAAGGGGAAGATTTTTTAGAAGGGAAATCAAGTCCAAAAAGCATCATAAAAGTGGATTTTAAAGATAGTTTTCGCTTTCTGTACCCCCCAAAAATCGATGGAATTATGTTTTAACTGGTTAGTGGTTGTAAAAAAAATTCCAAAAAACCCTTAAAAAGCGGCGGTCGGATACGACATTCTTTCCTTTTAATATGTGACACGCCACATTAAATGATTGCCGTTTGTCATGTATGAATTATTTTTTGGGAAGATCGAATGCCTGGTCACAAAATGAACAGAACCCCAGAGAAATCTATTGTCCAATGGGCAACGCAAAAAGCAACAATACCCACAGTTGACCTGCTGTTATGCAATCCTGTACCTCAATGGCTGTTCAAGGTTATAGTCCTGCTGTATCAATATCAGCTATAACTCCCCAATTGTCAGGATCAAAATTATGAAGCTCTATATGCGGCAGACGTGCACACATTGTGTCTTAGGAGGGGAGAGGTCCGTTAACAATAGAACAACAGTGTGTTAGTGTATATGGACATTTGGGGGTGGCACTCTCTGCCACGTATCGAGCATAGTATATTCTGACTAGCTCCTGAAAGGAGACGTAGCTTTATCTGGCTTTGTAAATTAACGTCACCTCATACTGTTTGTATGCCTTCAATACTTAATTTTCTCTCGTCAGTTTAGCAATGGTTTTTTACGGAGAATCAGTAGAGAAGTGGTTGAGAGTTATTACAAGCATTGGGGCTCTTTATCTTGACAGTTCCATGCATGGGGCGGTTGTGCCTCTTCTGGCAAACATGCAGTGGGCAAAAAGTACCGTCTCTCTAGTCCCGAACTCCTCAGCAGATGGAGATATAGACATCCAGGCAAGTTTTACTGTAGCTGCTATGTTCTTCTCGACTGGGATGGTGGAGATAATTCTGTCACCGATTGCTGGTATGGTAGCCGATCAGTGGGGACTGGATTTAGTTGTTTTGTGCGGCCTACTTGTTTGCATATTAAAGTGTCTTCTTTATGGAGTTTTAAACACAACTGTTGTCGTTGTACTGACAAACCGCATACTACAAGGTGTAATCGGTGCGTGCACCCAAACCATGTCAATGGCTAGAATCATAGATGTGTACGACGAAGCGTCTGCGGAGCGTACGATCATAATGGGAGTGGCATTGTGCAAAATGCCATTCAGTTTATTTGCAGGACTTTTCGTGGGAGAACTATTCTGTATCATGGCAAACCGCGTGTTTTTCTTGTTTATACCGGTCGCCTTCGTACTCGTAGTTTGTATTTTGATGACATTCAGAAAAGAACATTTTCACCAGCTGGGAGAAACCAAGAAGAACACAGACTAAGATTGTGCATCAGAGAGTGATATTTGGTATACAAGTCTTGATCATCGCACTGTGTTTCTTGACTGTGAATCTCGCTCATACGGCATTGGAACCTTCTCTAGCAGTCTGGATAAAATCTGCATTTGGAGAAGGTACACAATCGACTGCTCACATTCTTGGATTCTGTGGACTCACTACAATATTAAGCACTATTATCAGTACTGTTGTTCTGAATGCATATCAAGACCGATCATGGATCTTCTGTATCGCATCTCTCTGTACAGCAGGACTTCCTTTGATAATTGTGAAATTCTCTCCTGGAGTAACCTTTGTGGGTTTTGTCGTCGGTGTATATTTCTTTGGTACACAAGCAACCCGTATCGCATTGATAACTATGTGTGCCACAATCGCAAGTACTCGGTATCCTGAAGCATACGGATTTGTTTTCTCCATAGCTAACATGGGATGGGCAGCATCATATCTCGTGGGACCTCTCTTAGCCACCTCTCTGTTTGGATCAATCTGTAGCGTGTGTATAATCGGAGCAGCTTGCATTCTGATTTCTTTACTTGTAGTTTGTCTCCGAAATATGAACTCCACAAATGGACCCAATTTAAACAGATGATATCAAATGGATTTATAGACATCAATATCTTAAAATGGTCGAATTTATTCATTATACTTCTTACATTGAGGTGGGCGAATGAAAAATCACCCGCACTTTGGTTGTGAATGATGCCATCTATTAAGTTTACTTTGGAATCATGCTCTGTGGGTTGAGTAGTTCTCTGACCTTCTCAAGGTATTGGTTCCATTATTGGTCTCGGAGATGATGATGGGCGTTGTGGGTCTCGGATTGAGTTAGTTTGGGTCGTGGTTGGTAGTGGAGGAGTTGACGTCGCTTCGGCTGCCGGTGAGGGTAGTACTGATTGGATAGCTGGAAAACCGTCGAAACATCTGGGCCAGCTCCAGTCGGTTTCTTAAGGGCATCGGAGTACGAGATTGCACCAAAGGAGGTTCTTTGCGGCGTGAATATAGTCGATGGTGTGCGTCGATACATGTTCTCTGATGGTCCGGCTATGTGCTGGATAATGTTTTTGGCGAATAGGCGTACTCCTGTGGTATTGAGATGCACGTCGTCCGAGACAAGATGGTCCGAATTTATGTTTCCGTTGTCGATAAAGTCCCAGTTGTTGCGCTGTGCGATAAATTTCAGCAGTTCATTTGAATCATCGACCTTCTTGTATTGGGAAACTGTCTGATTTTTGCGATGGATGAAGTTGATAAAATCGTCACTGACTTTGGTTGCAGTGTTTCGCTGAGTGAGGTGATCTTTGCAGCAATGGTTTCCGCATTGTCGGAGGTGTTGTTGGTTCCGACATAAAGAATTATGGCAGAAACATTGTGCTTGGTTGACACGTATTTGGCATTCAGAGCGATGTCCTCAATCTTCGCACCGCGCATGGTATGGCAGATGACTTTCTTTTTCCTACTCAGTTTTCTGGGTTGTAGTCGCTTGATCATGGAGTCACCGATGACCAAGACATCTGCTGTGGTGGCTGGGTTGGGAGTAGGTAGTTTAGTCTTTGCAGTGATCCGTTCCTTGTGCTTTTTGCGATACTGGGCCAGCTGCACGTGAAAAGAGGTCTTGTTTAGTGAGGGGTCGGGCTGGTTGGGGAGTGTGGAACATCCCTGTTTCTTGCCAGGTTGGACACTGGGCGTAAGGCCTCGTACGAGTCGTAGTATGAGTCGATCAGCAACTCGTCGATGATAACGGGATCGACATTCTCCGTAGCTAATATGCAGCAAAGCGGTTGGTTGTTGGCACCGCTGGACTGGCTTGGCCCGTGGACACACATGGGTGGTTCCGGGTCTGAGCGCAGGACTGGGGCTTTGAATGGACATCAGCACTGCCCGAAGAAAGGCTCATCAGCATATCAATGGTAGAGCGGAGAGCATATCAATGGGCTCACACATGCAGCGGAAGCTACATGTATGTTCATTTTTTTTTGTTATTCAAAATGCAATATTAATACATTAATTTTTGTGGTTTCCTTTTAAGGGATTGCTAACCCATGTATCGATTATGGAGTCCTATCCGTCTTGCATCTTGCCGTCAGATTCAGATAAAGGATCTCATGATGTGGAAGAAACGTCACCATCGTTGACCATTCAACTTCTTTCTCGACTTGCAGTGGAACACTCAGCTATTTCATTTTATTATTATTCTGGCTGCATTAACTGATTCTCATCTGTATTAACTGATGCTTCCAATGTGTGTATGAATAATTTAATTAACTTGTTTAATTAATGAAGTAATTAATTAAGACAGACTATTATTCTCCATTGTTTTTGCTTTGTTGAATAAAAATATTAAAATCTAATATTAATATAATCCACGCAGCTGTTTCAAATTTAGGAAATCAATATTTAGAGAGCTGTAATGAGCTGAGGTATACCTTTAATATGCAAATAAATGTAATCTAATTAATTATGAAAATCTATATGATTGTGCTAGGAAATCTAGTGTCCTGGCCAGTCGATCATATTATTGCCAATGCATATAAATAATATAAACCAAATAAGCACAGATAATGCTTCAAAATCAAATCTATTGATCATTTCACTAATTAATAATGCAAATTAGAATGACATCACATATTTTTCAACACGAGAACAAAAACATCTTTATGAATGGTCTAGGGGTGATTTGGCATTTGGCATAAAATTGTTTAAGTAACACTTACAACTAGTTAAAAACCATTCAAAACAAATTGTGGTTAAATCTTGGCTAGAAAAAATTCAATTTATTTAAATGATAAATTCAGTGTGTTAACTATGAGTGTGCCAGAAATGAAAGAAATCAAATAAACCATTACAGAGATAGCCTATGGTAGAAAATATTGTTACTGTGGCTAATTTTTGGTGCCTCTTTGCTTATAAAGAAAAACATAAGATTACCCTCAACATTTTGGTAAAATTTTTGGTATATTTTTCATCTTTCAAACTCTTATAACTTAAAAGGAAGGTGGCCGATTTCAAAAAAACAAAAAGTTCCCGAATGCTTAAGTCATGCCCTTGAATATAAGCTATAATTTTAAGCTTTACTTGCAGCATACAAATTTGATGGAAAATGCCTAATTCAACCCTGTTTTTGAAGGCCACTGTGGGTAGAATGTCGTATCCGACCGCCACTTTTTCTCATTCAATATAACCAATAATGTAATCTTACCTGCCTAGTAAGGTGGAGAACATATGGATGTGATGGACATATACTTCAAATTATTCCAGGATATTTATTTCATGAAAAATCAGGCATTTTTGGTATACGATGACTTTCTCAGTCATGTCAGTCTGATCTTGTGAACTCCCCAATTAGTGACCAACACAGTCATTGTACATGCGCAGTGGCAACTATAATAGGATCCTTCTATTTTCTGAAGGGGATGATTTTTCTAGGGAAATAAAGTCCGAAAAGATATTTTTTGCTTTCTGTACCACCAAAAATCGATAGAATCATCTTTTAACTGGTTAGTGGTTGCAAAAATATTCCAAAAAAGCCCTTAAAAAGTGGGGGTCGGATACAACATTCTTTCCGCACACTACATACATGCACATGTACTGAAAGATCCTACACGAGCCGGGTCTCAAAGGTTCATAAAAATAGACCCGAATTTGTGCATAAGCAATGATAAACTACGCAAGTGATTATGCAAAACTGTCTATAATATAGTAAACAACAAATACCCATTAACCATTAACACTTTAAGGGGCAATAACTAGCCACGAAAAACGATTTGCAAGATGGCGCTAGCGCTAGACTTAATTTCCAGTCAACCAACACTTGCGCCCGCTCTTGAGCCCGCCACTTACATTCGTCACCGGCGGTACTACTATAAGTGACACGCAACTAATACACACTTCACTTTTGAAGAGAAGGGCGTTTAAGTGGGTTTAATTTTAGATGCGCATGTTAAAAGTGGTGGCTTGAGACCCCCAAAATTTGAAATCTTACTGTATAACATTGAGTAATTATGTATCTTAAAAAGCAAACAGGAAGAAGGTACAGCATTTTGAAATTAGGATGCATCTTGTGTTTTTCTTATATTCAGTGGGTGTGTCCAAAAATGGGAGGCACAGTACAATATATAGTTTAGCAACGTTTTTCTCTACAATGAAAACGGGATGAAAGTAAATCTTATTTGCACCGTGCATGGGCCGTTGAGGGCACATGTTGTTAAACCACTGTGGGCGAAAGGGCAACGATAGTGCATCAAATTTGGCGAATTTCTCCAGCGATTATTGGCTGGAAGAAGTACACGCGCGCTTAGTACAATAACATACGCGCATAAAGTGTACGCACAACGTTCACACGTCGCTAGACTGGTCCCCTGTCTATATCCTTTAATCGATGTGATTATCACCAATAACTTGACTATTCACTCTGATTGCAGAGTCATTCCTTGTGCTATTAGTGACCATGATTTTATTTACACTCGTGTCAAATTTAAAATTCCTCACAAGTCACACGTTGAAAAAACGTTTAGGAGCTTTAAAAACTTTGATTGTGACGCTTTTTTGAATGACCTTAGCGGGATGCCTTGGTCAATTTTGGACGAGGTGACTGATCCTGACATTGCCTGGAACATTTGGCACAATTTGTTTAATAGTATCTGTAATAAGCATGCCCCTTTTGTAACTAAGCGTTTTAAAGCTAACCTTCCTAAATGGCTAGAAAACAGAAATGATATTTTTCATTTAATGCATGAACGGGATGTAGCCAAAAATAAAGCTAGGAGAACTAAACTGAAGGAGGACTGGGATAGGGCCCAAATTTTGAGAAATGATGTCACTAGACTTTGCAGAACTGCTAAAATTGGTTATTATCAAAATCATGTTCGTATTAATCAAAATAACAGCAAAAAGTTATGGGCCGGCTTAAGAGAGATTCTCCCAAATAGGAAAAACAATAATCTTCCTGGCACTTTTAATATTGATAATAAGGAAGTCTCAGATCCAAAAACCATAGCCGATAGTTTTAATAATTTTTATGTTAATATCAGCAATGTTCTGTTGGCCAACATTTCAAATGACGCTGATCAAGATCCGTGCTCTTATTTAACCCATTGCTCAACTAGTTTTTCCTTTTACAGAATTCCTCCAGATTTTGTTTTTAAGGAGATTGCTAGGCTGGATCCTGGGAAGTCTGCTGGTCTGGACAACATCGATGGTAGGCTCTTTAAGCTGGCGGCGCCTGTTATCGCCCTCCCCTTGACACACATATTCAATTTAACCCTTTCCACCTGTACCATTCCTCAAGCGTGGAAAAAGGCCAAAGTTATCCCCATTTTTAAAGCAGGTAATCGCAAAGTGCTCAATAATTACTGGCCGTTTCGGTTGCCGTTGGTTTCTAAAATCATTGAAAAAGCTGTCCACTCACAATTCCTCTCATACCTTACTTCAAACGACCTTCTGTCTTCTAATCAGTTTGGTTTTAGACCTGGGTACTCCACACTTGCAGCAGCAGCTCATGCTCATGATAACTGGGTCAATCACATTAACAATGGTAATGTAATTGGTTCTTTATTCATTGATTTACAGAAAGCCTTTGATACAGTCAACCACGATATTCTTTTACACAAACTTTCTTTTTATGGATTATCTACCTCAGCTGCTGATTGGCTAGCATCTTATTTATCTACAACATCTCAACCAGCAACGCCCGAGCATCAAGTTCACCATGGAAACAGAAGAAGACGGCAAGATCGCGTTCCTTGATGTTGGCATTTCCAGAAACCCAGACGGCTCCCTACACCACAACGTCTACAGAAAGCCCACGCACACAGATCGGTACCTGAACCAGCGCTCCTTCCATCACCCAAGCATCACGTCATCGGTCAACCGTACCCTCGTACAACGCGCCTACAACATTTGTGACAAGGACAGCCTTCCCAAGGAACTACAGCACATCCGAACCACCCTCAAACGCAACGGTTACAACCCCAGCAAGATCAGCACAGCGAAGCCGGTTCCAAACCCCGAAAGCAAGGTAAGAAATCTAACCCTCTCAGCTTGTCTCCCCTATCTAGGTTCGACGTCTCACAAACTACAGCGCATCCTCCGACGAGCAGGCATCGATGTGTTCCACTCAGCCCCCAGCAAACTCCAAGGACTTCTACACACCCACAAGGACAAACCGGACCCAAACAACAGAGCGGGAGTCTACCGGATCCTCTGTGAGTGCGGTAAGGTGTACATCGGTGAAACAGGGCGCAACCTCCCCATCAGATTGAAGGAACACCGAGCACGCGGCCGCAGAGGAGATTTCGAGAAGTCCGCCATCGTCAAGCACTCACACATCAAGGACTACCAAATCGACTGGCAGGCAGCCCAACTCATCACACCCATCGACACATGGCACCCCAGACGCATCAGAGAGGCCATCGAGATCGTCAAACACGACACCGTGCCACAGGACATCGGCTTCTACATCAGCGACATTTGGCGACCACTACTACGGGCTGAAGGATCTTCTATATCCGAAGTCCATAACCCACCCCAGACTGAGGGATCTCCTATATCCTAAGTCAACCACCCTCCATCCCCCTGTGCTTGTCAACAACTGATTCAGTTCAGTGAGCACACACTCCTCTCCCCCAACCCCTAGGATCCTAGTCTCAACAGTTCCCACCTGCGCACCTCAACGAACTAATCCTCCAGCATCCATTCAGGGGATGATCCTCCAGCAGTCTACTTAATTAAGCAGCAGCATTTTCCAGAGTCCGGCATTCTCCTGAGGACGATCAGAGCATACTGATCGAATCGTCGAGTTGTACCTCCAGTTCTTTTCAGAACTAATTACTATTCAATTGAGATTCCACATGGTGTCACCGCAATTAGTCTTACTTATCATCCTCACCATGCAAAGCTACAAGTTTTACCTATCTTATTTATCTGGAAGGACGCAGCAAGTCTGTTACAAATCCAAACTTTCTTTAGTTAATCCTGTAACATCTGGAATACCCCAGGGGTCAATCCTGGGGCCCTTACTTTTTTCATTATACATTAATGACTTGCCGAAATGTCTTGATCACTGCAACATTGATATGTATGCAGATGATACACATTATGATACACATTATGATACACATTATGGTGATAAAAACACTAGTCTCATTGAAAATAAATTGAACTCAGATCTTCTTAATCTAACAAAATGGCTGCAGGCTAACAAACTTATTTTAAATCCTCAAAAAACAGAAGTTATGCTAGCTGGTACTGCTCAAAAACTTAAAAAGAGCAATCCCCTCGAAATTTTTATTTCTGGCCAAAAAATACAACAAGTTGATTCTCATAAACACCTAGGGGTACTAATGGACAACAAACTAAATTTCTCTGAACATGTGAAAAAAGTCTGCAATAAATTAAGTTCTTCAATTTCTTTGCTCGCCAGAACAAGAAAATTTGTTGACCAGCCAACAGCTTTTTCATTATACAATGCCTTGGTTCTACCCCACATAGACTACTGCTGTATGGTGTGGGGTGCCAAACCCACTCTTGTCTCCAAAATTCAAAAACTCCAAAATAGAGCACTTCGCATTGTTCTTAAGCTTCCACCCATTTCACCCACTAATTTACTTTTTAGTAATCTCAATACAATGACAGTTGCCCAGCGAATCCATTTCCAACTTGCCTGCCAGGCTTTTAAGGCCTCCATTGGTGTTGCTCCGGACTGTCTCTGCCAGAGACTTAACCCGATCCAGCCTGGCGATCGACCAACAACTCGGGCAATTACACATGGTAATTTTATTATTCCCAAACCTAAATGTGAAATCTTTAAAAACAGTTTTAGTTACAGAGCTTCTTCTTTTTTAGATGGTGTTCCTTTCACCACTCGTTCAAACTCTTATTCTTCATTCCGGCGTTTGTTGAAGGAAGGCAAGGTTTGAAGTAATATTATAATTATGTCATAGATTACCTTGTGTTTTGCCCGAGATGTTGGTATACAATTGATAATTAATTTGCTTTGATGGTTTTTATTGGGGGAGGATTGGTGGGGGGGGGGGGGCGCTCGTATTTCTAAATGTTGTTGTGTTCATTTTGTTATTGTTTTTTAGTTTATTGCTTCATTTTTAATCTTCCCTTTTAGTCCTATCTTTAATCAGTATGGTAGACTGGGAGGGGGATCTATTTGTGCAATTTAGTCCTTTACGTTTTATTTCGTATGTAATTGTCCGTTAAGACTGTTTTATCATTATTATTAATTCATATGTACCTCCTGTAATAATTTTTGTAAAATATTGAATGGGGATATATTTTTATATAAGGCCAAACAAAAAAAGATGTTGAGTGCCCTCTACCGACCGACCCAAAAGTGCTGAAATCTCGGGTCGGTTTTTTTTATTTATTTATTTTTTCCCTGTCATTCATAGGCCTATTTATTAATGAAACTTACCAATTTTCTTTGTATAAAACATAATACGTTTGATTTGTGAAATTTTCCACTTTTTTAACCGGTAAATTTACCGGTACCCAAGACTCAATCTACATGTTTTCAAATCGAATGGCCCCGGCCCTCACATGGTGCACTGCCTTCGCACACACTGTGTGCCAACGATTGCGACTCAAATCTACACGTTTTCCAATCGAATGGCCCCTCACATGTTTTCCACTGGCTTAGCGCACTGTTTTGTATGTCAATGATTGCGACTCAATCTACACGTTTTCAAATCAAATGACCCTCACACGTTGTGCACTGGCTCCCCGCACTGTACGTGTGTCAACGATTGCGACTCAATCTACACGTTTTCAAATCGAATGGCCACTCACATGTTGCATGTTGAGCATTGCATGCAATATGGATGAATTTGCTGTGTCAATCACAGCGAAAAGTACAACAAAAATGCTTGGGATACTTTTATTCTGAAGCAAAATTCCTTGCTGATAGGTATACAAATGAAAAACATGGTATGTGGTTTTCAATTCCAATGCATTTCAATCTTAAAATGACAGTCAAGGAGAAAAAAAAAAAAAATCCCGACCGACCGACCCCTTCAAATATTTTCACTGGAGGGCAACTCAACAATTTTTTGGGCCTAATATGAGGCCCCAAATGATCAGCTGTGCTGGATGGGTTACCCTCGTTAAAGATGGTTTTAAATAAATAAATAAAAAATCCTATCAAGGATATAGACAGGCTCCAGGCGTACCACTCAAAGGATTTAATGGACCTTTCCCATGAAATATGCTAATTACACATCGCGCATGCGAATTGACACTATTGGTGGGCAAAACGAGGGAACGTTGCGCCTTTTTTGTATGGGGATGATGGTGGCTTGACGCACACGCGCTTTTGCGTTTTTATGCTGCACAACTGCCGAGTGGTCTAGCTTACCGGACTCAAGTTCTGGTGTTAGCAGCATAATGTGGGTTCGAATCCCGGCCGTGACACCTGTGTCCTTGAGCAAGACACTTAACCATAATTGCTTCTCTCCACCCAGGGGTTAAATGGGTACCTGTGAGGGCAGAGTTGGTTGATTAGCCCTATATGCGCTGTAATGGCAGCAATTGAGCTGTATACTCCCCAGGGAGCTGATATGGTTTCAGGAATGATTTATGAGCCTTATGAGCAGGGGTAATAATATAATGCGCCTTGAGCACCACTTATTTATGGATACGTGCCCTATATGAGTCCACATTATTATTATTATCATTATTATTTAACCAGTGGTGTTTGTACGCATGCGCAAATGTAATTACCATATTTCATGGGAAAGGTCTATTGGATACGTTAACGTGTTATGCTGAAGATCTGACGTCACACGCTTTGAGGTTTGCGCGCTACCTACCAACCAAGGTCAAAGTTCAGCATAGGGAAACATATGGCGGCTGCATGGCCAGTATCTGGCGTAATTCACGCGCCTCTAGCTCAAAGCGTGACGTCAGATCTTCAGGCAAACACGACGCCAAAGTGGCTATCATCAAGACACTGGATGCAACTTCACCGCTAGAGGGCTACGATGTGCACTGAGCGAATATTGTGCCTGTTTATGGGCAATAATATTTAATAAGAGGGTGGCGCAACACAAACAACAACAAACCTGACTTGAACATTACACATTTGGGAACATTTCAGTCCTCTTGTATTCTGCCTATTTAAAAGTGGATGAACGACACCACAAATCTAGAAATCTGACTTGAAGATTGGTTTTGCTTTTATATTCGTGTCTAAAATGTGGACATTCTTTTAATCTGCTTATTTTATGGGCGGGCAATAGTTTTTAAGGAAAGCAGCACAAGACCTAATAAGAACAAGTACGGTTATCAACATTTATGTTTGATAATTAAATCAGCAGAGTGGTGAGTGATTTTATTTTTATTTTTTTTATTTTTTATTTTAATTTTTTTAATTATTTATTTATTATTATTATTATTATTTTTTTATTTTATTTATAGATCTAGACGATGTAATTCATATGTTGCCTATTATAAGGGCAGGCAGTGTTGTAGTACGCATACCCGAGTACATTTCGTCAGCGGTCTCACGAAGTGACACAAACTTGCCAACGAAATTTACATTTGAAGAAGGCGGCGTTTGAAGTTAGTCTGTTTTGAAACACATGTTTTCTCATCAAAAAAAATTTATTTTTGAATTGTTGTCACTTTGATTGTGGTCGGTCTCTCTAGAACTTTCGAAATATGGAAATATGTTGTTTTGGACTCTCTGACGTTTTTAATTACTAAACAATTAACCGGCTGAAAACACTATCTTTGTGTTAGTTCGTGAAAACGAAAACTGTGCAAAAACCTGGTTCGCGTTTTCAGAAATGCTTCCTCTAGGTATCGATAATTCACATGTTGATGTCAGCTATTTCTACACATTGTCATGGTAGTAAATCTCTTGACGCTTGGAGATGTAGGCCGTCGCGTGACGCCTTTTAGTATGACCAGCCTTGAGAGTGAGACAGGTATCGAGACTACTTATTCAAGTTATTGTACGTGTATCGAAGGTATTGATCTCAGTCTCAGTCTTGATTCCCTGTGGTCTCGGTCTCGGCCCAATAACGTTATTAGGTCTCAAGAGATTCGCTCATCTTAAAAATCTTCACACCTTTTACGCGATTTATGATTTTTTTTGTATTAGTAAATGTTGGACCTCACTGTTGTACACATGAAAGGTGAAAGTTAGGGGTAGTCAATAATGGTGTTTGGCCATTGTGCCAAATTTCTGGACAGAATTTTCCTACTGCTAACCTATATACTACGGGTAATTATTGCTTAGAAGTAACGTTAGATGAACAAACAAAGAATACACGTAAATAAAACCCTTCGGTCAACCTATACTGCCCAAAGAAATTACCTTTTCACAGCTATAAATCCATAGGTCCATCTATACATTTATGATTTAACGTCAATTGCTTTTAGCGGTCAGCTAGCTGCTACGATGAAATGCGCCATCAATTGGCGAACTAATGTTAATCGATCTCCACTGTACCTCCATTATACGTCCAACATTCACCTACACTTATAAGCATGGAGAGTGTACCACATGATAGCGTGATATATCGCCCTCTAGCCTCACTTATTATAAACGGTGGCTAGTTGAATCATCAGGTGCGTATTTACTATGTAAAGTTTGTATCAATTCGTGAAAACATTTTATTCTGTCGGCCGTGGCGTTCACAGTGTATTGTTTACGGTGAATTGACTTAGTGTCAGTTCGTGAAAGCGCAAATCTTCACTTTGTCAGTTCATTCAGTTTAGTTTTTCCTAATTAGTCAACTTAAGAAAGTATAAAAACTTCCAGTTTCAAAACTCACACTCGTCACACTCGTTGGCATCGTCGCTGTCGGTATCCTCGTCGTCTTTCTTTAGGAAGAAGAATGCTTTCCATCTCATGCGTTTAAGTAGGCTTTCGACTTTCTCGATGAGTTTCTTCTTGTATGAGTTGGTTGTTGGTAAAGATATGTTCTTTAGTGAATAGCTGAAGTTGACTTGCGTCGGTTGTTCCATTGGTAAGTATTTGCAGATAGGCGTAGAGTGCTCGACTGGTGACAGGAGCGTAGTATACTGGGTGAGGGAGCTATCTTCATGCAGAGTGCTCGATGCTATGCAGAGCGTAGTATAGGAATGAAGACTTGCTGGAACGGTAGTTGTAACTCCGAGTTTCACGTTTATGCGATCATCAGACAACTGAGTGCTATTCTGCTTCTACAAAATGGAGACCTACAAGGCTACAAGCACGTCAACGGTAAACAACATCAACGCCGAAGCCAAAACCATCGCAGAAAGACTCGATATCGCAGATAGAATGGACACCATGGCTGAACGACAAGCTTTCATCACGTTGAAGGACCACAAAGAGAACTTCGCCAACAAGTTACCATGTAGACTCATCAACCCGGCAAAGAGCGAAATCGGCCGAATCAGCAAGACCATCCTGGATAAAATTAACCACAGCATCAGAACCGCAACACACGTCAACCAGTAGCTCAACTCGACCTCCGTCATCGAATGGTTCCGGAAATTAGAGGACAAGGACAAACACACCTTCATATGCTTCGACATAATCGATTTCTACCCATCTATCACGGAAGAATTACTCAAGAAAGCCCTGACATTCGCCAAGAAGCACACGCGCATCTCCAAACAAGACATCGAAATCATCCACCACTCCAGGAAATCTCTCCTATTCAACGAAGGCAAGCCGTGGAGGAAAAAGAACAACGACAATCTCTTCGACGTATCCATGGGCAGCTACGACGGCGCGGAAATATGTGATCTAGTCGGCCTCTACACTCTCAACACCCTATCCAAGAAGCTCGACAAAGGAAAAATTGGACTCTACCGAGATGACGGCCTCGCTGCCCTGAAGAACACATCCGGCGTTAAATCCGACCGAACCAGGAAAGACATCATAAAGACATTCAACGACTTGGGCCTCAGAATAACCATCGATTGTAACCTTAAAGTCACCAACTTCCTCGACATCACCCTCAACCTGAACAACGGCAAGTACCACCCATACCGCAAACCGAACGACCGGCCAGTGTACATCCACAAGCTCTCCAACCACCCGCCTAGCATCGTCAAGAACCTACCAGCTTCAGCCAGCAGACGGATATCGGACATCTCATACGACAAAGACACCTTCAACAACGCCGCACCTACCTACGAAGAGGCATTAAGATCCAGCGGATTCAACGAGGGCCTCACGTACACTCAAGAACAACATAGAAACACCCGCAACCGGAACCGCAACACCATTTGGTTCAACCCACCATACAGCAAGAACGTCTCCACCAACATCGGCAGATCTTTCCTCAAACTTATCGACAAAATTGGTTATTATCAAAATCATGTTCGTATTAATCAAAATAACAGCAAAAAGTTATGGGCCGGCTTAAGAGAGATTCTCCCAAATAGGAAAAACAATAATCTTCCTGGCACTTTTAATATTGATAATAAGGAAGTCTCAGATCCAAAAACCATAGCCGATAGTTTTAATAATTTTTATGTTAATATCAGCAATGTTCTGTTGGCCAACATTTCAAATGACGCTGATCAAGATCCGTGCTCTTATTTAACCCATTGCTCAACTAGTTTTTCCTTTTACAGAATTCCTCCAGATTTTGTTTTTAAGGAGATTGCTAGGCTGGATCCTGGGAAGTCTGCTGGTCTGGACAACATCGATGGTAGGCTCTTTAAGCTGGCGGCGCCTGTTATCGCCCTCCCCTTGACACACATATTCAATTTAACCCTTTCCACCTGTACCATTCCTCAAGCGTGGAAAAAGGCCAAAGTTATCCCCATTTTTAAAGCAGGTAATCGCAAAGTGCTCAATAATTACTGGCCGTTTCGATTGCCGTTGGTTTCTAAAATCATTGAAAAAGCTGTCCACTCACAATTCCTCTCATACCTTACTTCAAACGACCTTCTGTCTTCTAATCAGTTTGGTTTTAGACCTGGGTACTCCACACTTGCAGCAGCAGCTCATGCTCATGATAACTGGGTCAATCACATTAACAATGGTAATGTAATTGGTTCTTTATTCATTGATTTACAGAAAGCCTTTGATACAGTCAACCACGATATTCTTTACACAAACTTTCTTTTTATGGATTATCTACCTCAGCTGCTGATTGGCTAGCATCTTATTTATCTACAACATCTCAACCAGCAACGCCCGAGCATCAAGTTCACCATGGAAACAGAAGAAGACGGCAAGATCGCGTTCCTTGATGTTGGCATTTCCAGAAACCCAGACGGCTCCCTACACCACAACGTCTACAGAAAGCCCACGCACACAGATCGGTACCTGAACCAGCGCTCCTTCCATCACCCAAGCATCACGTCATCGGTCAACCGTACCCTCGTACAACGCGCCTACAACATTTGTGACAAGGACAGCCTTCCCAAGGAACTACAGCACATCCGAACCACCCTCAAACGCAACGGTTACAACCCCAGCAAGATCAGCACAGCGAAGCCGGTTCCAAACCCCGAAAGCAAGGTAAGAAATCTAACCCTCTCAGCTTGTCTCCCCTATCTAGGTTCGACGTCTCACAAACTACAGCGCATCCTCCGACGAGCAGGCATCGATGTGTTCCACTCAGCCCCCAGCAAACTCCAAGGACTTCTACACACCCACAAGGACAAACCGGACCCAAACAACAGAGCGGGAGTCTACCGGATCCTCTGTGAGTGCGGTAAGGTGTACATCGGTGAAACAGGGCGCAACCTCCCCATCAGATTGAAGGAACACCGAGCACGCGGCCGCAGAGGAGATTTCGAGAAGTCCGCCATCGTCAAGCACTCACACATCAAGGACTACCAAATCGACTGGCAGGCAGCCCAACTCATCACACCCATCGACACATGGCACCCCAGACGCATCAGAGAGGCCATCGAGATCGTCAAACACGACACCGTGCCACAGGACATCGGCTTCTACATCAGCGACATTTGGCGACCACTACTACGGGCTGAAGGATCTTCTATATCCGAAGTCCATAACCCACCCCAGACTGAGGGATCTCCTATATCCTAAGTCAACCACCCTCCATCCCCCTGTGCTTGTCAACAACTGATTCAGTTCAGTGAGCACACACCTCTCCCCCAACCCCTAGGATCCTAGTCTCAACAGTTCCCACCTGCGCACCTCAACGAACTAATCCTCCAGCATCCATTCAGGGGATGATCCTCCAGCAGTCTACTTAATTAAGCAGCAGCATTTTCCAGAGTCCGGCATTCTCCTGAGGACGATCAGAGCATACTGATCGAATCGTCGAGTTGTACCTCCAGTTCTTTTCAGAACTAATTACTATTCAATTGAGATTCCACATGGTGTCACCGCAATTAGTCTTACTTATCATCCTCACCATGCAAAGCTACAAGTTTTACCTATCTTATTTATCTGGAAGGACGCAGCAAGTCTGTTACAAATCCAAACTTTCTTTAGTTAATCCTGTAACATCTGGAATACCCCAGGGTCAATCCTGGGGCCCTTACTTTTTTCATTATACATTAATGACTTGCCGAAATGTCTTGATCACTGCAACATTGATATGTATGCAGATGATACACATTATGATACACATTATGATACACATTATGGTGATAAAAACACTAGTCTCATTGAAAATAAATTGAACTCAGATCTTCTTAATCTAACAAAATGGCTGCAGGCTAACAAACTTATTTTAAATCCTCAAAAAACAGAAGTTATGCTAGCTGGTACTGCTCAAAAACTTTAAAAAAGCAATCCCCTCGAAATTTTTATTTCTGGCCAAAAATACAAGTTGATTCTCATAAACACCTAGGGGTACTAATGGACAACAAACTAAATTTCTCTGAACATGTGAAAAAAGTCTGCAATAAATTAAGTTCTTCAATTTCTTTGCTCGCCAGAACAAGAAAATTTGTTGACCAGCCAACAGCTTTTTCATTATACAATGCCTTGGTTCTACCCCACATAGACTACTGCTGTATGGTGTGGGGTGCCAAACCCACTCTTGTCTCCAAAATTCAAAAACTCCAAAATAGAGCACTTCGCATTGTTCTTAAGCTTCCACCCATTTCACCCACTAACTTACTTTTTAGTAATCTCAATACAATGACAGTTGCCCAGCGAATCCATTTCCAACTTGCCTGCCAGGCTTTTAAGGCCTCCATTGGTGTTGCTCCGGACTGTCTCTGCCAGAGACTTAACCCGATCCAGCCTGGCGATCGACCAACAACTCGGGCAATTACACATGGTAATTTTATTATTCCCAAACCTAAATGTGAAATCTTTAAAAACAGTTTTAGTTACAGAGCTTCTTCTTTTTTAGATGGTGTTCCTTTCACCACTCGTTCAAACTCTTATTCTTCATTCCGGCGTTTGTTGAAGGAAGGCAAGGTTTGAAGTAATATTATAATTATGTCATAGATTACCTTGTGTTTTGCCCGAGATGTTGGTATACAATTGATAATTAATTTGCTTTGATGGTTTTTATTGGGGGAGGATTGGTGGGGGGGGGGGGGGCGCTCGTATTTCTAAATGTTGTTGTGTTCATTTTGTTATTGTTTTTTAGTTTATTGCTTCATTTTTAATCTTCCCTTTTAGTCCTATCTTTAATCAGTATGGTAGACTGGGAGGGGGATCTATTTGTGCAATTTAGTCCTTTACGTTTTATTTCGTATGTAATTGTCCGTTAAGACTGTTTTATCATTATTATTAATTCATATGTACCTCCTGTAATAATTTTTGTAAAATATTGAATGGGGATATATTTTTATATAAGGCCAAACAAAAAAAGATGTTGAGTGCCCTCTACCGACCGACCCAAAAGTGCTGAAATCTCGGGTCGGTTTTTTTTTATTTTTTATTTTTTTCCCTGTCATTCATAGGCCTATTTATTAATGAAACTTACCAATTTTCTTTGTATAAAACATAATACGTTTGATTTGTGAAATTTTCCACTTTTTTAACCGGTAAATTTACCGGTACCCAAGACTCAATCTACATGTTTTCAAATCGAATGGCCCCGGCCCTCACATGGTGCACTGCCTTCGCACACACTGTGTGCCAACGATTGCGACTCAAATCTACACGTTTTCCAATCGAATGGCCCCTCACATGTTTTCCACTGGCTTCGCGCACTGTTTTGTATGTCAATGATTGCGACTCAATCTACACGTTTTCAAATCAAATGACCCTCACACGTTGTGCACTGGCTCCCCGCACTGTACGTGTGTCAACGATTGCGACTCAATCTACACGTTTTCAAATCGAATGGCCACTCACATGTTGCATGTTGAGCATTGCATGCAATATGGATGAATTTGCTGTGTCAATCACAGCGAAAAGTACAACAAAAATGCTTGGGATACTTTTATTCTGAAGCAAAATTCCTTGCTGATAGGTATACAAATGAAAAACATGGTATGTGGTTTTCAATTCCAATGCATTTCAATCTTAAAATGACAGTCAAGGATAAAAAAAAAAAAAAATCCCGACCGACCGACCCATTCAAATATTTTCACTGGATGGCAACTCAACAATTTTTTGGGCCTAATATGAGTCCCCAAATGATCAGCTGTGCTGGATGGGTTACCCTCGTTAAAGATGGTTTTAAATAAATAAATAAACAATCCTATCAAGGATATAGACAGGCTCCAGGCGTACCACTCAAAGGATTTAATGGACCTTTCCCATGAAATATGCTAATTACACATCGCGCATGCGAATTGACACTATTGGTGGGCAAAACGAGGGAACGTTGCGCCTTTTTTGTATGGGGATGATGGTGGCTTGACGCACACGCGCTTTTGCGTTTTTATGCTGCACAACTGCCGAGTGGTCTAGCTTACCGGACTCAAGTTCTGGTGTTAGCAGCATAATGTGGGTTCGAATCCCGGCCGTGACACCTGTGTCCTTGAGCAAGACACTTAACCATAATTGCTTCTCTCCACCCAGGGGTTAAATGGGTACCTGTGAGGGCAGAGTTGGTTGATTAGCCCTATATGCGCTGTAATGGCAGCAATTGAGCTGTATACTCCCCAGGGAGCTGATATGGTTTCAGGAATGATTTATGAGCCTTATGAGCAGGGGTAATAATATAATGCGCCTTGAGCACCACTTATTTATGGATACGTGCCCTATATGAGTCCACACATTATTATTATTATCATTATTATTTAACCAGTGGTGTTTGTACGCATGCGCAAATGTAATTACCATATTTCATGGGAAAGGTCTATTGGATACGTTAACGTGTTATGCTGAAGATCTGACGTCACACGCTTTGAGGTTTGCGCGCTACCTACCAACCAAGGTCAAAGTTCAGCATAGGGAAACATATGGCGGCTGCATGGCCAGTATCTGGCGTAATTCACGCGCCTCTAGCTCAAAGCGTGACGTCAGATCTTCAGGCAAACACGACGCCAAAGTGGCTATCATCAAGACACTGGATGCAACTTCACCGCTAGAGGGCTACGATGTGCACTGAGCGAATATTGTGCCTGTTTATGGGCAATAATATTTAATAAGAGGGTGGCGCAACACAAACAACAACAAACCTGACTTGAACATTACACATTTGGGAACATTTCAGTCCTCTTGTATTCTGCCTATTTAAAAGTGGATGAACGACACCACAAATCTAGAAATCTGACTTGAAGATTGGTTTTGCTTTTATATTCGTGTCTAAAATGTGGACATTCTTTTAATCTGCTTATTTTATGGGCGGGCAATAGTTTTTAAGGAAAGCAGCACAAGACCTAATAAGAACAAGTACGGTTATCAACATTTATGTTTGATAATTAAATCAGCAGAGTGGTGAGTGATTTTATTTTTATTTTTTTTATTTTTTATTTTAATTTTTTTAATTATTTATTTATTATTATTATTATTATTTTTTTATTTTATTTATAGATCTAGACGATGTAATTCATATGTTGCCTATTATAAGGGCAGGCAGTGTTGTAGTACACATACCCAAGTACATTTCGTCACCGGTCTCACGAAGTGACACAAACTTGCCAACGAAATTTACATTTGAAGAAAGCGGCGTTTGAAGTTAGTCTGTTTTGAAACACATGTTTTCTCATCAAAAATAATATTTTTGAATTGTTGTCATTTTGATTGTGGTCGGTCTCTCTAGAACATTCGAAATATGGAAATATGTTGTTTTGGACTCTCTGACGTTTTTAATTACTAAACAATTAACCGCTGAAAACACTATCTTTGTGTTATACGAAAACTGTACAAAAACCTGGTTCGCATTTTCAGAAATGCTTCCTCTAGATATCGATAATTCACATGTTGATGTCAGCTATTTCCACACATTGTCATGGTAGTAAATCTCTTGACGCTTGGAGATGTAGGCCGCCGCGTGACGCATTTTAGTATGACCAGCCTTGAGAGTGAGACAGGTATCGAGACTACTTATTCAAGTTATTGTACGTGTATCGAAGGTATTGATCTCAGTCTCAGTCTTGATTCCCTGTGGTCTCGGTCTCGGCCCAATAACGTTATTAGGTCTCAAGAGATTCGCTCATCTTAAAAATCTTCACACCTTTTACGCGATTTATGATTTTTTTTGTATTAGTAAATGTTGGACCTCACTGTTGTACACATGAAAGGTGAAAGTTAGGGGTAGTCAATAATGGTGTTTGGCCATTGTGCCAAATTTCTGGACAGAATTTTCCTACTGCTAACCTATATACTACGGGTAATTATTGCTTAGAAGTAACGTTAGATGAACAAACAAAGAATACACGTAAATAAAAACCCTTCGGTCAACCTATACTGCCCAAAGAAATTACCTTTTCACAGCTATAAATCCATAGGTCCATCTATACATTTATGATTTAACGTCAATTGCTTTTTAGCGGTCAGCTAGCTGCTACGATGAAATGCGCCATCAATTGGCGAACTAATGTTAATCGATCTCCACTGTACCTCCATTATACGTCCAACATTCACCTACACTTATAAGCATGGAGAGTGTACCACATGATAGCGTGATATATCGCCCTCTAGCCTCACTTATTATAAACGGTGGCTAGTTGAATCATCAGGTGCGTATTTACTATGTAAAGTTTGTGTCAATTCGTGAAAACATTTTATTCTGTCGGCCGTGGCGTTCACAGTGTATTGTTTACGGTGAATTGACTTAGTGTCAGTTCGTGAAAGCGCAAATCTTCACTTTGTCAGTTCATTCAGTTTAGTTTTTCCTAATTAGTCAACTTAAGAAAGTATAAAAACTTCCAGTTTCAAAACTCACACTCGTCACACTCGTTGGCATCGTCGCTGTCGGTATCCTCGTCGTCTTTCTTTAGGAAGAAGAATGCTTTCCATCTCATGCGTTTAAGTAGGCTTTCGACTTTCTCGATGAGTTTCTTCTTGTATGAGTTGGTTGTTGGTAAAGATATGTTCTTTAGTGAATAGCTGAAGTTGACTTGCGTCGGTTGTTCCATTGGTAAGTATTTGCAGATAGGCGTAGAGTGCTCGACTGGTGACAGGAGCGTAGTATACTGGGTGAGGGAGCTATCTTCATGCAGAGTGCTCGATGCTATGCAGAGCGTAGTATAGGAATGAAGACTTGCTGGAACGGTAGTTGTAACTCCGAGTTTCACGTTTATGCGATCATCAGACAACTGAGTGCTATTCTGCTTCTACAAAATGGAGACCTACAAGGCTACAAGCACGTCAACGGTAAACAACATCAACGCCGAAGCCAAAACCATCGCAGAAAGACTCGATATCGCAGATAGAATGGACACCATGGCTGAACGACAAGCTTTCATCACGTTGAAGGACCACAAAGAGAACTTCGCCAACAAGTTACCATGTAGACTCATCAACCCGGCAAAGAGCGAAATCGGCCGAATCAGCAAGACCATCCTGGATAAAATTAACCACAGCATCAGAACCGCAACACACGTCAACCAGTAGCTCAACTCGACCTCCGTCATCGAATGGTTCCGGAAATTAGAGGACAAGGACAAACACACCTTCATATGCTTCGACATAATCGATTTCTACCCATCTATCACGGAAGAATTACTCAAGAAAGCCCTGACATTCGCCAAGAAGCACACGCGCATCTCCAAACAAGACATCGAAATCATCCACCACTCCAGGAAATCTCTCCTATTCAACGAAGGCAAGCCGTGGAGGAAAAAGAACAACGACAATCTCTTCGACGTATCCATGGGCAGCTACGACGGCGCGGAAATATGTGATCTAGTCGGCCTCTACACTCTCAACACCCTATCCAAGAAGCTCGACAAAGGAAAATTGGACTCTACCGAGATGACGGCCTCGCTGCCCTGAAGAACACATCCGGCGTTAAATCCGACCGAACCAGGAAAGACATCATAAAGACATTCAACGACTTGGGCCTCAGAATAACCATCGATTGTAACCTTAAAGTCACCAACTTCCTCGACATCACCCTCAACCTGAACAACGGCAAGTACCACCCATACCGCAAACCGAACGACCGGCCAGTGTACATCCACAAGCTCTCCAACCACCCGCCTAGCATCGTCAAGAACCTACCAGCTTCAGCCAGCAGACGGATATCGGACATCTCATACGACAAAGACACCTTCAACAACGCCGCACCTACCTACGAAGAGGCATTAAGATCCAGCGGATTCAACGAGGGCCTCACGTACACTCAAGAACAACATAGAAACACCCGCAACCGGAACCGCAACACCATTTGGTTCAACCCACCATACAGCAAGAACGTCTCCACCAACATCGGCAGATCTTTCCTCAAACTTATCGACAAACACTTCCCCAGAGGGTCTAAACTAAGCAAGATTTTCAACAGGAACACCACCAAGATCAGTTACAGCTGCATGCCAAATTTAAATAGCATTGTCAAATCGCACAACAAACGGATCTCATCAAAGGAAGAAGGAGCCTCGCCGAAGAAATGCAACTGCCGAAATAAGGACCTCTGCCCTCTACGAGGAAATTGCCTGGAATCCAACATCATCTACAGTGCCGAAGTCAAAACAACCACCGAAGACAACACCAAACTATACATCGGCCTTACAGAGCCCCCCTTTAAGACAAGATTCAACAACCACAAGACGTCCTTCAAGAACGAAAAACACAAACAAAGCACGGAACTCTCCAAGTACGTGTGGCAGCTCAAGATGAACAAGAAACCCTTCACGATCACGTGGTCCATCGTCACCAAAGCACGAGCATACGACAACAAATCCAAGAGATGCAACATTTGCCTAACAGAGAAGCTTTCCATCATCAACACCGACAAACGTAAACTCCTCAACAAGCGACCTGAGTTGGTATCGAAGTGCCGCCACGAGAACAAATTCTACCTAACCAATCACGACAAGTGAATTCTTTCACTCACGTCCGCCACACCACATCTTATTTCGTGCAACCGCAGAATAGCACTCAGTTGTCTGATGATCGCATAAGCGTGAAACTCGGAGTTACAACTACCGTTCCAGCAAGTCTTCATTCCTATACTACGCTCTGCATAGCATCGAGCACTCTGCATGAAGATAGCTCCCTCAGCCAGTATATATATACAGTGCGTATAAAAAAAAGGTAATCCGAATTCAGGGGGTTAATATGCCAAGGTTATTTAGTTTGACAATTTACATGTAGTGTACCAAAGAAGAGGAACTCCTCAGCTTTCCATTGATACCTTTATTGACCCATTGCTGTCACACATGACCGAGTACATTGTTATTGAAATGACAAATTCAAATCGCATTTTTGCAAGTTTGGGTAATCAGTGCAAGGCAGGATAATTAGTGAAAGTCAGTATGATAAACCAGATTTTCTTTAGGAATGACTGGACATTATTCAAGAAGAATCTCTTCTTTCATTGCCCTTTTATGCACCCACACCTTCAACATGTCCACCTCCCCTTTCGACACAAAGCTGACAGCGACGGAGCATGTCCTGCACTGCTCGTCTCACCATAGCCGGATTATTGCGTAAAGCATCCACTTCATTTCGAATACGGCCCTGCAATTCATCAAGATCACTGGAGGAGTTGCAAACACCTTGTTCTTCAAATGTCCCCAAAGGAAATAGTCACATGGTGTGAGGTCAGGTGATCTTGGTGGCCATTCCACCTCATGGTTGACGGCGATGACTCGTTCGCCAAAGAGTTCCCTCAGACGATCTCGGACAGCGATAAGGCGATGTGCTGGGGCGCCATCTTGGGCCCACCAGAGTTGTCTGAAGACCCCACGAACCTGTCGCTCAAAGTGTTCCTGCAGCTGCGGTAAAACGTTATCATTGAGCATCTGCAGATACATGTTACCATTGACATTCCTTTGAGAGAAAAACGGTCCGATCAGCTGACCACTTCCACAAAGTCCTAACCAAACAGTCCACTTTTGTCGACTCATGTTAACCTCAAAATTGAATTCTGAGGGGTGTCTTGCTGGTGCATATTCAAGAACATTATGCGTATTGACCTTGCCGTTCATGGATAAAGCAGCTTCGTCGCCGATTACGAGATTCCGCAGAAAATTGACATCTCTCTCGGTACGGGCTATCAACCATCTGGCAAACGCCAGCCTTCTAGCAAAATCTCCTGGCGTAAGTTGATGTCGGATGTGAATCCGATATGGATGCTGGTGGAGGTCCAATCTCGTGATTCTGTTGAATGTCGCCGAAGGCAATCTCAGCCCATTTCGCCTTGCGCTGGTGTCCCTAGGATGCTCCAAAAGTTGCTGCCTTACTGCTGCAATGTTCCCTTCTGATCGCCCGGTGCGCCTCCTGCCAGAATTCCCCTTGTTGCGGTTGAGGCTAGTGCCATACTCTTGATATTTTCTAACATTCGCCCAGATGGTTTTGGCTGCTGGGGGCTCCCGTTCTGGGAAACGTTCCCTGAAAGCATCGCAAGTTTGCTGCAAACTGTGAGTTTGGTGAAATGTTGTAATCACGAAAACTCGCTGTTCAGTCGTTAGTTGTACCATCTTTCCAACTACCTGTCCCTAAACCCAGGCCCTTCTTAAATACCCAACTTGAAGAAAAGGATGTCGTAACAGACGATTACCGCACCAGCTTAAAAATCTTACATAATCATCTAGGCAGTCAAGTGATGCGTCCATTTCAGACTGCCTTGAACTGATTACCCAAACTTGCAAAAATTTGAATTTGCCATTTTCAATAACAATGTACTCGGCCATGTGTGACAGCAATGGATCGACACAGGTATCAATGGAAAGCTGAGGAGTTCCTCTTCTTTGGTACACTACATGTAAATTGTCAAACTAAATAACCTTGGCATATTAACGCCCTGAATTCGGATTACCTTTTTTTTATACGCACTGTATATATATATATATATATGATGCTTCAGTGTATATGGTGATTAACTGATGAGTGGATCGTCATCATGTCGGCCTACGAAACAAATTTGTATTAAGACCCATATGTTCTCACCCACCGAGTAGTTTGTCTATCTACTTACTTATTCCGCTCCTTCAATGTACAGCACTATCTTGGTTCCGCAGTGAACTATACCTGATCTATCTATATATATATATATATATATATATATATATATATATATATATATATATATATATATATATATATATATATATATATATATATATATATATACTTAAATGTAGCGGTCTATCTTGAAGTAGAGTGCTCAATGCCACATAGACAGATCGTAATATACTTGTAGTAAAACTAGTGGAACGCTGGTAGTTGTAACTCCGAGTTTCACGCGTTATGCGATCATCAGACAACTGATAGTCACCAAGTGATTACTCCTATATATATAGGCCTACACGTGCACGTACAGGTTACTCGCTCAATAATGCGTGGTAATTACCTATTGTTTGCGGGCCTTGTGCAACAGGAACACGGTCAAGATCAGTTACAGCTGCATGCCCAACATCGCCAGTATCATCAAGGCACACAACAAACAAGTCTCATCGAACGACAAAGGGACCGACCGTAAGGACTGCAACTGCCGCAAGAAAGACCTATACCCTCTACAAGGAAAGTGCCAGGCCAGCAACATCATCTACAATAATAATAATAATAATGTATAGATTTATATAGCGCACGTATCCACCAACTAAGTGGCGCTCAAGGCGCATTATATTATTATCCCTGCTCATAAGGCTCATAAGGCTCATAAATCATTCCTGAAACCATCTCAGCTCCATGGGGAGTATACAGCTCAATTGCTGCCATTTCTAGCGCATATAGAGCAAACTATCTCTGCCTTCACAGGTACCCATTTAACCCCTGGGTGGAGAGAAGCAATTATGGTTAAGTGTCTTGCTCAAGGACACAGGTGTCACGGCCGGGGCTCGAACCCACACTCTGCTGCTGGCAACACCAGAACTTGAGTTCAGTGCGCTAGACCGCACGACAATCCACTTTACGTGCATTATACAACACACGGGACCTACGGCTTTACGTCCCATCCGAAGGATGAAGCAATTATGGTTAAGTACCTTGCTCAAGGACACAAGTGTCACGACCGGGGCTCGAACCCACACCCTGCTGCTGGCAACACCAGAACTTGAGTTCGGTGCGCTAGACCGCTCGGCCAATGCCGAAGTTAAGCAACCAAACAACTCTCATCTGTACATAGGTCTCACCGCGCCTCCATTCAAGCTAAGATACGGCAACCACACACAGTCTTTCAGGCATGAGAAGTACCAGAACAGCACGGAACTCTCCAAGCACATTTGGCAATTGAAAAGGAACAAGAAACCATTCACCATCAACTGGTCGGTAGCCTGTAGATCTCAAGCATACAACAGCGAATCGAAACGGTGCAACCTTTGCCTCACAGAGAAGCTCTCCATCATAAACGCCGACAAGAGGATACTCCTGAACAAACGACCCGAACTCATATCAAAATGCCGCCATGAAAACAAGTTCTACCTCTGCAACTTCAAAAGCGATGACACGTGACGAGGAACAGTACCGCGTCAACAAACCACAAACTGCCAACAAACAAGCTTACAGACAAGGCCCGCAAACAATAGGTAATTACCACGCATTATTGAGCGAGTAACCTGTACGTGCACGTGTAGGCCTATATATATAGGAGTAATCACTTGGTGACTATCAGTTGTCTGATGATCGCATAACGCGTGAAACTCGGAGTTACAACTACCAGCGTTCCACTAGTTTTACTACAAGTATTACGCTCTGTCTATGTGGCATTGAGCACTCTACTTCAAGATAGACCGCTACATTTAAGCATACATCGCTCCTGTTACCAGTTGAGCACTCTCGCCTATCTGTATAAGGACGACGAAAATGGAACAGCCTCACCAAGTCAACTTCAATTACTCCATGAAAACATCCCTATACCGCCTACAAGCACGTACAAGAAGAGACTCATTGAAAAAGTTGAAAGTGTCATCAAACGCATGAGATGGAAAGCCTTCTTCTTCCTAAAAGCTAAAGACGAGGACGACGATAGTGACGATTCCAACGACGACACACAGAACGACCATAAGTTTGGGTTCCGGAGCAGAAAGTGCCCACCGCAAATTGATGAGCTGAAACCGTTTGAAGACGACATGCTGAAAATGATTGAGAACGTAAGAACAAAGGAAGTCACCGATCAGTTTCAAGACACGCTCAGAAAGGATGTCAACAAGATCAAGAGCTCCACGAAGATGCTTATCCCCGCTGACAAGACAAGAAACCTGTACGAGACCGACCGCACCCTGTATGAAAAGCTGCTCAGGGAAAACATCACCAAGAACTACCAAACCACCAACATGACGACTCTTAACAGCATCAACGCCGAGGCACAAACCATCGCTGCAGAACTCGAAATAGACGACCGAATGGAGACCATGGCAATGAAACAAGCATTCATAACCCTCAAAGACCACAAGGACAACTTCGAAAACAACCTACCGTGCCGACTCATCAACCCCGCAAAGAGCGAAACAGGAATTGTCAGCAAAAAAATCTTGGACAGAATCAACAACGCCGTAAGAGCTGCCATAGCGGTCAACCAGTGGAGGAACTCGACGTCAGTGATAGAGTGGTTCAAGAACATCAAGGAAAAGGACAAGCACACATTCATCAGTTTTGACATTGTTGATTTCTACCCCTCCATATCGGAAAGCCTGCTGAGAAAAGCCATAGCCTTCGCTAAAAAACACGCTCACATCTCCCAACAAGACACCAAGATCATCATGCACGCCAGGAAGTCTCTACTATTCGACAAAGGCACGCCATGGAGGAAAAAAGGCAACAATGACCTCTTCGACGTAACAATGGGCAGCTACGACGGGGCTGAGGTATGCGAGTTGGTAGGCCTCTACATCCTGGACACCTTATCAAAACGGTATGGGAAAGAAGGAATTGGACTCTACAGGGACGACGGCTTGGCAGTCTTCAAAAACATCACTGGCAGCAGAGCCGACCGAATCAGGAAGGACATAACAAAGTTATTCAAGGAACTCGGCCTAAGCATCACAATCGACGGTAACCTAAAGATCACGAACTTTCTCGACATCACCTTCAATCTGAGCAACGGCAAGCACTACCCCTTCCGGAAACCAAACGACCGACCCATGTACATCCACAAGCAGTCTAACCACCCGCCTAACATCATCAAGAACCTACCCGCCTCCATCAGCCGACGCATATCGGGCATCTCGCACGATGAAGACATCTTCAAGAAAGCCTCCCAGCTTACGAGGACGCACTAAGATCCAGCGGATACACGGAAGGCCTGACCTACATCGATAGCCAACCTACTAAGGAAAAACGGAACAGGCAGCGCAACGTCATCTGGTTCAACCCTCCATTCAGCAAAAACGTGACAACAAACATTGGCGGTATATTCCTGAAACTCATCGGCAAGCACTTCCCGAGGAACTCTAAACTGAACAAGATATTCAACAGGAACACGGTCAAGATCAGTTACAGCTGCATGCCCAACATCGCCAGTATCATCAAGGCACACAACAAACAAGTCTCATCGAACGACAAAGGGACCGACCGTAAGGACTGCAACTGCCGCAAGAAATACCTATGCCCTCTACAAGGAAAGTGCCAGGCCAGCAACATCATCTACAATGCCGAAGTTAAGCAACCAAACAACTCTCATCTGTACATAGGTCTCACCGCGCCTCCATTCAAGCTAAGATACGGCAACCACACACAGTCTTTCAGGCATGAGAAGTACCAGAACAGCACGGAACTCTCCAAGCACATTTGGCAATTGAAAAGGAACAAGAAACCATTCACCATCAACTGGTCGGTAGCCTGTAGATCTCAAGCACACAACAGCGAATCGAAACAGAGAAGCTCTCCATCATAAACGCCGACAAGAGGATACTCCTGAACAAACGACCCGAACTCATATCAAAATGCCGCCATGAAAACAAGTTCTACCTCTGCAACTTCAAAAGCGATGACACGTGACGAGGAACAGTACCGCGTCAACAAACCACAAACTGCCAACAAACAAGCTTACACACAAGGCCCGCAAACAATAGGTAATTACCACGCATTATTGAGCGAGTAACCTGTACGTGCACGTGTAGGCCTATATATAGGAGTAATCACTTGGTGACTATCAGTTGTCTGATGATCGCATAACGCGTGAAACTCGGAGTTACAACTACCAGCGTTCCACTAGTTTTACTACAAGTATATTACGCTCTGTCTATGTGGCATTGAGCACTCTACTTCAAGATAGACCGCTACATTTAAGTATATATATATATATATATATATATATATATATATATATATATATATATATATATATATATATATATATATATATATATAGATAGATAGATCAGGTATAGTTCACTGCGGAACCAAGATAGTGCTCTACATTGAAGGAGCGGAATAAGTAAGTAGATAGACAAACTACTCGGTGGGTGAGAACATATGGGTCTTAATACAAATTTGTTTCGTAGGCCGACATGATGACGATCCACTCATCAGTTAATCACCATATACACTGAAGCATCAGGTGTGGTTTACAAGTATACGTATGTGTGTGTGTTTAGTGATGCATATCTAATTGTATCTCAGGATGTGTTTTCGTTGATGTCTGCAAGTTGATATAAGTACAGGTATTTGTATTAACCCGTTCTCTCCACAGCTCTTTGTTTTTAACCCGTTTTCTCCACAGCTCTTTGTTTTTAACCCGTTTTCTCCACAGCTCTTTGTATAAACTTGTTCTCTTTTCAGGTATTTGTATTAACCCGTTCTCTCCACAGCTCTTTGTTTTAACCCGTTCTCTCCACAGCTCTTTGTTTTAACCCGTTCTCTCCACAGCTCTTTGTTTTAACCCGTTCTCTCCACAGCTCTTTGTTTTAACCCGTTCTCTCCACAGCTCTTTGTTTTAACCCGTTCTCTCCACAGCTCTTTGTTTTAACCCGTTCTCTCCGCAGCTCTTTGTTTCAACCCGTTCTCTCCGCAGCTCTTTGTTTTAACCCGTTCTCTCCGCAGCTCTTTGTTTTAACCCGTTCTCTCCGCAGCTCTTTGTTTCAACCCGTTCTCTCCGCAGCTCTTTGTTTTAACCCGTTCTCTCCGCAGCTCTTTGTTTTAACCCGTTCTCTCCACAACTCATTGTTTTAACCCGTTCTCTCCACAGCTCTTTGTTTTAACCCGTTCTCTCCACAGGTATTTGTATTAACCCGTTCTCTCCACAGGTATTTGTATTAACCCGTTCTCTCCACAGCTCTTTGTTTTTAACCCGTTCTCTCCACAGCTCTTTGTTTTTAACCCGTTCTCTCCACAGCTCTTTGTTTTTAACCCGTTTTCTCCACAGCTCTTTGTTTTTAACCCGTTTTCTCCACAGCTCTTTGTTTTTAACCCGTTTTCTCCACAGCTCTTTGTTTTTAACCCGTTTTCTCCACAGCTCTTTGTTTTTAACCTGTTCTCTCCACAGATCTTTGTATAAACTTGTTCTCTTTTCAGGTATTTGTATTAACCCGTTCTCTCCACAGCTCTTTGTTTTAACCCGTTCTCTCAACAGCTCTTTGTTTTAACCCGTTCTCTCCACAGCTCTTTGTTTTAACCCGTTCTCTCACAGCTCTTTGTTTTAACCCGTTCTCTCCACAGCTCTTTGTTTTAACCCGTTCTCTCCACAGCTCTTTGTTTTAACCCGTTCTCTCCACAGCTCTTTGTTTTAACCCGTTCTCTCCACAGCTCTTTGTTTTAACCCGTTCTCTCCACAGCTCTTTGTTTTAACCCGTTCTCTCCACAGGTATTTGTATTAACCCGTTCTCTCCACAGCTCTTTGTTTTTAACCCGTTCTCTCCACAGCTCTTTGTTTTTAACCCGTTCTCTCCACAGCTCTTTGTTTTTAACCCGTTTTCTCCACAGCTCTTTGTTTTTAACCCGTTTTCTCCACAGCTCTTTGTTTTTAACCCGTTCTCTCCACAGCTCTTTGTATAAACTTGTTCTCTTTTCAGGTATTTGTATTAACCCGTTCTCTCCACAGCTCTTTGTTTTAACCCGTTCTCTCAACAGCTCTTTGTTTTAACCCGTTCTCTCCACAGCTCTTTGTTTTAACCCGTTCTCTCCACAGCTCTTTGTTTTAACCCGTTCTCTCCACAGCTCTTTGTTTTAACCCGTTCTCTCCACAGCTCTTTGTTTTAACCCGTTCTCTCCACAGCTCTTTGTTTTAACCCGTTCTCTCCACAGCTCTTTGCTTTAACCCGTTCTCTCCACAGCTCTTTGCTTTAACCCGTTCTCTCCACAGCTCTTTGCTTTAAGCCGTTCTCTCCACAGCTCTTTGTTTTAACCCGTTCTCTCCACAGCTCTTTGTTTTATCCCGTTCCCTTTTCAGGTATTTTGTATTAACCAGCTCTCTCCACAGCTCTTTCCAACCTTTTCTATACATATAATGTACATATTGTATATTGCTTTTCTCTATGTCATCGCTTAATACTAAATGCCTTTTCCAAAAGTTGCGCAAACTTGAGGAAAAGAGAGTACGTTACCTATCTCACCTTGATAACTACCGTTTCTATCGTTTATCCCGTATTCTACCCAAGGGTCTCAAAATCAAATGCAGCCCCTCCTTTGGGGACCTAGACCCGGCATTCAGTAAGAAATGGAATGACACACTAACCAAGACTTCCTTCCATTTACTTGAACTTCTCGAAGCCCAATGCCTAAAATGCATTGACAAGCAGTCACTTGATATTGAGAGTACAGAATCTCAATTAAAAGTGGCCTGCTCTAATGATCATGAATGGGACCATTTCCAAACCATTCTTTCCTCAAATATTAACCACCTTCGTTTCTCCCTACAACGCCAACAGGACAAGAAACGCTATAATGCCCAGGTTAACCATAAGAAATACCTGTACAGGCGTTTCCATAAGGTCACCAACAGACCCTCTGGTAACAACACTCCTAACCCACCAACACATACTGTAATTAATCTGTCTGATACTGCACTCAGTGATCCCCAGGTTAAATTGCTCTCAAGGTGTCTTAAGTTTTGCCCCACACCCAAGGAACATAATCAACTCTCACTCCAACAGGACATAGCCCACTTCAACCGCAGACTACGACTCCGTGAATTCTTTCACGTCGAGCCTCCCACAGACGACGAGACCCCAGATGACAGTTCCTCTGGGTCCCCCAGCCGCAACCGCTTCAAAGAAAAAAGTGTATGGGTACCTCCTAAGAATAGAGATGCAGCCCTTGACAACTATATCAATGCAGTCAACTCTGAGGTTAACAAGGAACCTCCTGCTAGATGTGCCAGCAACCTCTCCCGTGCTGAACGGGACGCCATCGGTGAACTCCGACAAGCTACGAACCTTGTCATCAAACGGGCTGACAAAGGGTCTGCTGTTGTGGTCATGAACAGAGATGATTACACAGCCGAGGCCCTCAGACAACTTAATAATACTGATCACTATACAGAATGTGATACTGACCCTACCCACTCCTTCGCAAAAGAAATATCTGACACCCTCGTCAAAATTCATAATTGTAACGGTATTAACAAGGATACCTTTAACTATCTCATTCCACAGGATCCTCGTATGGCCCGTTTCTATCTACTGCCCAAAATACACAAGGCAGGTAACCCGGGCCGTCCCATTGTGTCGGGTAATGGTAGCCCAACAGAACGTATCTCCGAGTTCGTTGACAGTTACCTCAACCTTCTGGTCTCTCATATCCCTTCATTCATACAGGACACTACGGACTTCCTCCGTAAACTAGAGGGTATTAAACATCAAATACCCAATTCTGCCCTCCTTGTCACTCTGGATGTTTCCTCCTTATATACAAACATCCCCCATGGCGAAGGCATAAGTGCATGTGCCAATGCTCTCAGATCCAACAACCAAACCAAACCTTCAGTGAGACACCTCACAGATCTTATCCGACATATACTGACCAAAAACAATTTCACGTTCCTAAACAGAAACTTTCTCCAGGTTCAAGGTACAGCGATGGGCACTAAGATGGCACCATCATACGCTAATCTGTTTATGTCTGACCTTGAAGACAGATTGCTATCTTCTGCCCCCCACCGTCCTCTAGTATGGTGGAGATTTATTGACGATATATTCTGCATTTGGTGTGGTGGCCAAGATAGCCTAGGTGAATTCATCAACTGCATTAATTCATTCCACGCCACCATCAAGTTCACTGCTAACTACTCTACCAATAGCGTGAACTTCCTAGACGTCACCATCAACAAATCCCCCATGGCATCTCGACTGATGTCTATTGTAAACCCACTGACACTCATCAATACCTGCTTTCTGACAGCTGCCACCCCAAACACTGCAAAGAGGCCATCGCCTACAGTCAAGCGCTCCGTATAAGACGTATCTGTTCCACCGATACCTTATACAGGAAACGGTCGTCTGAACTGAGGCAACACCTTGTATCCCGGGGTCATAGCAAACGCAGGGTCCAACTAGCCATCAACATGGCCCTCTGTACCCCCCGTAGCACCCTCTTGGCTACCCAGGCTAACAAGAAAACCCTTCCTAACAGAGTCCCCCTGGTCACGACTTATCACCCCAGATTACCCAGACTTTCATCTATCGTAAATGATAACATGACTATTTTACACTCCTCCGACAGGTTACGCTCAGCCATCCCTGAGTCCCCCTTGATTGCTTTCCGTCGCCCCCGTAACCTCGGTGATATACTGGTTCGGGCTAGGCTCCCTAGCACCAACAGTGACCTTAACGTCACTGATCATGAATCACCACTGGGGTGCTCCAAGTGTAACCGCTCGAGATGCAAAACCTGTTTGTATCTCAAACCTGCTCAGAAGGTGAAAAGCCACAGTACTGGTCTCACCTACACAATCAGAACTAAATCCCAGTGTGACGCACCTAATGTTATATATGTAATCTCATGTAAAAGATGTGGTATACAATATGTAGGGGAGACAAAGACCAAATTGTGTCTCCGCTTTGCCAACCATGTTTCCTCTGTGAAAACTAAAAAAACCTACCCTGTGGCTATCCATTTTAACAGCCCTAATCATAGCATTAATGATGTTGAACTCATTGTAATTGAAGCCTGCACTAGCAATGATACACATCGCAAACTTAGGGAGTCACACTGGATACATCAACTGAAAACACTGCAACCCTATGGCCTCAATATCAACACAGGTATCAAATAACCCAGTTACCTTTACCTATTTCCAGGTATTTGTTGTAACCTTTCATTTTTCAGGTATTTGTTTTAATCTTTATTCTATCTTCAGGTATTTGTTTTAACCTGTTACTTTTCAGGTCTTTGTCCCAACCTGTTCTATTTCTAGGTATTTGCTTTAACCTGTTGCCTTATTTTATCTTGTATACGTTTACATTTTTTCAAACTGTCTCTCATAGAACTATTTTAATTGAGCTATTTACACCCACACGTCAACTCCTCAATTTGTAAGGCTAAAAAAAATCATTTTTTGTTGTCGTATCCCTTTGTGTATTGTCCTATGTTCATGCCAGCTTCACGACAAGCTGCCACCTCTACCTATTGGGTGGCTCAATAATCCCTCTTTTACCGTAGCTTCACCATAAGCTGCCACATCTACTAATTGAGTGGCTCAATAATCCCCCTTTTGTTCACTTCTGATACTCCTATTGGCTTTTTCTCGACTGATGCTTATCTTTAATTGGTCACTATTTTCCCGCCTTTTTTGGATCCCGCCCCATGATCCTTTGCTTCCCTTTTCCCTATAAATGGATGAGTTTTTATGTTGTACTTTGTCAAAGCCTCTGATGAAGGTCCGGATTGGATCGAAAGCTAAGGCCACCCTCCCGATTTAATTTATATATTTATAAGTGGACCGCCCACCAACATATATAGGGGCTGGTTAGCTCAGTTGGTAGAGCGCTCGTACGGTAATCGAGAGGTCGCGGGTTCGAGTCCGGCACCAGCCAATTTTTCTTTGCTCGCTACCCGTTTTTCACAGCATTTTTGTACTGTGCCATGAATACTAGTGACAAGATGCAGTATATACCAATTTGGGCTTAATCGAACATTATACATCTGCATATGTAAATTAATATAGAAAGAATTTTGCAGGAATTAACAAATCGACCAGTGTCTGTGGACAACCTTCTAAATCAGGGCCGTAGCCAAAGGGGTGGGGTGGGGTCTCAGTCGACAAATTGAACCTTAGTTGGCAAAGAAACCACCAATCAATTTATCGGGATATTAAATGGTCTATGAAGTGTAGTTTTTGTCTTAATTTATTTGTTATTGTTATTTTATATTAAATTTGTTTTGTCTTGAGTTTTATTTTAATGAAATTAAAAAAAGTTTCAAATTTTGCACGACGCGAGGTGGCGCTTTTCGTGACGTACACCTGGGCAGAGAACAAAGGTTTTCATAGTTTGCTAGCATGCGTTTTTAACCCATTATTGTTGGCTGTCATTGTTGCCACTAGGTGATAAACACGCAGCCACTTAATTAAGACTTGTAGCTTTGCATGGTGAAGGGGATAAATAAAGACTGTTGACATTAAAAACTTTAATAGTAAAGAATGACACAGAGTGCCACGTAAACACGGGCTAGTGCTAAAATCTCCCAGGCCTACGTCACATATTTTATGTTAATAAGGAGGAATGGGAGCAGCTAAATTTAGAATTAATTTTTTTAATTATACAAACGGACACAGAAAAAATGGACAAAGGGCAAATAAATTATGTTCTCCAATAGGCATATTTTATTGTTTACACTGTTAAAACACAGTCTATTTTATAGACTCTTTAATAGTATTTCTAAAAGTAATCCCTAATACATGACAAATAATCAGTCACTATGATTTGGTAAAATTATTGAGCCAACTGCAGACGAATGTTGTTTGTCACCTTGGATAACAAAAACTCGTTTAACTTTTCAAAAGAATTGCAACTTGTGACTCAACTAGTGCTAGAAGACTTGATACTTGACACATCACTTGCTGTTTTTGACTTGCGACTCATGAGACTTGGCTATAATGACTGGTCGACAGCGAGCGTGTTTAAATTTATAAATCACAAGATTAAAAATTGAACATGACGGCGTACCGTACATTTTCGGTGCAAATAACCCCTCGTACTACGCCAATGGATGTCCATGTATTGTACACGAAACGTATATTGCATTGTGTTAGATTTGTTACACTGTTGCACATTGGAAAATTCACATAAAACCCCTTGATATCAACACAATCAATATAGAATTAATTTCTAGAGAAAATGGCTTCGTCCTTACCGACATTTGTGGAACCAAACGTGGAAATATGCAAGTATCAAATCAGTATCTTTCTAGTAACTTTCCATAACTAGACAACGAGAATAACACGAAGAATGCAATTAAGCCAACCCCAATTGGCACCCCAGGGCGCTAAACCAAATTTATGGTGGAACTGCTCGCCGCAACATCACCGGGGTGATCATACACCTTTAACTTTACACAGCGGCGTGAAACAACTGATTATCAATAGCTCTGACCAACTTAACTCTGAACCAACAACTTATTATCAAGGACTAATCTTAATAATCTAATTATTTTAGTTACATCTAATCTAATCATCATCTAAACCTCGTATGATTGATACATACAATTAGTCAATGCAAGAACCAAACACTACATTTAACAACTTGTACTCTAATACAACTACAACATTCTTTCTCAGATCTGGACTCTAGGATAAATCTCTTGAAGTTTAAAATCCACCTCAATGTACTGGTCTAACCCTCGTCACTCGCTTCCAAAATACAGAGCTTGACAATGGGTCTTCTAAAGTGTTTCTCTTTAACCTTCACTTCGACTTGTCTGACCCTACCATCCTGGTCAGGGTATGCTGCTGTCACCAGACCCAGAGGCCACTGGCCCCGAGGAGCAGTGTCGTCAACAACCAAAATGAGGTCTTTATTAACCTCGAAGGTTCGTTGCGGTTGATTCCATTTCTGTCTCACTTGTAGCAAAGGTAAGTATTCCCTCCGCCAATGCTTCCAGACCTGGTCAGCTAAGTACTGTGTCTGTCGCCATCGACGCCGACCGTACAAGTCTTGTTTGACGAACACACCAGGAGGAATGTCAGAAGTGCCTCTCATGAGAAGCAGATGATTTGGAGTCAGAGGTTCACTATCTCTTGGATCTATGCTTAGACGAGTAAGCGGTCTTGCATTCAGGATTGCTTCTACCTCTCCCATGAATGTCAACAACACCTCATCTGAAACCACCTGTTCCCCAAGGAGATTCTTCAAAATCTTCCGCACAGACCGAATCATACGCTCTCAGGCACCTCCAAAATGGCTTCCAGTCGGCGGGTTAAACTCCCAGTCGATGCCTTTCTTATGAAGAACTCGACGCACTCTATCCTGGTTTACTTCTGACAAGATCTCGCGAAACTCACGTTCAGCACCAACAAAGTTGGTTCCATTATCACTCAAGATCTTCTCTGGCTTCCCCTTTCTCGAGATAAACCTTCGCAGGGCATTGATGATGGAATCTGTGTCGAGACTGTGTGCTATCTCGATGTGAACCGCTCGAACTACCAGGCACGTAAATATACACCCATAGTCTTTTACATGACTGCGCCCCTGCTTGACTTAGAGAGGCCCGAAATAATCTACCCCAACAAAGGTAAATGGAGGCCTATCCGGGCTGACTCTAACCATGGGGAGCTCGCCCATAATCTGTTGACCACGTCCAGCATTTCTCCTCTTACAGTGAAAACACTTCCCAATGATGCGGCGGACGGTAGCCCCTCACATCACATTCCTACACCCGAATGACCCACAAGTAGGTGGTGATGTACTACCATTAGTGTGGTGACATGGTGATCATTAGGACGAATCACAGGATGGATTGTATCATACTCCAATGGAGCATTCTTCAGCCTGCCACCAACACGCAACACTCATTCCTTGATTACTGGATTTAGCTTTCCAAGTGCTTTCTGCACCTTACTACCGTGTTTCTTGCCTGACAGTTTGGCATCATATTGCTCTACGTTTCTCAAGACCTTGAAAGTTTCATGGAAAGTCTGGTACTGCACATACTGAATGATCGCTGTCTCAACAGACTGCAGTTCCTTTATGGACAAGGTATTTCCTCTACCACCAGCAGCCCCGACTCTGTCCCTCACACGAGCCAACAGGTTCGTCTTTAGACGCAATACCCATGCTACGACCCTTCTGAGTCGACTGCATGAAGAATGCCTGTTGATCAGATCGGCCAACGCACCTTCTTGTTCCATATTAAAGAGGACTTGTCCCTGTTTCTTCACTTCGGGATCGGTTTCTGACACCTCACATGCGTCCTTAAGATCACCAGAGAGTGCCACTGGAAGAACTGGCCAGCAGTCTTCTTTCTTCCAGAGAAACTCTGGTCCATTTAGCCAGCGGTGACCCTGTGTCATCTCTCCAGCTCTCATGCCCTGTGAACCATCATCAGTTGGATTCGATGCTGTATCAACATGCCGCCATTGCGAAACTTCGGAAGCAGACTGAATCTTGGCGACACGATTTGCCACGAACCGCTTACTTTCATTCCGAATAATTTATACTGTAGTACAGAAGTAGAGTCAGTCCAGTAAACTGTTTTCTCAATCGGCAGTCTTAGCTCTGCTTGCACAATCTGACTCAACTTAACCGACAAAACCGCTGCAGTTAGTTCCAAACACGGAATGGATACCACCTTGAGGGGACACAATCTAACCTTCCCCATGATGAAAGCGCAGTGAATAAGACCAGATGCATCTACTATACGTAGATACGCCACTGCTGCATAAGCATACTCCGATGCATCTCCGAAAACATGTAACTGACAATCAACCACTTCACCGAATCCCTTGGGCTTGAAACATCTGGTGATCTTGAGTGCCTCTAATCTTGGAAGGTCCTCCAACCACTCATGCCATTGATGTGCAACATCGCTCTCTACTTGGTCATCCCAGTTCATGCCCTTGCGACAAATGTTCTGCAACAATATCTTGGCCAAGAGAATGAACGGATCCAAGAATCCCATCGGATCATACAGTGAACTGGCAACTGACAGTATTCCTTGTCGCGTAGTAGGCTTGTCCTTCACCACTACCTTGAATACAAACTCATCGTTTTCGACATCCCACTGTACACCAAGTGTACGCTCCACTGGTAAGTTGTCCAAAGCCAAGTCCATTAATCATTATAGACAATGCTCTCTCCCTGCAAGGTGTAGAAGACAAAACCTCACGATCATTGCTGACCCACTTCCTCAGACGGAAGCCCCTCGTAGCGAGCAGATCACGAAGTTCAGTCGCCACTGCTATTGCCTCATTTCTCGACTTCATCGACATTAAGCAGTCATCCACATAGAAGTTGTCTAAAACTGCCTTGACAGCCGCCTCACCAAACGTATCTGCTTCCTGAGCTGCCCTTCTCAATGCAAATGCTGCACAACTTGGTGATGAAGTTGCCCCAAATAGGTGAACAGTCATGTGGTACTCCAATGGCTCTTGGGTATAGTCTCCATCCTTCCACCACAAGAACCGCAATCATCACAGTCCTTCTCTGGAACTCTGACTTGATGGAACATTGCCTCAATGTCTGCTACAACGGCAAAAGGCTCTTGACGAAACCTCATTAGCACTCCAACTAAAGCTGTTTGTGAATGAAGGTCCTTGCAGCAGCTGCTCATTCAACGAAGTCCCCTATACCTAGCTGCGCAGTCAAATACGATTCTAACCTTCCCTGCATGGTTTCTGCAGATGGACAATTGGGTGATGTGGCAAGTACCAAATGACTCTTTCGGTTTGTGGTTGTATCTTTCCCAGCTTGGAATTCTCAGAATCGTCGTTTACTCTATCTGCATAGCCCTTGTCTATGTCGTCACTGATTGTGGCCTTATACTTCTCGCTTAAGGTCTGATCTTTCTCTAGGCGTCTCTTCAAATGCCTTAGCCTTGCTTCCGCAAGTGGTCGATTGTTCGGCAGACATGGTTCCAAACTGCGCCAAGGGAGACCAATCTGAAAATGTCCATCACACACTATCACTGACTCCTCCATGATGCTTCTGGCTCGCTTGTCTTCGATGGAGTCTGCCATCTCAGCTTCACTGACAGAGGCCCCATAGTCCAACTCCCAGAATCTTTCTACTTGGCGTTGAAGCATATCTTCTGTTCTATGTGCATGATTCACAGCGAATGTGGTGGTTCTCCCATGGGCTGTAGTTGGTCCAATCAGTGTCCATCCAAGCAATGATCTTATCGCATATGGTTCCTTTCGGTCGCCACGTCGTTCTTCTAAGGCCCAAAATACCTCAGGTACATCACTCCCTATCAACAGCATGACCTCCTGAACATCGATAGTTGGAAAGTTAAGTCCACTCAGGTGAAGCCACCTTGCTACATCTTCCTTTACTGGAACGCTGCAGTTAGACACTGGTAATTTATTCACAGTCCAAACCTTTGGCAAATGAACACTCTCCTCTCCATCAAGGCTCTGTACCATCATGCCGACCTTGAGACCTGAGTTCTCGCTGTTCTCCTTGTTAACTGTAGTTAAGTGAAATCTCTTCTCGACACCCTTCAGCCCAAGTTGTTCCACTAAGCGTCTGTCACACAGGGTTACATCACTCCCATCATCCAGAAGCGCCCAAGTTCACAGGAACCAACCGCAAGCACACATTGTGGCCTGAGGCTAAAGTAGAGTTGCATCCTCCCTTATCATTGACTTGTCTAACGCTACCATCGGTACTGTTCCCGGCCCCTATGGCAGATCCTGGGGCGTCCTTGATGGCACTGTGGGCTTCATCGCCTTCCCAGCAAACACATAACGTCATCATAACGTTACTGGAACGTCACGTTTGGTCACGTTAGATAATGACGTTATCAGGACGTTATGGTAACGTCGAATTGCGACCTTAAAGATGGACTTCAACGAGAGCTCGTACACTAAATCGTCTCCTGAGTCTTGTTTATGTTGTGTTTAGTTATTATTTCATTATCAGTACGATGGTTATATTCCCCGTTATTTTGTTTAATTTTGATTGTAAAAAATAGCCCCCCTTCTTAGATTTCTGAGCGAGTGGTTTTTTCTCGCCGTTGGCTGCGCGCTTTCATGGTTCCCAGCAAAGGCCCATAGAAATACAATACGAAATGAACGGTGAAATACCAGCGGCCACGTAAACCAGCGTAAGTGTGACGTACTATCTGGGGCATAAATAAAGGAAGCCGTTTTTGTCTTTGTGTTTGGCAATGGGGATTTTACTTGCTCGAAGCTTATACACATGATTTTTCCCGTTTTGACGATTTTGTGTAAGACGGCATAATGCCTAGCACATGTGCTGTTGGTGGATGTACAAGAAGTGCCACCAAGAATCCAGAGGTTAGTTTTTCCGATTTCCGCGGAATCCGGCGGCTTCAAGGAGTGGGTGAAGTTCGTGAACAATACACGAAAGGATTTCACGTTGACAAAATGGTCGTTGATTTGTACAGCCCATTTTACGGGCGACTGTAGAGATTCTTCCAGTCAAGTGAAAGAAAGTTTTGGTTTGGATACCAAATATCGTTTGAAGCAAGGCTCTGTTCAAACTTTGAAAGCGTCAAATATCGAGAGAAGGCAAGTGAGTACGACTGGGAGTTCGTCGGCCGAGTCCTCGTTTCGTACACGTCGCTTTTTAATGCACTTTGCTGGGGAACACTCATGACATGTGGGCATAAGCAGCGAATGCCAGTCCTTGATTGTACGTCACAACTACGATATGAATTATTCATGAGTTCGGGCTTTTTGCGAAACACGACTTTTCTAGATAGTGAAATGCTGATCAAAATGAATTTTTTTTTACATTAAGAAATTACTTTATTTGAATTTTAATCATATAGAAGTAATCATCACACACTTCTTGTAAGCCTAACAGCATCAAAACACTGTAATATATTCCGTTGACGTCCTGCTTTAACTTGTGCCCTGTGGAAAACGTTTTTCGATGACGTTATCCTAACGTCGTTTGAATGTTTGTTTTGTAACGTTGTGTGCTAACGTTATTTTAACGTTAAAGTAACGTAATTTTTAGACCATATGTTGCGATGTCTGGAAAATGTTTTTTGATGACGTTATCTAACGTTGCTGAAATGTTTGGTTGGTAACGTTTTTTCTAACGTTGCTTGAACATTTAACAACGTCAGAATGTAATGTTATATTCACGGTGACCTTCAGGAAACTTTAGTTTTCACTAAGGCCTATATACCGGTATTTGTTTAATTATTCGACAAATTAAGTAGTATAATAAATTACAACCTCACGTTATACCTTGAAGAACGATTAATATGTTATTCCTGGATCCGCCCCTGCAATGGAAACCAGTTTTAACCTGTTTGGGCATACCCTGGGTATTATGATAACTGAATCAGACCTCTACAATTTTGTACGGAATTAAGGAAAATTAAAAAATATTCGACACCCCAATACACACACATTTAATGGAATTTTGTTTTAAAGAATTGTCATATGCATCTCAACTCGAGATTAACCAATGTGGCGAATCACCTTTGGCACCAGGCGCGGATCCGGGGGGTGGGGGGTGTCGACCCCCCCGCTCTGACCCCCCCCCCCCCCCCCCCCCAAAATGTTTAAAAAAATATATAGTAATATCAATTTAAAAAAAATGACATTCCGCAGGGGTTATTATTTGCACATGGGGTGTCGTGGCCGAGCGGTCTAGCTTACCGGATTCAAGTTCTGGTGTTAGCAACAGAATGTGGGTTCGAATCACGGCCGTGACACTTGTGTCCTTGAGCAAGACACTTAATCATAATTGCTTCTCTCCACCCAGGGGTTAAATGTGTACCTGTGAAGGCAGAGTTGGTTTGCTCTGTATGCGCTAGAAATGGCAGCAATTGAGCTGTATACTCCCCAGGGAGCTGAGATGGTTTCAGGAATGATTTATGAGCCTTATGAGCCTTATGAGGAGGGATAATAATATAATGCGCCTTGAGCACCACTTAGTTGGTGGATACGTGCGCTATATAAATCCACACATTATTATTATTATTAGGTGTTCGGGTATGTACCCGAAACACCTATTGTTTTTGTTCGTTTTATTTTTTTTTATATTTTTTTAATTCTTCTTCTTCTTCTCCCCATCTTGTCCGCAAGTAAAAACATACTTGCAAACTTCACATGAACTTGAAACTTGGCATGTACTTAGAACTTAACAAGTAGATGAGGCTCCAGTTGTGAGTGACCCCGATTTGACCTTACTTCCTGTCCAAACCGGAAGTCAAAGTTTAATATTAAAAAAAATCATATCTCAACAACCACAACAGGTAAATGGAAATTTTTTGCACTATTGTATAGATTGTTAATTGTCGAAAAATATTTACAAAAACATGACCCCAATTTCACCTTACTTCCTGTCCAAACCGGAAGTCAAAGTTTAACATAAAAAAAAATCATATCTCAACAACCACAAGAGGTAAATTCAAAATTTTTGTACCATTGTACAGATCGTTAATTGTCAAAAAATATTTACGAAAAGGTGACCCCAATTTGACCTTACTTCCTGTCCAAACCGGAAGTCAAAGTTTAATATTGAAAAAAAATCATATCTCAACAACCACAAGAGGTAAATTCACAATTTTTGTACCATTATACAGATTGTTAATTGTCGAAAAATATTTACACAAACGTGACCCCAATTTGACCTTACTTCCTGTCCAAACCGGAAGTCAAAGTTTAACATTTAAAAAAATCATATCTCAACAACCACAAGAGGTAAATTCACAATTTTTATACCATTGTACAGATCGTTAATTGTCGAAAAATATTTACAAAAAGGTGACCCCAATTTGACCTTATTTCCTGTCCAAACCGGAAGTCAAAGTTTAATATTAAAAAAAATCATATCTCAACAACCACAAGAGGTAAATTCACAATTTTTGTACCATTATACAGATTGTTAATTGTCGAAAAATATTTACACAAAGGTGACCCCAATTTGACCTTACTTCCTGTCCAAACCGGAAGTCAAAGTTTAACATTTAAAAAAATCATATCTCAACAACCACAAGAGGTAAATTCACAACTTTTGTACCATTGTACAGATCGTTAATTGTCGAAAAATATTTACAAAAAGGTGACCCCAATTTGACCTTTATTCCTGTCCAAACCGGAAGTCAAAGTTTAATATTAAAAAAAAATCATATCTCAACAACCACAAGAGGTAAATTTACAATTTTTGTACCATTATACAGATTGTTAATTGTCGAAAAATATTTACACAAAGGTGACCCCAATTTGACCTCACTTCCTGTCCAAACCGGAAGTAAAAGTTTAATATTTTCAAAAAATCATATCTCAACAACCACAAGAGGTAAATTCACAAATTTTGTACCATTGTACAGATCGTTAATTGTCGAAAAATATTTACAAAAAGGTGACCCCAATTTGACCTTACTTCCTGTCCAAACCGGAAGTCAAAATTTAATATAAAAAAAAAATCATATCTCAACAACCACAAGAGGTAAATTCACAATTGTTGTACCATTATACAGATTGTTAATTGTCGAAAAATATTTACACAAAGGTGACCCCAATTTGACCTTACTTCCTGTCCAAACTGGAAGTCAAAGTTTAATATTTTCAAAAAATCATATCTCAACAACCACAAGAGGTAAATTCACAAATTTTGTACCATTATACAGATCGTTAATTGTCAAAAAATATTTATACCCCAATTTGACCTTACTTCCTGTCCAAACCGGAAGTGAAAGTTTAATATTTAAAAAAATCACATCTCAACAACCACAGGAGGTAAATTGACATTTTTGTACCATTGTACAGATTGTTAATTGTCAAAAGTATTTACACAAAGGTGACCCCAATTTGACCTTACTTCCTGTCCAAACCGGAAGTCAAAGTTTAATATTAAAATAATTTCTAAATTCAGTATTGTATTGTATTCAAATAAACTTCTCGCGAGAACTTCAACAGACGTTAACATTTGACTTCTCCAACACTTCGAATTGATGACGTAACCATTTTAACTTCAACCGAACACCTTGTTTTTGTTGTGACAAAAACTTATATATAGTTATTATTATTATTACTACTACGTGTATTAGGTGCATCGGTAACAATGTGCTGCATTACCGGTACCTATATGTTCGCCTGTCCGCAACAATCGGACATAAAAAAATCTGATGGGCCTGACCCCCCCCGCAAAAATTCCTGGATCCGCCCCTGGGTATGGGCATATGTCATACATTTCTACGCAAGCGCACTATCAGAAAGCCGTACGTCACACGTATGCGTACGTACGTACGCACACCACCAGTCGCCATCTTTTCTTCATCACGCCACGCGTCGACACGTATCGTGCATGCTCGATTCATTTCTGCTACCAAGAACAGTCAACGGTAAATCCAAACCATCCTTTCTCAGTCTTCTGCCAATCATCATTTAAGGTGAGTATACAGATGGAGAACTATTTGTGGCATAAATACGATCTGTTATTTTGTTTGTTCCAATCGTATTTTTGCATTGTATGTCATGTTTTTGTTGCTTATAAAACCTTCGAAAACCCATGCCCGATCCGGCGATCGATCGCGCCGGTATTTACCTCTTCAAGAGTTTAAGAAACCCTGTGGTGAGTCGTGTATTTGCCGTCTTTTTAATGGCCAAAAGTTTGAAAAAGTCGAAACTACATGTTATGTACCCAATATACTGGGACCCTTACGACAGATATAATGCCAAAAATCGTTAATGAGGACTGGTGTAGGCGATAGTTTAGGACCCTTTTTTAATAATAAGAATAAGGGAACGATCAAACATCGACTCTTTAAATCACAATTTCATGTGAAGTTCAGAATTTTGACAAATTTGACTACACAAAAAAATTACAAAATAATAAATAATAAAATATTCCACGCGGCCTCTAAAAAGGATGCTGGCAGGGATGATCAACTTATGTTTTTTTTATTTGACCTAATGGTGGGAAAAAAGGTGTGTACTGTACGTAAGCCTACATGTACAATGTATACATGTACAGTGCACACAGTACATGTACTGCAGCCGACGTCAATCATGCATTGAATCGAGTAACATCTGGGTCGGGTGTGCATGTTGTGTTCGCTGGGAAATACTTGAAGTAAATAAACATGGGAGGCCAAAATATTACGTGCACGGCGTGCACATTGTATCATGAGTATGAGTTTACATGTACATGCACAGAAAAAGTACATGCACCAGTGCATGCGTGCACCCGTCTAAATCGACCACTGATCTGAGGCCCAATCAACCTCAGACTCGAGCCACACATGTAGGTGAGATTTCCCTGGTGATTGAACCGTGTAATTATGTACTGTATTGCAGATGGATGACAAAAGGAGTCGCCGTCTTCAATACAAAAGGAGATGGTCGTCAGTAGCAAGGTCACGTCAGAAGGAAATTCAAGCCTCCGATCTACACAGTGATGATGACAATGACAGTAACATCAGTCATACCGAAATATTGCATCCAGCAGAACAAGAGCTGGAATACAATGCTGAAACTCGAGTAGATTTGGGTGAACATGGTACTTGTCAAGATCAGCACCATGATGTAATTGATGATGATTATACATGTAGCTGGGATGAAGTTGATAGGCATATTCCACAGTCCTCCGACTCAGAAAATTCATTGGAAGGAATGGATGCGTCGCTATCTGATGGCATAGTGGCCTGGGTAAATAAATTCCAGGTGAAGCACAATGCTGTGGATGACCTACTTAAACTCCTTAAGAACCATGGGCATTCTGAATTACCGTTATCTGCCCGAACTTTGCTGAAAACATCCAGAGAGGTCATCACCGATTTCAGATCGGGTATGGAATATTTCTACTTTGGACTGATAGATGAATTGACGACTAGAGTTCAGAAGTACCCTAAAGACACCAAAGCATTGCTGGATAGTCTCGAAATTTCCTTCAACATTGATGGCATTCCTCTCTTCAAAAGCTCAAGAAAAACCTTGTGGCCGATTTTGTGCGCCATTAATTTAGTGCCCCAAAAGGTTTTTCCAGTTGCACTTTGTCTGGGAGTCTCGAAGCCTGCCAATCTCGACTTTTTGGTTGATACAATTCAAGATTTGAATCAACTTCTTCAGCATGGGCTTCAATGTGATGACAAAACAATTCAGGTCAAACTAAGAGCTATTGTGTGTGATGCCCCAGCAAAAGCTATGGTTAAGGCAATCAAGCAGTACTCTGGGTATCAGGGATGTGACAAATGCACACAGGGTGGTCTTTGGGTTGGAAGAATGACTTATCCTGAAACACAGAATGTTGATCTTCGCACTGATGCCTCATTCAGGAACCATACAAATGAAGAACACCATCACGGTGTTTCCCCATTGTGTGACCTGCCTATTGATATGATCAAGAGATTTCCTATTGATTACATGCATCAAGTGTGCCTTGGGGTAATGAAAAAGTTGCTGGTGACCTGGATGAGGGGGAAAAAAGAAGTCAAAATGTCTTCTCGACATTGTGAAGAAATCAGTACAAAATTAACTGACCTTCAAAGATTCATTCCAAGCAACTTTGCGCGTAAACCCAGAGGTTTGGGTGAGACTGACCGCTGGAAAGCAACCGAGTTAAGACAGTTTCTGCTCTACACTGGGAAGATTGTTTAAAAAAAGATACTGAGACAAGAATTGTATGACCATTTCATGACACTTTGTATCGCAGTCTCAATTCTGGTGTGTGATCGTCTTCAACGATGTCATGGATAATACGCCCATACCTTACTGGTGTATTTTGTGGATCAGGCACGTATTCTGTATGGACAAGAAGTTCTTGTTTACAATGTACATAGTATGGTCCACATTTCTGCAGATGCAAAGGAATTTGGCTGTGTGGACAACATTTCAGCATTTCCATTTGAAAATTATTTGCAACATTTAAAGAGATTGGTCAGATCTGGAAAGAAGCCACTGACACAGATCATCAAGAGAATAAGTGAACTACAACACGTAGAATGTAAGGAAGTCAAAAGTGATAAAGAACTTTCTACAAAGAGGCCAAATAATTCATACATAATGAACAATTTGTCCTGTTGTGAAGTTGTTGAAATTACAAACGAACAGGATGAACAACAAAATAAAATGTTGCTGTGCAGAGTATATGAGAGAACACAGGCATTGTTTGCTCAGCCTTGTGAATCACACCTCGTTGGCATTTACAAAGTTGACACTAGAGGTGCACGTATGAAAATGGTCTCAGACATTTGCCTTGATAAAAAAGCCATCATGATCATCAATGAGAAGGAGAGGGAAGCTATATTCATGGCGCTGTTGCATGAAGGATTCTGACCATAATACAGGGACACCTCTGTAGGTTTTCTTCTGGTGTGTATACAGTACATACAGTAAGTAAATGGAACCAATTTGTATTGGAAGGTCTCTCGTAGCGATCGGTAGTGAATCTACATGTGCATGTACTTATATGGAGATCTGCTGTCTTTACATTGGTCTAGCACAGGGGTTCTTATTTGGCAGGTCACATTATTTATGTGGAGAATCTCGCGGGCCACAGAATCACCCATCACCTGAGCTCCACCATGATTGGGGCTCAGGTGAGGAAAAATTACAGCCACTCGGGCTATCTTTTTCAACCCTCAATTTTTTTTGGATCATAATTTTTTTTGCGGGCTGGATTGGATCATTTCGCCGGGCGGATCGTTTCGCTGGCCGGATCTGGCCCTCAGACCGCCTATTAAGAACTCATGTTCTAGGATTTTGGTGCTTGTCCATAAGAGGTTCTTGGTTCAAGTCCAAGATGAAACCGGTCAGTTGTACTCTCAGACAACTCATCCAAAAAAATGTGCAACAGCAGTTACTAATATGGCACTTGTATCACCTACATTATGTATATAGCATCTACTGTTATGCTTCATTTTGTGCTTGTTCTTTTCAGATGCAAACATATGCAGATGTTGAATTTGTGGACGAGTCTTCAGTAGAAGTGGTCCACAATTCATGGATGGAAAAGAATGACGAGGTGAGAATATTTTAGTTATGACAATCTTCCTACATGTATGACATAATTGTAAAATTGGAGACAATGTGTTTGTGGTTAATTACCGTAAGCGACTCCTCCCCACTCCACTGGTAAAGAATGTATGCTTCAATCATTTGTCACACTACCGATAAAAGAATGGTTAAGAGGTATTTACTAGCCCGCAGCAGTTTACTAGACAAGGTACGCCGGGGTTAGTGCTAAAGGTCAACATCTGTTTTGATAAACAAGTTTGAAAGTATCTTTGCTGTGTTTAATCAGAGTTGACTGGTTTATTTGTTAACTGTTTCAGGGTTTGTTTAGTTACTGGCCCAAGTCTGGTGCATCACAAAAGGTTAGGAGAGGCGAGATCCCAGACAAAGAAAAGTGGCAGAGGTACAAAGTCCGTGTGTTTTCTCGTTCAGGTAAGGAATACAATTATTTTAAATTACACACACAATTCCCTAACCCCCTAGCCATTTTTACTAAGATCTTTTCTCAACGCAACCAACCCCAACAATGTGGAGTGATGTGATGTCTACAGTACACAATCCGTCAAACTCCAGCAGGCCTTAGCCGTTGGATTTTGGCTGAGTGGGTGCACATAACCTAGCCCTACAAATAGGGCTGAATTATGGCTCTTTTAAAATTTGGTCTCAGTATTGTCGCCATATCAGCCCTGCAGTAACACATTCCATTAACGCCAAGAATCATGTCCCGAAATTGTTGTAAATGTTGGCTCCAAATATATCTCAAAATACGTATCGCTGAACACTTCCATGTATACCACCGTATTCTTGAGGGTTTAGTTTAATATTCGTACAATGTAATAAGGCTCACCAAAATTATAAACTTAACAGGCATGATGAAGTTTATGAACGACTAAAGCTCAAAAATCTTTCTGTCATGTCTGTAGCGCGCCGCCATCTTTGTTTAGTGTGATCGTGAGAAGCCAGGGCGCCATTCTTGGCGTTAATTACATACTGCAGGGCGTTAGTGGCGACAACAATGAGACCAAATGTTAAAAGAGAGCCATATAACGCCCTGTTTGTAGGGCTACACATGAGGAGCATGTTCACAATTCCAACAACTGTGTTCAAGTACTAAATATTGGTTACCAAATCAAATGTTTTTGATTTCAAATTCAGCATAATTACTCTAAGTCCATTCAATACATGAGACACAAAGCTGTACCCCTGAAACACAAGCCGTACCCCACATCAATAATAGCCAGGCTAAAAACTGCAATTCACAAGCTCCCACATTCATCCTTAATCAAAATCCAACACCATAACTGTACACCCATGGTAATCCTCCAGCCAAATCTCAACAGTAGATTAAACCAGCATGGTACTCAAAACTCAACAAAATCTGCTGTTGGAGTTTGATGGGCCTGGGGTAGTTAGGGTTAAGCAACAATATTTGTGTACATGACTGTAAAAGCAGAACTGTGCAGTGTTTGGGGGCAATTAATGTGCACAGTTATGTAAACGTTTACAATTTGTAAATTTCTTGTCATGTTACTTTAAGCATGTACTTGTCTTACAGATAACTATGACAGAGCATTGAAGAAAGCACAACAGGCAGAAGAGACATCAAATGTAGAGTCTGCAGATGAAACTGAACCGCAGCCAAGGAAGCGATTAATGCCCCTTAGGTTTCTGTCATTGGATGAAGAAAGTAATGGTCAGTACTCCTTTGTGCTTTTCAGTTCCTCTACTAAATTCACACAGAAAAATAATTGATGTTGAACAAGGCACAATTAAGGGTTGCCTTCTTGTACTAGGCAACAACAAAATCACCAGGGCATCCTGTAGGAGTTTCCCAATAAGCAATTATGCTTAGTTTTGAAAGAATCACCAAAAACTCACAATTTATGTATTACATTTGTAAACTAATTGGGTCATTCCATTAGGTCGGGGCAGATTTTGTGACATGGTGTCCTTGTTACATGGGTACAATGCACTGTCTATTATCATTTATTGCTAATCCTTATTGGCATTGTTGCATCGTCCTGTTATAGGTAAGACAGTGATTTCATTCCAAATTGAAGCGCAGCTGTGATTGCGCACTCAATTATTGATAATAGACGGTGCATTATACCCATGTAACAAGGACACCATGCCAACCTGGTGGAATGACCCAATTATAGTTTTACTTTGTTTCACAGATTTCCTTAATTGGCACATTTTAATTTGTTTGCACTTCTATACATATGTCAGAGGAAAATGACGAAGCACCACAGAAGAAGGCGTGTCCAGGCAAGTCCGCACCCCTGAATGCACGGAGACCAACAATGCCAATCCCACCCCGATCAACACCGCAGAGTCTACCCCGATCAACACCGCAGAGTCCACCCCGATCAACACCGCAGAGTCCACCCCGATCAACACCGCAGAGTCCACCCCGATCAACACCGCAGAGTCCACCCCGATCAACACCGCAGAGTCCACCCCGATCAACACCGCAGAGTCCACCCCGATCAACACCGCAGAGTCCACCCCGATCAACACCGCAGAGTCTACCCCGATCAACACCGCAGAGTCCAACCCGATCAACACCGCAGAGTCCACCCCGATCAACACCGCAGAGTCCACCCCGATCAACACCGCAGAGTCTACCCCGATCAACACCGCAGAGTCTACCCCGATCAACACCGCAGAGTCCACCCCGATCAACACCGCAGAGTCCACCCCGATCAACACCGCAGAGTCCACCCCGATCAACACCGCAGAGTCCACCCCGATCAACACCGCAGAGTCCGTGGTGGTAAATATACAAAGCTGTTAATTAGCTAATGGTTTTTAAGGTGAACTGAAGCGGGAATCGAACCTTTGACCTCCAGATTACCGTACCAGCGCTCTAACCAACTGAGCTATCCATCCCTGTGGTTGGTAGTGTCCCAAATTGTTAATCATCTTTGTTCAGGTTATTAGTCAGAAGCCCTGAAACCAATACATACTGTGTGGCCAAGGATCATAAGATACACGCAGCATTAGCAATGCTACAAACCTGGGAAGCAGTAGCAGAGGATCACTAGGAGAGGATAAAGCTTTTTAATATCAAATCATCAAATAAACCACAAGGGAAACTGACTAGGTTCAATTTTTCAAAGTCATTTTTAAGGTGCACAAAGAAAATTGACTGAAGCGGGATTCGAACCTGCGACCTCCTGGTTACCGTACCGGCGCTCTACTAACTGAGCTATCCATGCCATGCAGCCCTATGGTTGGTGGTGTCTGAATTGTTAATCCGAGGAGTAAGATTTGTCGGTTTTTTTCTCTTTTTTTGGGGGGGGGGGGGAAGACTTTATTATGTGAGGCTTGAGGTCCTTGACCATGCAGTTTGTGTAGAAGTCCCTGGATACCCCAGTAGAGTTATATAATTTTCTTTAAATCTCACCCCTGATTCGTGATTATTAATTAATAATAGTGGAACATATTTTTGCAGATAATCATCAGAACTTGTATCGTAAACTTGATACGATCATCGAGAACCAGAGGATCCAAATATCCATCCTAAGGAGTCTAGCCAACAAGACTAATGGGCCTGATGACGAGGACCTGGATGATATCATTCCTAGGCCACTTGAATCCACTGCAGAACTTCAGTCCCTCTGCCAGAAGATAAGCGATGAGTCTAATGTCAGAAAGATGCTGGTATGCTTATTATTCATATTTTACGATTTTCATTCTGTAACAAACTACGGTTGATAAAATCATGGATAAATTGGTGAATCATAACAAAGACACTTGACCAGAAAGCCTAACGGTTTCAACTTTTGATGCAAACCAAACCCCATGATGAACATCAGTACAAAAAAAGCTTTCAGTTTATGGAAAATTTAAATGTACACTCGACGTTAATGTGAAGTTTGTATTATTCAAAACAAGTCGTAAACGGAGCACCAATTTTGCTTGTGAAAAATTCTCCCCTTGTGCAGGGTTTGCCAAAGATTAATTGCAGGAACAAAAAAGATAGACATCACCCCAGCATTTTTTTTATTGTAGCAAGCCAACAATAGGGTTTTTAATTACGTGCATTATTTGGGGGCGAAATTCACAGTCATGAAAGCCCTGTCCGTGACACACGCCTACCACTTTGTACATGTATTTTGTTTTTCCATTGAGACAAAGATTTTTAATGCCAACATTGGTGCATTTTGTTTTCTAGGTTTGCCACTTCAGCACCCTGAGTGGATATGACCTGGGAGAGAGTGTGCGGCGGATGATGAAGAAGCTTGGCACCAACATGCTTTGGTCTGCATACAGCTTCAAGGGCCGAAAGGGCAAAATGGCTTTCAGTGAGCTTTCGATCTCAAAAATACTAATCAGTGAGTATTTTCATTTTCTGCAACACGTGTCAAGTGAATTCCTAACCCTAAACCCCTCAGCATTATTTCTAAACAATAAAAATCCTCAAACTTGCTTTGTTGTCCATGGGATTAGGGTTAACCAGTTCACACCGGGATTGTTTCACCGTGGCCGAGCCCCAGCGCGGGATTATTTTCGTTTAAAATTTCCGTGATAAAATATGTTGGTTTATTCAATGATACAAAGTAAAGACCCACATTTAAGGTCCTCCATACAGATATTTTAAAATGTTCCCATCACATCACACTTAAACAGTAACTAAATAATAACCACGCTTTTGTCTACCCAGGAAGCATGGATATATAAAATTGAAAGTTTTGTGGATACATTGATAATCCAAATAACTGGTATAGGTGGGTCTTACTTAATGCTTTTAAAAGTTGATTTTAGGTTGAGCAAAGAAAATTTGACTTAACCGGGACTCGAACCCGAGACCTCTTGATTAACGTACCAGCGCTCCAGCTTTTAAAATTTGTCAACTTCTGTTGACTGTCATTAACAGGCAGAAGTTATTAGAGCTAGTATAAACTAACATAACCTCATCTGGTTATATTCAAAACTCTCTACGTAGAAGCCTGCCAGAAGAACCATCCGACGTCCAAGACTGTGGACATCGAAGACATGCTGGCACACACGCTGAAGCATTGCCCAAATAAAAGAGGCGGGGCTAACTACAAAGTGAGTACACTTTCTGCCCTACTGAGACTGGATAAACCGAGTGTGTGAGGAGAAGATATCCATTGTATTGACACCATCTAATACATGGTGTTACTTGATTTAAAAGGGTGAACAAAGAAAACTGACTGGCTTCTGACTAGCAACCTGAACAAAGATGATTGACAATTCGGGACACTACCAATCATAGGGCTGGATAGCTCAGTTGGTAGAGCGCCAGTATATAACCAGTGGTCGCAGGTTTGATTCCCACCCCAGAAAGTTTTCTTTGTTCACCTTTTAAATCACTAAAATGGAACCTAGTCAGTTTCCCTTGTGGTTTATTTGATGATTTGATATTAAAAAGCTGTATCCCCTACTACTGCTTCCCAGGTGTGCAGCATTGCTAATGCTGCGTGTATCGTAATTGATCATTGGCCACACAGTATATATTGGTTTCATGGCTTCTGACTAGCAACCTGAACAAAGGTGACTGACAATTTGGGACACTATCAACCATATACGATTCCCGGTCTAGTCAGTTTTCTTTTTTTAATAATTGCAAAATTTCAATATTTTCCACATCTTTACTTTCTGTAAAATTATTACATCTAGTGCATTTACCTTTTTTTTGCTTACATTCACACAGGCTACTCCAGCCAGAAGAGCTGAGCAACAACCCCAACATAATGGAGATGTTGAAATAGATTCAGATTTTGAGGCCGAGTAGGTGTTCAGTATGGCGAATGAGTTAAATGGAACATTTCATCTTTCAACGCTTGAAAATATTCTTTCCATTGCACTCATAAACATTCAATATTTGTTTTATATAACATCCATATAGGTAGATCTTTGTAATTTTTTTGGTGGATTCAAATTAATAAACGAAACTATAAATATATATCCTTGTCATTTGATTGGTAGATAATAGGTCACATGGGATTCAATAAAATGATACATGTACATTGCACTACTGATCACGTTCCATTGTACGCTGCGTGCAGCACACGTGGGCACCGCAATTCTTCTTTCATTGCATGCATCGCGGAAAATAGGTTGGCCGAGCGCGTTACCTTTATCTTTGACACTTGGACAATTCTATAATTTAACATAGGATGCATACATGGTAATAGTAGACCTATATTTATAGTTTTGTTTATTAATTTTAATCCACCAAACAGGATGACAAAGATCTATATAGATTCCACAATGGGGTACATTTCATAACTATTGGAGAGAAACATGGGAGGGTACAATACAATCAACTATTCTGTCCACATTTTCGCTGTACATTCCTAAAACTTTGTGCTTACAAATAAGAAATGTATGGGTGTTTAAGAAATTACAGTTTGTAACGTGGACAGACAATTTTGTTTTTCGATTGACAAAGTGATAATAGAATTAATTAATTTAACCAAATGTTCCATTTACATCCCTCACCCATTAAGAATTGTTACCAGCCACAACTACAGCAATCTGGGACTTTGTCAGCTCAAAGTAATTGTTAGGAATCCTCTATTATGTTGTTTATTTATCAATATTAAATTGTTTTATTTTATCTCCTTTCCACATCATGAGGTGTCGTGGCCGAGCGGTCTAGCTTACCGGATTCAAGTTCTGGTGTTAGCAACAGAATGTGGGTTCGAATCACGGCCGTGACACTTGTGTCCTTGAGCAAGACACTTAATCATAATTGCTTCTCTCCACCCAGGGTTTAATGGGTACCTGTGAAGGCAGAGTTGGTTTGCTCTATATGCGCTAGAAATGGCAGCAATTGAGCTGTATACTCCCCAGGGAGCTGAGATGGTTTCAGGAATGATTTATGAGCCTTATGAGCAGGGATAATAATATAATGCGCCTTGAGCACCACTTAGTTGGTGGATACGTGCGCTATATAAATCCACACATTATTATTATTATTATTATCATCCATTGTATCATTCTCGTATTAAAACAAAGGTCAAATGATGTATCTGGTAAATGAACTCTCATATACTGGATTATGAACATGTAGTATTCTGAGAACTCGACTCCAAAGCATGTACATTAACCCAATCCCCTGGATTTTTATCGTGTAAAAACAATGCTTAGGGAGTTACGGTACCAATCCTTTCCAGAAAATACAATGAAATGTTTTAATGTTTTGTTGCCTGTAGATTTATAAGAAAAAAGTGGAAACACCCCTGATACTTGTAGTGAATACTTGTGAAGTTCGTACCAAACATTGGTGGACATTTCTCGGCCAGAAATGCTCGCATTTGAGAGGGAAATAAAATGACAGTATGGCCCAAGTTGTTTGAATTCCTCCCAATTAAACCTACTCGTGTTTTCACAATTTCTTCCAAAACGTCAGCATTATTTGGCAATAACATTTTGCTAAGAATGTTTGTAATAATAATTCACATGTACATAACAGTATAAGACTGAGGTTTATTGTTTTACCATTATTAAATATTGGGAGTACATGACACTTACCTTTATTGCCAAAGTTGTATCCTACATGTACGTAATATACGCAACTGGTTAAATAAAGAACTCAAAAAGTAACTCAGCAGTTATAATTACGTCTATAACATTAAATTTATTAATCATAATTATTTGGTATTTGAAAACACCAGGATTAAGAACATTTAAAGACGGTCAGTCTGTCACCTCATTTTTTACAATTTACTGAGTATTGTGGTGTCGGTGTGCCCATTTTAATTTTAGTAAATTGTATTGATTTAAATTCAGTGTGAAGATAATGGTTTTTTAAATTTTTTTTAAAATTATCTTATCACGCTCCCATTCCGTGCTGCCATATAATCTTGTTGATTCTTGAATCTGGGGATATAAACATGTAAAAATGAACATATCGATATTTTAATAACGTGTTATACCCCATTCGCCTAATTCCGTTCAATATTAACAACACGCCAGTGTTATAAAGAATTGATAGGATTATGGTAGCACGGAATGAGAGCGTGACAAGATAAGTGGTTAAAAAACCGCAATTATCTTCGCTCTGAATTCAAATCAATACAATTTACTGCAACAATGAAAATGAGCACTTAATTGTCACCTTCAAACTTACACTGAGACTACGATACTAATTAAATTGTTACATGTTTCTCCAGTGTTCAAATACGTACGATTAATAGTTTTAATGTTATTGGCGAATTTATCACTAGCACAAGTTGGTGTTGTACATAAAACCATGTTAGATTGAGATGGTTCAGATCAGTGCCAGCTATAATTCAACTGTAACCATATCTTGCCCTTGCAGCAAAGGCCAACTTGCCAGTAATAAAATATACACGAAATCTACAAACAAGGTGTTGGTGTCAAAATATGTGATTATCGTCTAACAAGAACAAACGTGCATGTGTTTATAAATGTTCTGTTAATGTTATTTAATGTCGTGAGGATGTAGTGAGGACGTAGTGATGACGTCGTGAGGACGTTGTGAGAACGTCAGTTTGTAACTTTATAATCCAACGTCGCCGCAACGTCTAAAAAACTCCACACATTTCCGTTGTCCTGACGTTATAATCTAACGTCACTGCAACGTACGACTGACGTCGCCACGACGTCATTTTGTTAGCTGGGTTTCTGCTTATTCGAATTCGTGAACTGAGGGGGATGCAGTAAGGTGTTATGTTTCATTTCACATCCATACTTCGTGTACTTGGGCCCGAACCTGCACGCATAGGCACACAAAAGTGTTTTTCGTCGTACAAACTTCAATCTGTCCTTGAAGAATCCCTGTGCGAATTCACCACAATCTTCCAACTTGTGATACTGAGGGCAGCATGGACATCTTCTTTGTGGCCACGGCTCCGACTTGTCGTTTGACGGGTTGCCCTGTGTAGAGAGTGTGGTGACCCTGTCTGACCTGTCAGGAAATGGTTTGTTTGATTTGGTCTTAAATGGTGACAGTTTATCAGTTTTAAATGACTTTGCAACATTTTGGCCAGTCATACCCTTGCAGCTTCCTCTACAAATTCTGTAAGGTTAGTAAAAATTTGGCTCAACATGTCACTGGATCAAATCCTGGGCTTTCTTTCCCCACCTAGCTTGCAAATGCACAGGTAATAACTGTTGCACCTTTAACAAACTATCAGTGCAATTTAAGTCTGCTTTGTACCCCATTTGAGTTAAAGTCATCTGACATTTTTGCACGCTGCGTGCCAAACTCCATAAAGCTTGACCATCGTTAGGCTTAATTTGAGGCCTGACTTGTTGTAGTATGCGTACCCCCGAGTACATTTCGTCACCGGTCTCACCAATTGACACAAATTTGCCAACGAAATTTACATTTGAAGAAAACGACGTTTGAAATCTCTTTTTGAAACAGACGTTTCTTCATCAAAAATTAATATTTTTGAATTGTTGTCAATTTAATTGTGGTCTTGGACGCTCTGATGTTTTTAATTACAAAGCAATTAACCGCTGAAAACAACATAATGTTTGTGTTTGCGTTTTCACAAAGTGACACGCGGTTACGTATTTACTATGTAAAGTTTGTGTCACTTCGTGAAAACGCAACATCACGGCGCGCTGTGTTTTTTGCGCACTGAGGTTTGTATCACTTCGTGAAAACGTTTTATTCTGTCGGCCATGGCCTTCACAGTGTGTTGTTTAAGTTGAATTGACTAAGTGTCAGTCTCTGACAGTAATAGGCTGTGACTTACAGTATTTAAACATCAAATTATTTCCAAATTATTTACAATAATAAATTTAAATAAGAGCAAACAATTGATTGAAAGTAGGTACGTTTCTTATTGTCATAGGAGTGTTCCTTTAACTGTTTAAACCTCCTACAATAAATACGCAATTCTAAATAAATGTAAATCACATCTGAATCATTATCAAAATCAATTAATCTATCCAAGTGACTGATTATGTGCTATAGTAATTAATGATCTAGGGGCATGTCAAACACGTTACAAAATAAATGGTTTGATTTAGTTTGCGTTTCCCGCGAAAATCTCGGTGTCGGCCGCCATCTTGCAGTCACACCTTTGCATTTTCCCCAATCGCGTGTGCTACATGAACATTGAAATTCTGTTGAGACTGTTTAAACAAAAAGGACTGATCATCGCCAATCAATATGTATTCAGAAACAAAGCCTGTCTGCCATTTTACTTCTACATTATTAACATAAATTCAAAACAAAATATGAATCACCCGGTGTTTTTTTATAATTGTTTTTTTTTTAATAATTTTTACACTGTTAAAAACAAATCACCTTACCTCCCCAGATAGTGTCTATCAATGTTACAACCTCACTGAATGAGAGTAAGCCATATGGTTTTCTTCGATTTCGTTTGTGTTCAGTTTAATCATGCAATTACGTAGATTGTTCGCTTTCTATACACGGTAACGTGCATGGAACAGAGAACAGTGAACGAAATGCAACAGGAATGATTTAAAAGTAGCTCGATGACAGGGAAATTATTAATGGAAAGCGCCTTGAGCATTTATGATGGAGCTGGGTCTATAAATGCATCCATAATTTATAAGAATTCAGAAAGAAACCACAGTGTGAAAGTTTCAGCTCAATAAATTGTGTCATTATTGAGAAAATAGTGAAAAGAATATTCATATTTATTTTTACCTTCATTTTAACATTGGAAAGGGGACACAACTGTGATCTAATTTGTAATACATTTCAAAAATGATAGAAAGTTAGATAGAAAATTTTTTCAGACTGTTTGGAACTATTATCAACTTCACATCATGTACGTTTTTAGATTTACAAATCACTTATTTAGTAATCAGGTAATTACCAAACGTGTACACTTCTTTAAAAAAACAATACCTGCTGTGGCGGATGACGATTAACTTAATAACTGAAAACAGTTGACAACTTTTCTAGATAACACCTTGACAAGGTTTAATCACAGTTTAATCTACACGCACAAATAAAAATAACAAAAATACTGACATAAGCATACTATAATCACTCATAAGACAACAACAGTTCTCTATTAAATTATGGGTCTTCATTAACATATGAATGTACTGTGTATATATGCCCGTCTGTGTAACTATAAGTCTATATAAAGTGAACACATCATTTTATGCTTTTATGACGAGTTAAATTAACCAAAGTGCTGCATATAAACTTAATTAACTGGTTGGCATTATCTGTGAACCTTATATTATCAATCAAGAAATAAACTTACGACATTGGGCTTTCGAAAACGAATTCTCAATAGAGACGATCAGAATTGTCGAATATGGCACAAACACATGTAACTACAGGAATCGAAGTTTACAGTCCCAATAAACAGCGCCCTCAATTGACTGCAAGGACTTCATGGACAACAAAAATAAATAAACTTGGCATACTGAACTAACATCTGCTAAACCAAAAAACGAACAGGGCAACTTCTGTTTATTTACATATTTAATAAATTTTGATTAATTAATTAATTTATTTTTAAAAGTTTTGTATATATATTTTGAATTTGTTTCAATTGTTTTACAGTTGTTTGAATTTGGGGAGATTTTAAGAAATTGTTTGCCAATTTTTGAACAAGATTAGAGAGCTTTTTGGTAAAGTATTCGGAAAATTTAAACTAATAGTGGGCACACATATTACGTGATATGAAGTGCTACCGTGGAGTTTGTTAATGGGAATGTTAAACTTTTTTGTTGTTATAATAATCCAATTATTATGGTAATGAAATCCAAAATTATAGTAATTTTTTTCTCTGAAATTCTGCCCAGCTCTACTTGGCAGAGGTTTGCACTCTAAAAGTGCTTTTCTAGTTAAACAATTATTTCACAAATTAAGCTGAAACAGTTACAGGTTGTTAGTTTTCATAAAATGTTTGTTATCCTTGATTCGCAGAAAGTAATCATACCCATAATCAATGAGCAAATTTGTCGTGCCTTCATTACTGGGACCACCCCCAGGACAACAGGATGGGGGTATATATTCCCCTGAGTTTACAACCCATGTCTTCAGCGATACTCCCACACAAAGCGCGGCCATGTTTATATTTATCTTCAAGTGCAATGCAGCTTGTTTACTACAACTAGCCGACTTGTACCGTAATACTCCACAGGCTTCCAGAGAGTGCTTCAATTTCAGTGATGATGAATAATAATAATAATAATAATAATAATAATAATAATAATAATAATAATAATAATAATAATAATAATAATAATAATAATAATAATAATAATAATAATAATAATAATAATAATAATAATAATAATAATAATAATAATAATAATAATAATAATAATAATAATAATAATAATAATAATAATAATAATAATAATAATAATAATAATAATAATAATAATAATAATAATAATAATAATAATAATAATAATAATAATAATAATAATAATAATAATAATAATAATAATAATAATAATAATAATAATAATAATAATAATAATAATAATAATAATAATAATAATAATAATAATAATAATAATAATAATAATAATAATAATAATAATAATAATAATAATAATAATAATAATAATAATAATAATAATAATAATAATAATAATAATAATAATAATAATAATAATAATAATAATAATAATAATAATAATAATAATAATAATAATAATAATAATAATAATAATAATAATAATAATAATAATAATAATAATAATAATAATAATAATAATAATAATAATAATAATAATAATAATAATAATAATAATAATAATAATAATAATAATAATAATAATAATAATAATAATAATAATAATAATAATAATAATAATAATAATAATAATAATAATAATAATAATAATAATAATAATAATAATAATAATAATAATAATAATAATAATAATAATAATAATAATAATAATAATAATAATAATAATAATAATAATAATAATAATAATAATAATAATAATAATAATAATAATAATAATAATGTGTGGACTTATATAGCGCACGTATCCACCAACTGAGTGGTGCTCAAGGCGCATTATATTATTACCCCTGCTCATAAGGCTCATAAATCATTCCTGAAACCATCTCAGCTCCCTGGGGAGTATACAGCTCAATTGCTGCCATTACAGCGCATATAGGGCTAATCAACCAACTCTGCCCTCACAGGTACCCATTTAACCCCTGGGTGGAGAGAAGCAATTATGGTTAAGTGTCTTGCTCAAGGACACAAGTGTCACGGCTGGGATTCGAACCCACATTCTGCTGCTAACACCAGAACTTGAGTCCGGTAAGCTAGACCAGTGGCCACGACACAAAAGATTGTCTAATAAAATACACCCACGAGTCTTACGTTACTTTTGCACAAATAATTGACAGCGGCATTATAGATTTGCTTGGTCCCTTGGTGCAATTTTGCAAAGTTTCGCCTGGAGAGGAAAATATTGTTTTCTCCTGTTCCGTTATTTTTTAAGCTCTCAAAAGGAATGCGGACGAGGTCATTTTCACGTTTGGGGTGAGTAAAAAATCAATCAAAATACCTACATTGTGTTTTTGCTTAAACGGGATTACTTTGGTGGCTCAGTTCAAATGCTGCACCGACATGTTGAACTGATACATTTGAACTAATGAATTGTTTCTATGACAACTTGTTTTGAGTACACATTTGGGTGGGCAAAAGGCCGAAAACCCCTCTCTTAAAGTGGACGAGGCTCATTATTAAAGGTTCGGATTGTGATAATCAGAGGTATTTACCGTGCACTCCCTAGGTGTTTGAGTAAAATACGATTGTGTTACCGATCGGTGGCCACAATCCTACCTCTGTCAGTCCCGCCACGTTCCTGCCACGAACACCCACTGGTGCTGCCTCACACTTTGTCGGACAGTTTTCTCTTTCGTTCGCTATATTATAGCTCTGCTTGCTTCTCAAATGGTGAGTTCTTCCAAGGTTTTCTTATACAATTGTTTCGACTTCTTAGGCAAAAAAAAAATGTTGAGTTGCCTTCCACCGACCGACCCAAAAGTGCTGAAATCTCGGGTCGGTTTTTTTTCTCCCCCCCCCCCCCCCCGTCATTCATAGGCCTATTTATTAATGAAACTTACCAATTTTCTGTGTATAAAACTTTATACGTTTGATTTGTGAAATTTTCCACTTCAAATTTACTGGTACCCAAGACTCAATCTACATGTTTTCAAATTGAATGGCCCCGGCCCTCACATGGTGCACTGCCTTCGCACACACTGTGTGCCAACGATTGCGACTCAAATCTACACGTTTTCAAAGTCAAATTTCAGAAGTTTGAAGTGAAGAACTCAAAATATAAACAAAACAAAACCTGTGTTTCACAGTACAACAAAAATGCTTGGGATACTTTTATTCTGAAGCAAAATTCCTTGCTGATAGGTATAGAAATGTCTTAATATCATATGTCAACCAATGGGATGCATAAAGTTGTTATGAACAAAAGTGCTAGAAACAAGTGTATGAAATGTTGAAATAAAGTTGTTGAAAGATTATTATAAAGTTAGATCATTGTCTTTGAAAAACATGGTATGTGGTTTCAGTTCCAATGCATTTCAATCTTAAAATGACAGTCGAGGAGAAAAAAAAATCCCAACCGACCGACCCCTTCAAATATTTTCACTGGAGAGCAACACAACATTTATTTTTGGTCTTATTGAGTGCTCGGGAGGGGATGGTTGGGAAGGGGTGAGTGTGTTTATAGGGAATTAAGTACAGATTCGTTACAAATTATCAAATCAACGAATAATTATGATTTAAAAGCTTACTTGGTATAAAGTTGGTACAAGTATTAATCGACCTGAGAAATAATTTCATCCGAAATGCTGTCTTCTTAGAGTATACACGAAATGTTACGTCGAATTTACAAAAAAAGTTGCAACTTTGTGTAAAACAGAAAGACTACACACACACAAATATAACACATTTTCGTTGGTTTTCTAAAAGCGTTAGTTTCAATGATACATTTCTTGGAAACAAGGGGGTTGAAGTGAACCTGATAAGAAAAAGAAAACTAAATTAATTTCCACTCGAATGAATAAAAAAAAACCTGCTTTCTATTTACACACAATGTAACAAACGCTGAAACTTTCGCAGGTTGGTTGGTGAATACCTTGATTCCATTAGAATATAAGAATAGCCCACCGGTAAAGGCAATTTTGCCAATGTAACTTATCTTACACCTTCTCTTTAAACTTTCATTTTTAAAATTTGCAGTTTTAAATACTTTACATTAATTTTTTCACTTACCTGTATACACATTTTGCGATCTTGGTATAAAGGGTTTATTTAAAATGTACGAAAGTATTCGTTAAAAAGTATTGGTTAAATTAATACGACTGATTCTACAGGCATGCAAACTCTCTATAAATCAAACGAGGCAATTTTTGTTCAAGATTCAGGTTATTTTCCTGTGTAATTAATTAACGAGAAAATAGCGAAAAGGCAACTTAGATGTGTCATGATAAATACACACATAATGTGTGTATTTATTCTCTTGTGGAAATAGTACTATTTGCTAATTTCAATCTGCAGATTATTTATCTTTTCATCAATGTGACATCTCCTCAGACAACATTATTTCTAGGGAAGATTGATACAATCAGAAACTAAATACCTAGTAGACCGTTTCAAACAACAGTTTTATTTATTTTATTTTATTTATTTTTATATTATTTAATTATCAATGCTATATCTAACATTTATTTATCATTTATTTATCATTTAATTAATTAATTAAATGAATAATTAATTAATTAATTAATTAATTAATTAATTAATTAAATTAATTAATTAAATTAATTAATTATTCTTTTTAAATAATAATTATCTCTGGTATCAGGTTGAAGAAAATAACCTAATAATTATATGTTCTTTCTAGGCGGCGAAACTGGTTTGGTCTCTGCTCATTTTGGCGCTTGCTTGTAGTGAAATCCTGGCGAAATCGGCGGTGAAGGTGAGTCAAAGGTCTAATCAGGACCATAATCCATAACCCCAAACAATGTTGTCACACAAACGCTTTTCCAATGTCGGTGGCTTGAGTGTTTCCCAGTGTGACTTCAAGGTGTGACTTCTATGCTGATACTCGTTGGAAGACTGTTCAGCAACTTAACAAGGATTGTGGTGTGGTGCCTCAAAATGGTGGATACTTGTACAACATTGGTAATTAATGGTAAAACTGCTTTTATAATGACGTATATGAATCTATAGATACTCATTAAACAACCAACCTGTGAAAGTGAAACAATGAAATTATCAGCTAAACGCAGAGTGAAAAAAACATTCACAATTATCCAATAATATTTTGTCAAAGTTTTAACTGAAATACAAGCAGTTATTGTACTCATAATAATGTTTCAAGATGATTGGTATTTTTAATAACTTTACATCAAGTTAGCATTCAATTCAAATAACAATTCTTTAATTTTTTTAAAGGTTGTAGAGATCAAGTTAAATACACAATTAGCACTAGAACATTGTAATCTGGGGCAGGGAGGTTTGTCCCTGAATATGTCTAAGGCTATGATCCTTAAACTCGGGGACAATATTGTCACGATCAACAGGGCATGGAATCAGAGTGCTAGTTTTAGATTAACTCAGTGACTGAAAATATTACCCCACATGATAAGGTCATATTACCATTGCTGCTGCATAAAAGAGCCAGTTATTTTCAGTCACTGTGTTCATCTTAAACTAGGACACCGATTCCATGTCCTTTTGAAAAATAATGTGCTTTGATCGTGACGATAGTGTCCCTTTAAGGTAAAAATCATTTCTGGTTTACCCTACTGTTTATCTGAATCCCAAATTCTTAAAATAGGCCTGATGAACATGCCTATAAAACCCTGCGTTTTTGTAATTATTGTAAAATTGTGAATTTTGTAAAGAAATTGTGTTTTTAAGGAAAATAACAATAATATAGGAGCGAGTGAAGGCAACGTTTTAAACTGATATAAAAATAATAATAAATATAGGCATAGGTCTATATTATAAAATAAAAAGAAATTACACGGTTTAAATGGAATGATGATTAATATATATATATATATATTGCAATGAAAAAAATAGCCAAATGGTTGAACAAATATTATTATTATTATTATTATGATTATTATGATTGTTATTATTATGATTATTATTATGATTATTATTATTATTGTTGTTGTTGTTGTTGTTGTTGTTATTTTATTATTTTTATTTTATTATTATTATTATTATTATTATTATTATTTTGAAATATGTACGTAAATATTGATTTAAAGACAGTAATCATAACTATACCTTGATGTGCGCTGAAACGAACACAGACATTTCAGTTATGCCTACTAACTTTCCAGTAAAACTATATAAGAAAGTTTCCCTATGATTTGTCATTTTGTAACAAGCATGACCGAGACAGGTTTATGCAACTAGTAATGCTAGACAAAAAGCAAGTACATCATTTTCACGCTGTTAAAACTCTAACTACCCCCAAATCCTCCAAACTCCTTGTTTTGCCTGATTTTGATGGATTCAGTACTCCACAGTCTAGCCAAGTGAATAGAGCATGAAGCCATGCGTACCAAATTCATTAAACTCCACCGGCTGCTTTTGTTGGATTAGGAATCTGTATAGCCAAGCCGTGGATGCTTTGCATTTGCCACTGTACCAACTCCATCAAAGTCCAATAATTGTGGTGCCTTTTACTGCATGTTGATGGATTTTGGAGGATTTCAGATGGTTTCTAGCCAAAATGCCAAGGGGTTGTTAGGGTTGTACATGTTGATTCAAAGATAGTTTTACAAACATAATCAAGGGTGTACCTTCCTTTTAACGACACTCTACTCGCCAACATTCAACGGTCAGTTATTTACCCGCAGTATCAACGATCAGAACATACAACCGATGATATTCTTTCAATAATAATAAAATGCCTTTGAGAACGTAAGGCCAATAATCATTATTTTGTATTTATACTACATGTCCTTTAGGTTGGTAAGCAGTTTGTAACAGCTAATTCTCTATTTATAAATAATAACATCAAATGAAATAAGAAGGCCAAATAAACCCAACATTCATGACTGAAAATTATATGCAGGAAACTTATGTTTCTATTTGAAAACACAACAGATAGTATACATTGGCACAGTATAAAATAGAACCAATATAATTTGTTCACCACCATCTTAGCATACAGTTTTTTCAGGTAAGTTCAACCAGTGCAAATACCACGAATGATCGAATCTTACGCGTCGCTGTCACCTGTTTTTATTGACAGTACTGTGACCCGCTGAGGTCTGTGTTTTGATATTCTGTCTAGTCGATAAAGTCTTGTGAAAAATCCGTCACCAACGACATGTATACACTCTCTTGAACTAAGTTTCTTCGCGCCTCAAACCACCACCGCCACAGAACCTATGGTGCTGCACGGGCCACCATGCTGAATCTTTCACACCTGCGTTGAACTCACATGATCATGAATGAAAACGTGTACAACGTTTGGTGAATCTTTCAAACCTCGGTTCTACCATAAAAAATTAATAAATAAAAAATATAAATAAACTTGTACAACGTTTGCAGTGTCCTTGGTGTATTGAGGCTTGACGACACATCAATAAAGCGACAATGTATTGGCGAGCCGCATTTTTTCTCCATCAGCATTGTGTATGGTATGGTATATAAACATCTTTGACGTCACTTGGTTATTTCTGAACATTTATACAATTGAGGAATGAGACAGAATTGTTTATGCTGGGAAAAGTATTCTCTTTACAGATGTATATTCCTGTATAGTAAATGTCAACCCGCAAAATATATCCCTTTTCCTTTGGGAAAAAAACGTTTTTTAGATAATCACCTGAAAGCGGGTCTGAGGCGACATGCGCAGAGACCAGAAACCGGCGACTTTTTTTGGGGGGGGGGGGGGGGGGCATTAGTACAGTTTTTCGCCGTTTTCTAAAACAGCAGCTATATTGTGATGAAACTTTCATATATTAGTTTTATGAAGAGTTGAAATGAATCTACGTTGCTAATTACCAAATACTGTTCCTTTCCTTTAAGTTGAATAGAACTTTGTAAACAATTGTCACTGACCGCTTTCTTTATACGGTGCATATACGGTTGGCTTTTAAGTTACAGGGGAAGTATCGTCACGATCAACAGTGCATGGAAACGGAGTGCTAGTTTTAGATTAACTCAGTGACTGCCATAATACCCCACATGATAAGGTCATATATTACCGTTGCTGTTGCATACAAATGAGCCGGTAATTTTCAGTCAGGACATTGATTCCATGCCCTGTTGAAAGTGTGCTATGATCGTGACGATAATGCCCCTTTAATACAACGGAAATACATTACCCCATAAATAATATCAGTCGATATAATTATTATAAAACCAAGATACTTCGAATAACGTTTCCATCATTTCAAATTTCGAGAAAATTGTCAATGATGTTTGAGCATACCAAGAGTATATCAACATTTTGACTGATTTTGACCCTTGTAGTAGGAGGGTCAATGCTGCATTTACATGATCTTTGCTCGAAAATAGCTGGAGGTTAAATCTAATATTTCTTTATGATTAGAAGGCGCCAGATAAATTACAGAGATGACATGTTGGTCACAAAAAGGTTACTCAAGGGGGGAAAAATAGACCCAATTACCCTCGGGGTGTTACTTATGAGATATGTTTTGGTCCAGTCAGTCGCCTTGCCGACTAGCCTGAACACCCAAAACAACCGCCTCCACAAAGTAAGGACAAACTCAACTTAATTTTATAGGGAAGAAACAGCATTGGCATTTGGTGAAGTACGTGAATTTCAACACCCATGTTACCAAACAATTATCATAAAACTAACCTGTAAATATTTCCTCACAAAAGATAGTCACGTTTTGGGGAAAACAACAACTAACTGTTACAAGATGTTGGACGTTAACATTTTGGTTTTCATTCACAAAATGTTTTTCTCTAAGATGAAAATACCTCAGACGGAATCATTTCTCAGAATGATTGATGGTTGTATCAACTTAACGCCAAGCAAGTTTTAAATAATAAGTTTATTTGAAAAGCCTCCGGTTTCTGGTCATCTGTTAGCTTCAAAATCGGTACGGTGACGCGCTTTGTTCCGCCATCTTTTTTTTTTGCCAACAAGGAAACACGTGATAAATTGTATACGCAGTGACCAAATCTCCACTGTACAAAGTATGGTGGCTAAGAGAGGCCTCACAAATCGGGTAAACGTTCATACCCCTATGTGAAAAAAGCACAGCACAGCAGAATTCCAATCGATCCAGTAATTTTGGATGCAACATTATTGGATATTGTTTCATACAGAAAACAAAATAAAAATGCCGACGCGCGCGGAGACCAGAAACTTTTATTTATTTATTTATTTATTTATTTTTTTGTTTGGGTGGGGGGGGGGGGCCTAATCTGGAAATTGCCAATGTTGTACCTTTCCTTTAAAACTATATACACGAGTTGAATGTTGAATGTTGTGGAATAAACATGGATCAAGTTAGATTAAACTTTACTATATGCTAATTAAACACTTTCTTTGAGTTAAATTCTTTGAGCTAAATTTTATAAAATTAATTGTGTGTGCGTGGAAGAGGATGGGATGTTAACACATTTTTCATCACCGTGGAGGAATTTGCGATATTTGGTTATGTTTTTTGAGAGAGGTCTGTACTCCCATGGGCGGATCCAGAACATTTTTAGGGGGGGCTGAATATTAAAAACATTTGTTTCAGTACTACATAAATTACAATGAAATAATCAAAGGGAGAGAAAAACAAAGCACAGTGATGGAATGTGAGTGCGTTCTCCTCTCCCCCCCCCCTCTCTCTCTCTTTTCTCTTTTTTATTTATTTATTTTATTTATTTTTTAACGATTTTAGGGGGGGCTACAGCCCCCTTAGCCCCCCTCCCCCCCGGATCCGCCAATGACTCCGTATCCATAAATGAATCTTTGTATACTGGTGGGGTTGAGCAATGAAACACTATATAAAAATACATGCAGTAAAGTTAAATCCTGAAAACTTACGTGTTGACTAAACCTTAGTTTAAGAGTTCGGCCAGTGACATCTCTTTGTTAAGTTCACTCCAGTGGCGTAATTATGGTCCAAGTTTCAGGGGGCACTAGGGGGTGCACCACTTTTTCTAGGGGGCACGGTCAATACTTGGACATTTTGTATCCTGCAGCTTCAAATGGGGACCTATTTTTCAAAATTCTGAATGGGGGAAACCCAGGGGGCACATACTTCGGTGGGGGAGGGGTGCACGTGCCCCCGTGCCCCCCACCATAGTTACGCCACTGATTGACTCAAAGAAAATGTTGAATAAAGATGCAGTAAATGGCCGAACTCATTTAAGGTTAATTTATAGAGCGTATACGGCTGGTACCCACAGCCTGGCCTACCAGAAAGAATACATAAGAAATCACAAAATGAACTGTTGAATCAGCATTCGGTCAATGAAAACTCTTTCTGCAGCAAATCATTGCTCCTGTACACATTCACCTATAAGCTTTTGCATTCTAAAAATCCTCCACAGCCGTGAAATACTGTTTTACAGAAAGGCTTTGCTTCTGAATGAATTTTGTACATAAAAATAAATTAATAAAAATAAATTAATAAATAAAAACAAATTCTGGCAAAGCGTTGTTTCAATCTCGATATCACCTACATGGAAGGTGAACTTTCTAACCACAGGACTGCCGTGCCACTCCAATTTGTCGGTTAGCTTGATAAAATAATAACAATCTTTTACTGCAGAATAATATTGCTTCCGGGATAGGCATATTACGTAGTACACTGGAAATAATTTAAATGACCTAAAGTTGACCCCTATTAATTTACTCTGTGGTTGTTTGGCATGATCGGGGGGGGGGGGGGGGGTGCATTTATGTTGGTATAACCCCATGTGTTATCATTGATTAAAGCCATTTTGTTTCTGAAAATATTTCCGTGCCCAGTATAGGCAACCCCAATAGCATAACACAAAACACAATTCACAATTTTATTACAAGAATACAAGACTGCTAAAAAACTAATAACATTCAAATTCTAACTGAAAAAATGCCGCGACTTACCACTTCGCCTTTCATAGGTAATTTACTGCAATTTCACAGTAACAAACCATTCTGTAAATGCCCATGCTACTTCTTGCCATGAAAGCACCGTGAAAGCGCTGTTAACTTTTCACAGCGAGGGAAAGTTCACATTGTTTTCACTCCAAGAAAGTGATGATTTAACACGAAGTATTAAAGTAAACTCTCACCTATTAAAGGTCCTATGAAATATTTTTTTTTTCATTGTATACAATAAAGTATGACTACTGGAACATATAATATTTGTCACTTGTATTTTTTCCCCTCACGTTTATACCATAAAAATATTAATTTTTAAATTTAGGGGGTACTTTTCGACACGCCCATATCCCCTCATTAGCATAAAATTCTTGACGTACACTCAGGCAATTCCCGATCTACGATCCACAGCACTTGCCCAAGTATGCGTCGTATACAACGAGCGCACACTGCATACAGAGTGTTGCTAGAGAAAAAGTTTCCTCAAGTTTTCTGTCAGGTTTGAAGCGTATTATTTTGGATAATGCCATCGAGGTGTGTCGCTGCAGGTTGCAGCAACACCACCAAAGACGGTGTTAGTCTACACCGATTTTCGTCTGATCCAAAATACAGACGTATTTGGACGGCTAAAGTGAAGCTGGACAGAGCGAATTGGTCAGGACCGACGGAACACTCATTCATATAAAGTGCACACTTCCAGCAGACATGCTTTGAACGGGGCCTTCACAGCCAGTTCGCTATGGCTTATAAGGCCATGCTACAACCAGATGCAATTCCAACGATATTCCCGCTTAGTAAGAAGGCTGGGAAGGCTCTAACTAAGAAGAAGGGTGCTTTTTTACAACGAGAAAGACTCAGGGTAAGTGGCCATTTAGTTATACTCCCATGTATAACACAGTAATGTTAGCATTGCCTTCGGTGTGTGTTCTGACCGCATGATGGGGGTTGCGCTGCGTTTCACGGTACATCCGTGGTTGGGTTATCGCTGTTCGAGTGCATGTTTATATTACGCAAGTCTTGTGTAAACACGTTGCCAGCATGTTGTAAAGCATGGTCAATATGAGTTAAGTCTAATTTCCATACAATCTATGATACAATGGGGCTTAGTGTTTATTACCAGATCAAAGTCTGGCACCAAACCACATACCGCCTATCTCCACGAGAATGTATAGAAATTATCTGCCTGTGTGTACGTCACGAACGTTTCGTTAAAACTTCGACAATTCGGGGGGTCAATTTTTGATTATTAGATAAACCATTAATAATTCACTCGATTAAAAAAACATTTAAAATTGTTTTTAATTCATACCAATCAATATAACAGCACCAAAAAAGTAAAGTTTGGTAAATACACTCTTCACAGGACCTTTAAATATTAATTCAACACTTTTAAAAGTTTAATCCAACTTTATATAGAATTTAAAAGAGTTTTCACTAATCGATCCTTTGAAATGTTGATTCTACACGTTCATTTAAAGTTTGCTTCAATATTAACGTGTAAGTTCAAGGGAATTTTCAATGAACATTTTCAGTGTATTTTACGGGGACGTAAATGTTTTGGTCAATATATCCCCAGGCTAGACCACCAAAGAGAATTAAACTGAAGCTGTTGAAAATACAGACAATGGGAAAGAAAATCCTTGAATGTGAATACCGTGTGCTCCTGGAATAAAGATTAATTGGGATTAGGCAATGACGGCCTTGTATTTAAGTGCTTTTCGTATTTTGATGTACTAAATGAAACTAAATGAAATGAGCAATCACTGTGGATTGTAAAGACGTTAACCTTGCGTTATCACATTACACGAAACCGAGAAATTGATTGATGTTAAGGCTTTACTTCAAGATCAGCCTTATCATTTGTGGGGAGTAACTGTTGCTTACCTGTCGAACTCGATTAATCATCAAAGACCCCTTAAAAAATAAATAAATACCCCAAAAAATTAAATGAGATAACAGCAAATTAGTAGTTATTGGCCGTACGTTTCGAACCTAGTAGGTACATGTGCATCTTCATATATCGTCCGTTTTGCCTTTGAGAAAGAACCTGCTAAGTTCGAAACGTAAGGCCAATAACTTTTCATTTTAGGTCATTTTAGGTTTGTACAGGGCCGGATTTAGACATGTGGAGGCCCCTGGGCAGCCTTCAGTAGTGGAGGCCCACCCTACCTTAGAATACTAAAAACTAAAAGGTGACAAGAGTCACAAGACATTGTTACAGTCATCCATAAAGTAATTTTTTCAAGTAGAAAGAATCTGAATAAGCAAGCAAGCAGGTCAATCATGATCAATCATAAGAAGAATATAGTACAGTACATATATTTACAGACCAGCCTACAGTTCAGGTCAGCCTACATTTTTCCTTACAAATTTTTTTTCAGGAAATATTATGTGGAGGCCCCTGGTTGTGGAGGCCCCTGGGCAACTGCCCAGCTTGCCTAGTCCTAAATCCGGCCCTGGGTTTGTAAACAGTTTGCAACAGCTCATTCAGCTAATAATGAGATAAAAATTAAATATATAAAAACACCTGAAAATCGTATTTTGAAATAAGGATCTAAAAAAGGTTTTATCAAAATGGCGTTCATAACGTAAGCCTATATCAACATTACAATGTGTATGTTTACTGTGTGACTACGGTGTTTTTTTAAATATTTTTTATATTTATTTTTTTATATTTATTGTCAGTCACCCCAAACAAGGCCAAAAAGCCACTAGAGTGTAAGGGGTTACATTTGCGATAACATCCACCATTTAAAATTCCCTTAAGTGCGCGCGGGCGGTTTTCGATTACTATAACAGGAGCTGCCAGTCGACAACTGGCACACGTAACTCAATGAACGGGGGCATATACCAGTGCATAATCGGACTCCTAGCATTCCCAAATTCTTTCAGATGGTATAGAGGTTGTATATAACCATTTCAGGGGCGGATCCAGGAATTTTTAAGGGGAGAGGGTGGGGGGGGGACAAGTTTTTCATTTTTTTTATGTCTGATAATAACCACCTGTTATGTTTTGTATTATTTGGGGTTTTGCCTCCCCTCCCCCTCCCCCCACCCCTGGATCCGCGTCGGAATTCCCATAATATATTTCCACCCTTTTCAGGGGAGGATTCATGATTTTTAGCAGGGGGGGTAGGTTTTTCTTTTTCTTTATGTCCGAAAATAACCCCCTGTTATGTTTGTTATTATTTTTGGTTACATGAGCTACAGGGTACCAGATTCCCCTCCAGTGTCCCTTGTCTCACCGTACGACTGTTGTAATAAACCATAGAGCTGAATAAATCATGTCTGTCCACCATGTCCCCTGGCATTTTCAGTGTCCACTCATTTGTTTACACCATCCTTTTTTTATAGCTCCATGTTTACACTTTGAAAACCCACCTCCCACCATGGAAAAAAAAGGGGGATGGGGGGGGGGTGGCTAAATGGGCAGTCAAAACCTACTCTTCCTCCATTTATAGCTAGATACGCTATGCTTGACTGCAAAGAGCGTGCCAAACAATTATTACTTCCAGACATTGCTCCCTTCACGCCACGTGAGTCAAACAGTCGTTTACAGCCAAGTCAAACAGCTGTTTTCAGTCAGGCTTACTTCAAAGCACCGCCCCTAACCTCTAACCTCCCCTCCCCCTCCCCCCCCCCCCCCCTCAGACCTAGTAGTAAACAACTCATTCATAAAAAACGTACAATGTATCAAACGCTCGTTGACAGGAGCCTGTCTGGCGACTGCGGTCAATTACCTCTAAGGATTATGTTGCTTTGTGTACAATTTCAATGGGGAAATCCCTTGGGAGAGCTGACCTCGCCTGACCCTACTTGTAAACAATGCCACTACTAAACGACTGCATGGTGGAAGTCAAGGAAAATGGGGTTTCAACTAATTTCATACGCAGAATAATTAACAAAAACGCTTAATTGACCAGTAGGCTGCTGGCAGTTTACGCACTTGAGGGTTTTAAGGCATCAGATATCGAATTACACTAAATCAAAGTTTAATATTTCAAAAAATCATATCTCATGAAGCGCAAAAGATATTTTTACAATCTTTGCCTCATCTTAAAGACCTTGAACAATGCCACATTTCGTTCGCAGACATGACCCTAATCAGACCTCTCTTTTCTTTCGAAACCAGAAATGCTTAAGTGAAGACATATTCTGAATCACTATCCTGTAAATGTATATTTTTGCTATATTCGGAAAAAATAGTGAATTTTACCAAATTTGGCACAATTGACACCCATATTATGAGGAACATTTTTGTGTATGACTTCACATGATTGAACCGTTACGGTTGGAAGAATTTAAAATTATATTGGATGACTGAAGCAGAAGTTAATGTATTCAGTATAGCACATTATATGTTATTTTTATTATAAATTATGAAAACTCATACCTCCTGAGGTAACTCTTGTCTTTTATTTATTTTTATTTTTATATTCTGACCACAAAACATCAAATTTAAAATAAAAACATAGTCTTCCAAGTCACACTTGTTAATTTCTAACGTATTGCTTAAACCTCACAACTTTTCCAAGTTCAACAGCCAATATCTCAGGAACTAAATGACCTATTAGAAAACAAAAAACACAATTGAATTCCTTACATTAATAGCTTGTAATTCTTGTGAAATGAGTTACCATAAATGCTTTGATGGTCAAATTAGTGGCACACGAAGTAACGATTTTGCAAATTTTAAAAGGTCATATCTCATATATCAAATATGATATTAACATCATCGTTGATAATTTGATTGAACCGGATGTGGACTCGAACACCGTGTGTTTGTTTTAACAAACACTTAAGCTGTAGTTTTTTTTACTTCTCCATCTCAGTGGCGCTTGTCCGGCAACAAAGGCATCCTTACAGCCTTCAAACTTAACACATGAACAGAACATAACAAGCTGACGAAACCGTTCGCTGTGACGTCATGATTATGTCATCAGGTGTCGAATTACGCTAAATCAAAGTTTAATATTTAAAACGTTTCAATTACGTTGCATGAAAGAATCAAAGATCGTATAGCGCCGCAAGGCGCAATACGAGGCGCTACACGATCTTTGGTTACAATAGAGCTACATGTACAATCGATATCGACGCTGTTTGCGTGTGTGGTGCCCATAGCCCAGACGTCATTTTTTAGGCTCGTCACAATCTTCTTTCTACGAAATTGTGTCTTTTTGAGGGAGTTTTGACCCAATAGGTCTTGGATTTCGTGTACAAATGGATCGCCAACACAGTCATGAAGGGTATCTTGAAGTTAGTTTTTAAGAGGATTTCCTGTATTTATCTTCGTGTTTTTATACAAGAAAAGCGCGTCGGTTGGCTGGCCATTCGTTGTTGCATTGTGCCTGTTTAACTAACGTTTGGACAGTAAACAACTCGCCACTTTTCTAACAAAATATGAACAGATGTCACCAAAATTTATTTAGAATATAAATAGGGATAGGAAAATTGTAATTTTTGTTTTCTCCAAAAATCTTCAGTTTGTGCACAAATTAAATAAGTAGCCTAGTGATTGCTTACTGCACTTTTCCTAAATTGTTTACCCTTCTCAGATACCAATCAACTTACATAGACAATTATTTCACAGGAAAAATGCACAATATTCATGACACAATACATGTACTTGAAGGTCCTGCTCACTGAGGCCTCTCTCAGACATCTCTCACAATCACATGAAACTATATGAGTATATGAGACTCTGCAATTTATTTAAATACCGTTCTCTTTAATTTATTACACATTGTCAAAAATAATTGTGTGCAATTTTGAAAACAAACCAATGCCCTTTTCAATTTCAATGGTCCATCTACTCCAAAGTTATACACTATTTTCCCCATTCACATAAATTAGAACTTCTCTGAATTTTCAAATACTTTATTCTTGGTCCATGTACTTATAAAACCTTCCTATTATTTTCCTCAATCACATAAATTAGAACTTCTCTGAAATTTCAAATACTTTATTCCATGTACTTATAAAACTTAACTATTATTTTTTACAGCATGTTGACTCCGATGTATCACGGCTCAGACTGAGTTCCAGCCTACAGCACCCCGACATGGTGTTGACACCACATCCAAATGCAGTATCGTAACTGTTTAAGTCATCAACAATCTTCAGTTTCTAGGCTACACGATGGTATGGTTTAACGTCTTACGTTAACAGATCGTTTAAGAAGGGGTCTTCATACCAATGATGAACATTTCATTTAGTTTTAATGGTTGTTTATTACACAAAATTAAGGTTTAGTATAATTTGTTATTATTTTTTGCTATAGCAGTACTGGCATTTCAGTCCAAGATAAGGGGTGTATCTGATAACCACCTTTCCAATCCATGTCAGTTAAACAACATTTATTTAAATCTAAGCCCTTACTCCTATTTTCAATCTTAAATCTTTTTTAGAAAGGACAGAAACATCTTGCAACTTCAGCTATGCAGAATTGATGCTGGGTGTGATTTTCGACATAATGAAGCACCAGTCGTCAGTGAATGGAATTGGTAATTTGGGCCCCTTATAATTTTATTGCTTGTTTGCCCCTCCCCTTCCCTAGTTCTTGGATTCTATAGTGCTGCAAAGAAAGAAATGCAGTACATGCCATCACCAAGAACTTGGGGGGAGGGGGCAGACATTTTATTCCAAAATTACCGATTCCAATGACAACCCCTGAATGTCACCCATTCTGAACTGTCACGAAATCGTACATACAGAGCGTACATTTATTATAAATGCAGATTGATTCTGTTTTCTTGTCAACAAAGGATCATGGTTGGGTTCAATTACACTGAGGTCATTTCACTTGTTACATGTGTAAGACCATGCACACTCATTTCTAGATTGGTTACAAGTAGGTTGAACAGGTCAACAAAGTGGTTTCAATTGATTGTGGGGGGAGGGAAGTGTGTAACCACAAAAGTCAAGTCATGAAACCCAACAGACAGTTAAAATAAATATGTATTTCATTGTTTTATTAGCAATTTACAAGCACGCATACAACTCTTTGATTATTTCAATGTCTAAAAAGTTATGTACAAAATGGCATCTTATCTTTAGGTTGTAATTCTGTAGTATGGATGCAGCTACAGACATTTTGCCAATCATGTGTACAACCTTGAAAATGTAAAAATCAATGTAGAATTTGTTTTCAAATTTTATAAATTATTTTTTAATTATTTGCAGTATACATGTACATGTAAGTGAAAACAAAGACAGTTTATAAGCATGTCACAATAAGGAGATCCTTTATTACAGTATCACTATCACTGTCAATTTATCATTATATTTTTGTTATAAACTTGACCTGAAAGTGAAGTATATTATAAATAAAGATCACTCTCAGTATACAAACATGCAGTCCATCAGTTAAATTTATTTTTGTACAAGACCAAGAGATAAATACCAATGTTGGCTTCATTTAAATCTAAAATTGAAAGGTTTTTCCATAAACAAAATGAAAAGGGCAACCAATTATCAGATTTGATCTAGTGGATATAATTACATTTAATTTTGTTTGAATTGGTAATTATTTACTTTTGACAACTCTTCTGCGGGGGCAGGCGAAGATGGAAAGCACGGATGCAAGTTTTCTTCCAACTTTATCAAGTAGTAGTTATAAGCTCGTTTTCTAATGAAAGGCTAATTAGCTGATATCCATACAAGCTTTGAAGACTGCAGACATCAGCTATTTGACATTTAGCTGTATTGTTTCTTCTTCACCCAACTACTACATGTATACGGCTGTGCTTTGAGTCGACTATGTGGTACCCGATACATGAACATGGATGAAATGCACAATTATTAGCTAACTTTCTATTATGTTCCATGTAGGGAAAAATTAATCACAACATGGAAATGGAAATCTCAGGAGTGTAAAGACTCTTACAGGGTAACTTTTCCTTGGTAAAGTTGGAAAAACAAGGAAAGGGGAAATATTTATATACTCTTCCATGCTTCAGTGTCTTCAGTAAACCCCAGCTCCCCCAAATAATTTAACTCACACATCCTGCTCTTTGAATTTGTAGCCAAGTTTAATCCAGTTACTATACATGTAGTCCCCCTTCTATCCTAAATCAACTTTGTGACTTTATGCCCATAATAATGCTGAATCGGTTGATCTGGCTACCTCCAACCCTGGCAAACTATTTTCATATGAGTGATTTTACATGTTGATTTATCATCTAGCATGGTTTTTGAAAAGCATGTGTTGGGCTAGTGTCAATATTTAAAATAAAAAGCATAGTGTTCCAAGTCACACTTGTTAATTTATTGCTTAAATCTCACAACTTTTCCAAGTTCAACAGCCAATATCTCTTAGAAAACAAAAAACACAACTGAATTCCTTACATTAATAGCTTGTAATTCTTGTGAAATGAGTTACCATAAATTCTTTGATGGTCAAATTAGTGGCACACGAAGTAACGATTTTGCAAATTTTAAAAGGTCATATCTCATATATCATAGCTTCAATTTGATTCAAATTATTCCAAGATTTCACGAAAATCAGGACTCGTGCTGAGATTTGGAGGCAATGTGAATGGGAATTTTGACATGGTTCCTGTGTATGAAATATTCTTTGAAATATATACATATCAAAACTATGATCAATGACGTCATTACTACGGAAAATTAAAACAGGTCAAAACAATATTATTTCTCTATCTCAAAAATTATAGATCAGAATTTTGTCAAATTTAGAATATAAACAATCTATGTCAATATGAAGACAACTGGAAAGTTTCATCTTAATCACGTGACCAAAACTTAATATATGAGAATAAAAAAGTAGTTTACGATACAACTTTAAAGGTTAATAAACAGATCAGGCGATGCTGTTTCCTGCGCCAATAATTCAAACTAAAGAGGGCGCTATGCACATGTGCATAGCGCCCTCTTTTAAACTAGCAGACGAAACCATTGTTGTGACATTCATTCAGGCTTTTACAGATCTCTGATATTGTAATCAAATTAATTACTGGCATTACTTATTTTAAATTGTGTAATTGCAATTTTGACAATATCTGCTATTTTTTTCCTTACTCCTCGATGAGACTTATCGAACAAACAAATACAGTTCCAAAGTTCACAGAGCCTTCAAACTTGACAGATACTTATACCATCACATGTAGTTGTCAATACATATATGACATATAGTTTCAGGTAAAGTTGTGACGTCATGGTGACGTCATCAGATAGCGAAATACAATAAAAGCAAATTTTAATATTTCCAAAAATCATATCTCATGAACCACAAAATATATTTTCACAACCTTTGCATCATCTTACAGATCTTGAATTATGTGACATTTCGTACACAGACATGACCACAATCAGACCTCTCTTTCTGGTCGAAACCGGATATGGTATATGCCTTAAGTGGACGAAATTACTTTTGACATGTGACCTTTTTAAAAATGTGAAGGATGACGTCATCACCTGTCACAGTGCCCTCTTGTGGCAGCTTTAGAAAAACAATAATCTCAAAAATCATAGGAAATTTGAATATGACTTCTGAGAATAAAGTGACAGTGACATCTTATTCTCAAAAAATGTTTGATGACATCATCAAAGTTCAGAGCGCTCCCAAATGGCATTTTTAAAAAGGGATTATTTTCCAATCTCAGAAATTGAACCAAAGCAAGTACTAACGTTATTTTTTCATAATCGTGAGGAAGTTTCATTGTGTCATATATATGACCTTCAAATCACCTGTTCTGACCTTTACTTCCGGTCCAAACAGGAAGTCCAAAGTCAACACATTCTAATGCAAAATTGATATATTTTTGAATATGAAATTGATATTGTTATAATAAAAGATAATACACTTTTGCAAAATAGGATATTGACATCATCGTTAATAATTTGATTGAACCGGAAGTGGACTCGAACACCGTGTGTTTGTTCTAACAAACACTTAAGCTCTAGTTATTATTATTATTACATGTAGGATACCACCGAACAAGGTGGTCTACAATGGTGTATACAAGTGTTTTCATGCAATGTACATGCATGTATGTACACTCCTCAAAATAAAATAAGGGTCAAAAGTATTTTTGTGAAAAATGTTGACCAAGTCAGGACATAGAAACATTTTTAGTAAGGGTAATGGGCTAAAGGTTGCTCTGCAACATTTTAAGCACTTTTCACATGGTTTGCATGTCTATTGGCTTAGAAACTGACAGATCATGTGACAAGACACAAAAATGCTGATAACAGGTTCATGATGTCGCAATCAAGTTTGGCACATCTGCTTTATTTCTTTTGTGGGGTGTTACTGAGATGTTGTCAACAGGATTCAACACTGGGTACACAGTACAGTCCATGAGGAAGAGTTGTACGGAATGTGTGCGAGTAAGGGGTCATGCAACCTCATACTGACATTAACTTTAAGTCTCAAAACATACAGAAATAATGTTGATTTGCCAAAGTTTATGACAGGGAGAGAATATCAACTGGTGGGAAAGCCTTCAAAATAGGGAGGGGGCTCAAGGGGTCCCCTCATCCTTACAGCTTCCATGCTGGTTAACCCACTGTTTAACTTTACTCTATCAAGTGCAGAATCCTATTGATTATGTGTGGGGAATCTCATTAGGTCTTGAAGAAAAATAAAGCAGATGTGCCAAACTTGATTGCGACATCATGAACCTGTTATCAGCATTTTTGTGTCTTGTCACATGATCTGTCAGTTTCTAAGCCAATAGACATGCAAACCATGTGAAAAGTGCTTAAAATGTTGCAGAGCAACATTTAGCCCATTACCCTTACTAAAAATGTTTCTATGTCCTGACTTGGTCAACATTTTTCACAAAAATACTTTTGACCCTTATTTTATTTTGAGGAGTGTAATTGGAGTGGTCTCCAGTGGCCTCAAAGAGTTTTACATAAAAGATTACTTAGAAGGGTTAGTGTGGCTTGTATGCACAAATGATGTGTACAACATATTGGACATTTTGTGGTTGGGAGTGACCTCCATGTGTAGCAGACTTAGAGAGCCAACATGAAAACTAAAGACATTGATATTAGACAAATAACTGATGGAAGAATAACAGGAGACATTGCACCGGTTGTTTCTGTTGGCCCTTTGGTCGTTGTTACAGTTGATGCATTTGAATTGTCTACAAATGTCAAAGGTAATACACATACACCAAAAAGGCAAGGCAGTGATTAATAAATAAAAGCATGCAGAGTGAGTAAGAATGCATTATGGGGGAAATACTTTAGTAAAGGAAACACATCAAGACATTAAATGTACTTGTGAAACTTTTGTTGATTTTTGTATTTATTTTTGTTGTTTTTTTGGGGGGAGGAGGAAAATTTACAAGTGCCAAGCTGATGCTTGTAAACTTGGTGCTTTCACAGGAAGTCTACAACCTTGTCCCCAGGGTGTACCTCATGAGGAAAGTGCTTCCTGCAACTTCATAACTTAAATAAAGGGGGGTTCAGGGGTTTATTATTTTAAGATGCACTTCCGAATTTGCCCGAGGTGGACTTCATACATCTGTACATCTCTCATACAGTAGGCAAATTATCCAAATGCCTTTAAACATGTCAAAAATGAATTTAAAAAAATTTCAACTGCTCATGACGTATCATTTGCTGAATGTACAGTAATTGTGGCCGATATAATATATGTACTATGCAACTGATGTTAACTAAGGTTTTGCCTTTGTAATAATTAAGAGCTGGAAAAGTATCTTATAAAATATTCAGCTTTTCAGTAGTTCCATTCGGGAAGTAAGATTTTCTTGTCTAATAATTGTTCTCCCACATGGATTGGAAACGTGCTTAAGTTCCAAAATGCGAACACATTCATGTGTATGTTTCTGGGTCATTCCACCAGGTCGGGGCAAGCTTTGTGACACGGTGTCCTCGTTACGTAGATGTACATGTAGATATGTACCATTCAAATTACATGTAGAATGAAATCGATCCGTGTGCCTTGAATAGGAAGTTACGATAATGCTAATCAGGAGTCATAATAAATGATAATAAATGGTACGTTTACCTACGCAACAAGGGACACCTATCACAAAGCTTGCCCCAACCCTTCTACAATGTATTGGCAGCAAGGTAGGGCACTTTTAATATAGTAAATCAACGTACATGTACATGATGCACAGAGTGGCTTTATGAAGGAAACGGACATAAACAGCATAACCAAAAACATTTAGAAGCAGAATGAGCAAAGAGGGAAGATTCAAATTTGCGCCCCTCTTTTTTTATGAATGAGATTGCTTTTAAGCGCATTTCAGTTGTGACAGAGAATCTCAGAATCCCAAAAAGCTCAAAAAGGAACTGAATATCAAGAGCGAACCCGGACGTAAATTACTCCCATTTGAGAATGTTGCATTGCCTGACGTGGTTGCCGTTGTGCCCAGATGCGATATTGCCCAGTCATCAAGAGAACGAAGTGCAACAGCAATGCTACCCAACTCATGCTGGTTGCCGTGTCTCAGGTGGCTTGCAATGTATTCCAGCCGATCAATTTGAAGCTTGAGTAAGCGCCGTGCACCTGCGGCAAGATGCGTACAAATACGCGTGATGCAAAATGTGCTAATGTACATGGGTGATACTGTCGACCTCTTTTAAATGTCAAAATTTGAGCAATTTGGAGGCATCGTGTCACTCTGTGAGAGTTTTCAGTTTTTAAAAATCACTTGAACATGATACATGTACATGTACATGCACTACGCACACCATGTCGCAGTGTACAACATATCGTAGCCCTATAGTGCTGAATTTCCACCCATTGTCTTGATGATAGCCACTTTGGCATTGTGTGAGCGTCGTGCGTACACTTTATGTGCGTATGTTATGGTAATTAGCGCGCGTGTACTTCTACCAGCCAATGATCGCTGGAGATATTCCGCGTCCACACATCAACTGCAAAATACGCCAAACGCGATGCACTATTGCTGCCCTTTCGCCCACAGTGATCCAACAACATGTGACCTCAACGGTTCATGCACGGCGCAAATATCCGAGTCCGCTCCAAGGTTAAATATATAGTAATGATAATGTAACACTATGGAGGTCGAAAAGTGGACATCTGCTTTTCAGCTTTCTAAATAATGAAAAAGCAGATTGAACGTTGTTGGCTAGTGCATTTTTCTACTTTTCTGCTTTTCTTTCACCTAAAAATTACATTGAACATTTCGGTAACATCCATTTTTCTACTTTTTACTTTTCAATTTCAAGAATAGCAGATTTTACATGTTCACCTACATGTACACTGGCGGTCAAAAAGTGGACATCTGCTTTTCTGGTTTCCCACAACCTGAAAAGTAGATCGAACGTTTTGGACGAGTCCATTTTTCTGCTTTCCTGCTTCCCGAAAAGCAGATCGAACGTTTTCTCAACAGTGGTCTAAAAGTGGACAAGTCTGTTTTGCGCTTGAAGAAATGCAGATTGAATGATTTGATAAATCTACTCCCTTATCCACAAAATAATGGACGAGTCCTACCAATGCACCAAAACGATGCATTTGATAAGAGTCGCTGAAAAATAGGGGGCGGCACATCACAGATCAAACGGAACGCGCCTACCTGGCGCCTACGTCGGACATGTATTGTGACGGTGGGATTAGTCCATTATTTGTGTGGATAGGGAGTAGATTTATCAAATCATTCAATATGCTTTTCTTCAAGCAGACTTTTCTAAATAATGAGGAAATGAAATTGAGAAGCAAGTAGGAACAATTAATGTAGGAACAGAAAGCAAATTGAAGTTCAAGCAACCGGAACCTTATAAAACAAAAACAATGGAAACTGAGGAACATACCCGTAGTTTCTGTATCTGATTCACTGGTGTATGTGCTCGTCATACCTAGGTGTTAAATGATCGGAATATGGGAGGGAAAAGGAAAGAGGCGTGATGAGATTAAACTCATAATTATTATCATCATGAGTTACTGTAAAGTGAATATCAATTCTCTGCAAACAATGATCACAAGTTTGCACTTGAGATGGTACAATTGTTATTTTCGATAGCACATAGATACATGTACCCATAGAGTTAATGTATTTATGATGAACGATAAATCCAGTACGATAAATATAAATTTATAATCAGGTTCCAAGCTATTTGCTGTATGGAATATCTTGTACGTCGCACACCCTTAGACTAATCAACATTGGATGTGTGCGTGCATCCATGGATAGAATGAATATACCCGTAACCACACACAGCAGTTACACTGAAAATTGAATCCATGCAAAAACATCTTTACTATGTATTAAGTGTGCTTAGTAACAAGCAGAAATAAATCGTATTTCTTCTGGTGACGAATCATCCAGTTCTGATGACTATGATCCTTCCTCTTCAAGTTCTTGTACCATGTATACCAGCAGTAGTGATGATGAATTTGTGCCCAAGTTGGGGACTGACATTGTGAGGCCAAAATGTAAACTTTTTGTTGGTGAATCGGGCCAAATTGATGACTTTGTAAGTCAAATTAATCGTACCAGCCAGTGTAAAACAGTAGGCTGCAATGGAATCCTGATCCCCTTGAGAGTAACGTCTAAAGGAAAAGGAGGTGCGCTGGCCGTAACATACAACTGCAATGGATGCACATTCCGAGAGGTCACCTTTGACAGTACAACGTATGTCCAATTATCTCGACGAAGCACAATAAGTTTGTCACTCATTGTAGCATTTATTTGTTCCGGAAAAGTTTTCGCAGATTATGACAAACTTTTACTTATGTTTCTTGGAATGGACACAATTAATGAAAACAGCTTCTATGACGTAATTAAGTTGATGCAGCCACACGTTCAGGATATGATTGATAATTTGTGTGAATCGACAAAGGCGAAAATGAAGGAGAAAGATGATGATGAGCTTGGTAGCTGGGCCCGTGCAGTAACAACTAGCGATGGGGTTTGGCAGACGAGGGGATTTCACAGCAAAAATGCTACATACACCGTGCGGGATTACCTCACCAACTCTCTTCTCTATGTGTCGCATGTCTGCCAGAAGGGGAAGGACAATCAGCTAGAGGAATCGGCACCCCTTTACAAGGGTACATCAAAAAGTGCCGAAGGTTATGGAGCGTGTGTGACATTTTCTCAAGCGAAGGAGGAGGGAATGGGGATAGCCATCCATTGGCAAGATGCCGACTCATCATCAGAAAAAAGTGTGAGACAGTACTATCCTGATGGAAACAAAACACTCATAATGAGATGCCTCGGTCATGTTGGTAGGGCTCATACCAATCAACTCAATACACTGCCCAAGAAGAAAACATTCACGAAAGCATATATCAACAAGCACAAAAAGGATCATCCAACCGTCAGTCAAGTGAAGTGCTGCTGCGAAAAAGGAACACACAGGAAAAATTGTGGCTGCCTCTCTGAAAAACTCATCCGCCAAGCTCGCATCAATCACTACTGTGCGGCTGTGCAAAGTGGCAAAGATTCTCAACAATATGCAAAACGGTTGATGGCCCTTGGACAGTACCATATCCGGAACATTCACACTTGGCAGGAGGGCGATGAAATGATGGAGTGTGAATTTCACCCCAATCTAGTATGCTCATGTGGGGACTGTAAAGATAAGGATGCAATAACATGCAAGGGCAAACCAGATGAAAGTACATCATACATGACCTACTGGCATATGAAATCGAAACCACAAAACGTGCGAAAGATGCAGCCAAGGTTATCCACCCTGAACTGGGAAAGGGCCATTCAAATCACCCCGAAGCATCACACAATGTGCTTATCCACTTTCGAGCAAAACATCTCGCCCTCAACCGCCTCCACTACATTGTTTCCACGAATCTTGGTTTAATCCAAAGCTGCATGACAAACAACTATCAGACACACGGTAGTGAATACCACTGGATTTATGACATGTATCAAAGGTTGAATCTACCTGTCTTTGAGGGAGTTGTGGAAGCGTGCACCAAACATAACATGAAACGCTGGAATAAAATCCAAGCCTCAAAGACGGAGGATGCCAAAGAAGCCAGGATTGCACTCAAGGTTCAGCATTGTTTGCTTCCATCGCATGCTCTATGATTAATTTGTTTTGACTAAATGGTATCTTCTCTTGCTTTGACTCACCTTTAATGTTGTTTTGCTTGAAGTTGTCTCACTTGTTTATTTATTGTCTTCAAATGTTTACAATAATCATCAACACTTTGAATTAGCATAATCATTTCAACACATTTGAATTATTAAATTATTAATAGTATTAAATTGTAGTTAATATTTATGATATAATTAGTTTTGAAATGAATTTTGATTAAAATATAGTTCAGCCTTATTATTGTTTGTTTATGTTATACTTAGCCGAACACACTGTTTACAGCATTGTTCATTCATGCATGCACTGGAAATCACATCACAGAAAACATGTATCGGCACCATACACTGATTCACTTAGGAAACTGATTCCTTTTCCAATAACCAATAGAAAGGTGCTTCTTTTCCAAAGATGGGAACCACAGTGAAACATCGACCCAAAAAACAAATAAGTGTGCAACATAATGAACATATTCATGAGCACTCAATTGAAGCTAGTTGACCACACGGATGGAGCCTGTGTACAGTGTACATACAGTGTACATGTGCCAAAGCACATGTATGCATGTGTAATTCCCTTTCAAAACTTTGCGTAAACAATTCCTTGTTTATGGGAGTGTATATCTTTCAAATTCAAGTTGCTAGCATATTTCAAAATTATGAAATATGGCTCCTTGGAAATTGTTCTGTAAAGCAAAGGGTCGGCTAGTAGCGAGACATCACTGCTCGCAGATCGTGCACGGTCTATGCTAAAAACAGTGATGATGGAGGCATCTGGTGGTGGATCGTAAGCAACATTTTGGCTCAGTTGTTGGGCATTTAGACATTGAATAACATAATTCTTAGGAAAAACATGGCGAATACCAATGTTTTTATCTAGTTTATAAAGCGGGCCCGGGACCCAACACTGTGAATGACCCAATCGCCAAAAAAAACAAAAAACAAACAAACAAACCCAAAAAAAATAAAAATCCTAGTGAGAACCCTGAACCATTTACCTCAACCATTAATCTGAAAATTACACTAAATTCCCTCCATCTAATTGTCCCATTTATATTTGTACAAAATAGATAATATAGCAGTCATTCCCCTTCCCCTTCTAATTCAGTATTCAACATCCCTATTTGTAGTGAACTCGACCATATTTATTGCCCAATCATGGATTTAATCATATTATGAACATAAATAATGTATTTTTTGTTTTAAAAAATGTTACCCAGGAATGAATAATTCAACCTTATTACAAACAAGACTGAAATACCGCCTTCTGAATCCATGTTTCTTATACCCTAGTGTAATACAGGGGGTGTGACTTGACAAAAGTAAAAATCTTGAAAAATGGGTAGCAGGCCTGGGTCTCCCTATGGTCTAGAGGACAAAGCCCCCCTGAACCTCCTGGATGTTTGATTGTGGAGGATTTATAGACTCTCCACATCCCCACAAACAAGAAACTAGAGGTTACGACACAGTTTTCTTTCCTTGATGGCTATTTGAACTCTTCTTTCTAGAAAATTTGGAGGCAAAGGGAATTTTTTAAAAAATCCTGAGAAATCACAAACTTGGTAACCAGAATAATTTTCCTCAAGGTGAAATGCAATATAGGTACATGTGGTCATCTGTAAACAAGCAAAACATAATTTTTGTGCATTATTAATAAGTACATGTGTGTGGATCATCACTGTAAAGTGAATGAATGTACTGTGTTTACCACTCTGGTGATACCAAACAAAATATAAACAATAATGAAAATAAACAGGAGGTCGTGGGTTCGAATCCCGCCCGAGTCCCGCCTGTGTAGTTTTTCACAGAGACTCGGAAAGCACTGAGTATACAGTGCTACACACGTTGGTTAGGGCAAAATTAAATCAATTGAAAATGCTCTCGTTTGAACTTAGAATCAATGTTGACCTTCCTGTGCATGACACATTAAACACTTACTTTCAACTTACTTTCAATTACTTTCAATGTAGCAGTTTTTATGTTTGGTGTTATTTCACATGTATAGTTCCCTTCATCAGTGACCTCAGCGTTGGGTATCACAAGATCAATTTGTTTCAATGAAGGTAGCTTAATTATAAAGTTTTGATATTTGGCAAAGCCGTTTCCAGTAAAAATACCCGTACGATTGGCAAATACGAGTAAGTTTTCCTTCCATTGGAAAACTCCTAATCCTGTGAATTCACTGTTATTACACGGTAGTTTAGCAGTGTTCCCTTGTAGTACAGACGTGTCATCTGGTCCAAAAAATACACCAACAGTCACTGGAACAAGGAGAACAGTTAAAAACATGACCAGTTAATTAGGATGACTAATTCACTGTCAAAATGAAATATTAACAATATTTTAGAAACAAGGACCATGAACTTTTTGTGATTGCTTTATATTTAATGCAAATTGATAATCTAATAAATTATTAATATAAAACTGAGCAAGAAAACGCTCATAAACAACAAATGCACAACAATAACTTAAAATCTTGATGTAGCATGTTCATATAATGGCAGCCATATTTATTGGATTGACGGGATTGTGGAAAAGTAATATTATGGAGAAGCGCGTTCGTTAGACCAAAACAGACTCCAGTTTGTGGTTTCCGCGCACGTCGCCTCAGACAAAACGTAGCTCTTTTTCAACTCTAAAGTTTATCTACTGAAAACTTGCAGGAGATAAACCTAAATGAAACACTTCATGTTCATGTATAATACTCATAATTCAAAATTAAATGAAAACTTTGAAACATAATTATTTACTAATTACACAGGAGCATAATTAGTCCAGCGTGACAGACGGGACATTTTTTTACATCCCATTTTCACGCAACTTAGATATCTGCAAAAAGCTACCTGTTGTCATGTGAAAAAATGGAAGTTAGCAGATAAGATGCTTTGAGGTGTCAGCAGGTCAGTTTTACAGATTTTAGCCTGATTTGGGTGCAAATAGATATCTGCAAAAAGCTATCTGTTGTCATGTGAATAACTATTTTTGTTTTAGTTTACATACATAAGAGACAGTTGTGTTAAAACAAACATATCATACATGTACATGTACATGTAAAATGTCAACAACTCGAAGATTTCAGGGGGCAGCTTTTTAAGTATTGTGACAGACAGGACAATAAATTGTGACATGTAAAACTTGTAGCTTTGCACGGTGAAGAGGATAAGTAAGACGAATTGCGGTGACACCATGTGAAATTCTCTATTGAGTAGTAATTAGTTCTGAAAAGAACTGGAGGTTACAACTCGACGTTTCGATCAGTATGCTCTGATCGTCCTCAGAAAATTGTGACAGACCGGGCACTATCTCAAACTTGTCAGAGCATGTTATGACTGCCAAGTAATTCTGGCCAAGTTTTATAACAAAAAAAAAATCATAATTTGAACATATCTGCTTCATCTCTGAAATAAGGTTTGAAGTTTGTTGAGATTTCTAGAATTCATTAAAATGGATACTGCCATGACGACCTCAATTATGCCCGTTTTGCCATATCAATAAATCAGGCTAAAATCTGTAAAACTGACCTCCTGCTGACACCTCAAAGCATTTTATCTGCTAACTTGTTTTCACATAACAGACAGCTTTTTGCAGATATCTAAGTTGCATGAAAATGGTATGTAAAAAGAATTCCTGTCTGTGACGCTGGACAAAATTATCATAATTAGTTCAGAGTACTTTGAACATATCTGCTTCATCTCTGAAAAAAGGTTTGAAGTTTGTTGAGATTCCTACATGTAGAATTCATTAAAATGGGTACTGCCATGACGACCTCAATTATGCCCGTTTTGCCATTGCACCCAAATCAGGCTAAAATCTGTAAAACTGACCTCCTGCTGACACCTCAAAGCATCTTTTCTGCTAACTTCCATTTTTTCACATGACAACAGATAGCTTTTTGCAGATATCTAAGTTGCGTGAAAATGGGATGTAAAAAAATGTCCCGTCTGTCACGCTGGACTAATTATGCTCCTTAGTCAATAATTATGATTCAAAGTTTTCATTTAATTTTGAACTATGAATATTATACTTGGGATGTTTCAAGTTTTCAGTGGATAAACTTCAGAGTTGAAAAAGAGCTACGTTTTGTCACATGTATGTCATGCTGGAATTGGCCCAATACAAATTATATTGCTTTTGCATGAACCCTCTACAGAGGGCTTAATTTACATGATTTCATACCCATAATGACTACCACAAGTACATTGTACATGTACGTGTATACTCTTTGATCGACATTGAATATTAAATTTTATTTAACTTTTTAATATTTTTCAGGAATATTAACCCTCCTACTACAACAAGGGTCAAAATCAGTCAACATTTTGATATACTTGCCCAGGTATATCTAGTGCACTTGAAAGTCGAACACTGTCAAACTTTATGTGTAGTAAGTACATTTATAGGTCAAAATGAATCTACTGTTTTTGATTGGTAAAAGCATTGTCTGGTATTGTTCAGGGTGGTCAAAATGACAGTAAAAACCAGTGAAAAATGCCACTGTTTGCACATTTGGGTCAACAGTCAAAACAAGCAGTTGACTGATTTTAACCTCTACAGCAACTTCCCACTGCAGTGCAGCTATAGTAGGAGGGTTTTAAGCTAAAATTGTGAATGCAAATCTTCAAATTGCTCTCAACTTTGTTGACGGACTAAGTGTAATGCGAGTTACCGCAATGCGAGTATGGTCTTTATTTTGTATAGCCCCTATTTGTACCAAGTTATTGAGTATGTATACTCATTTGGTTGTAGAGCTTTCTGTTTGAGGAAACTTTTGAAATATAACACTTGAATTTTTTGGCATGTCTCTTTTATGTAATGCGAGTTACCGTTATTGCAACATTGCCACACTTGCAGTAGACAACATTTATTAATTTTTTATACCATGGGCTTACAGCCTTGACTCTAAGGTACCATCATACAAGAAATGAAATATTAAATCTCAGTAGTTTAAAATTCAGAGAATTGAGAATGTAAAGGGAACACAACAAGTGTAATGCGAGTTACCGTGGAATCGCCCATTTGTATACATGTAGTGAAGATAGGGTCTTATCAGGGGCTAGCTACATGTACATGTAGGATAATCCTTTCGTTATTGACAATTCTAGGACATGTATATATATACAAAAATATGAGTACTGCCTGTTTTGCGATAAATAAACACAATGCACTATATACACAAATCATATATCTTTTTCAATACAAACATACGACTGTTTCAGTTTGACTGAATGTGTTCATGGCAGACATGCGTACCTCACTGAAGGAATGTTTTCTGTGTTACTAGTAACATTTACCATTCCACATTATGGTCATTTGCTGTGTCATGTAAATTTATCTGGGATTGTTCTAACAATTTCTATGAAAAGAAGTTCATGGATAATGCACTCGGTACATGTACACTTCTTGAGAAGTGACTTGCATTTCTGCCGTGAAACACATTCAATCAATGTAAGTTTGTATTGAAAGTTTTCAAAACGAAGACAGTGAAGGTTATGTCGAGCAAGGGCACTGTTTGCCGCTCCGCTCTGGTAATTCTGCTATGACCCTAAAACTGGATGTTCAGTACATGATCGCATCATGCAGAGAGAATCGAACCGCAGAGAAGACCAAAACAAAGAAAGAACTGGTCAAAAATATTGAGCAAATATTTTCACTTAGCATTATAAAGCAGACTTCCAGTCAAACTGCACTCATTTTGTATGCGACTTTGGATGGTAACCAACACATCTTGCTCAGGAAAATTTTCCGGTGGGAAGTTTTTTCTGCTTAGCAGCTCTATGAAATTGGCCGCAGGGCTACGTGTATGTATACAGTGTATAACTTTTGATTGTTATGCCACTTTTGAACATCTGTGGTAATATGGACATTGGGAAATCTGTCAACAAACACTCATAGGGGTGTGAAAAAGATGGGTTTCACAAAGTAACAAATCCTGAAAATTCACTTGCAGGGCTGGGTATCCCTTTCATCTAGAGGACAAAGCCCCCTGAACCTCCTGGATGTTTAATTTTTTGAGGATTTATAGACTCCACATCTCAACAAACAAGAAACTAGAGATTTGGACAGAGGCAGTTTCTTTCTTTCCTTGGTGGCAACTTCTCTTCTTTCAAGATTTTTTATGGCAAAGAGAGTAGGGCTGTGGGTTTTTGGATATTTTTGGAACAGGATACCCGAAATCAGGAAACTTCGGATACCCGGATACCCGTTTTAATTTTTGTTGTAAACATGCCTTTGGTGGTGTACAAATACATGTACTGTAAATGGTAACAAATGGACTTTTATAATACAGAGGATACCATACTTAAATCGATCTTTTCTTTATTGGAGTGTAATCTCTTTAATTTAAAGATAATTGTCTGTAAAAGTGTAAACATTACATTGTTCGAGTCACAGATTTCTGTTCGCACCGCTCAAATGTTAAGTCCGAATTTTAAAAAGTCGTTTAAAGGTAATTGGAACTGAAAAATGGAACCGGGTAATGACCGTTTCGGTCGGGTATCCGGATACCCGGCACAGCCCTAAAAGAGAGATCTGTAAAAAATCCTGAAATCAGGAAAAATCCAGAGAAATCACAGGCCTGTTAAATTAAAAAACTGCATTAACCCTAACTCCCTAGGCATTGTACTAAAACAATAAAAATCCTTCAAAATCCTCCAACTGGCTTTGTTGTCTATAGGGAGTTAGGCTTAAAAGTTTAACTCATTACTTACCTAATGGAAAAGTAGCTAAAAGTATGTTTAAAGTCACCACTTTCCAAAGCCCATTCATGATGATAAATTCCTTTTGAAAACTTCAATGGAAAAATTTCTCTCAGATTCAGTTCCTTTCTGTTGTGCAGACAATTATGATGCAGATTTCACTCACACAAATGAAGAACAAACAAGCGTTTCGTGTAGAATCATATCATGCTGCAATAAGACAATTAATACAAAAATTAATAATAATCAAAATTAAGATTGGCATTTTCTGTTTAATTTGCGAAATGTGCACAAGTTTTGACACAGACCGTGTGTACACATGCAAACAAATATTGTTATCACCAATAAATGGCATGATGCAGACCGATTGTCTGGATATACAATGTAGTATACAAAAAAGAATCCAAAATATGGCAATACAGATTCAGAAAAATATAACACAAATTAAAAATTCCAAGCTTGGCACAAAATATCCTCCAAAAATTCTGGTTGTATTAAAATTAAAAAAAAATATCAGTTAAAAACGTTTAGCGAATTTATCAAAATCATTAACACTGTGTACAGTGATACAAGTTTAATACACTTTCTTTAAAACAATCTCTTAATATACAGGACAACTCAATACTATACTAGAAATGCCTCAAAGCTGAACGTACAAGTACACAAATATGTGGGGAAAAACACTGGATTCAAAAATTACATTTTGCATACGTTACTATTTCACTGTCACACACACACATAACATTTCATGTATGCACATTTTTTTTTAAATTAAATGCAAAGCTTTTTTTTAACAAAAATGTAGCTATAGTACATATGCATGTATTTATTATCGGAATTGCCTTGCATTATGGGAAAAATTAGTACCCTTGTGAACGAAGATGTGTACAAACTCAATACATTTTTCGGTTTGGACAGGAAGTAAGGTCAAATTGGGGGTCACCTTTTTGTAAATATTTTTTGACAATTAACGATCTGTACAATGGTGCAAAGATTGTGAATTTCCCACTTGTGGATAATGTTTTTAAATATTAAACTTTGACTTCCGGTTTGGACGGAAGTAAAGGTCAAATTGAGGTCACCTATTTGTAAATATTTTTTAACAATTAACGATCAGTACAATGGTACAAAAAATGTCAATTTACCTCTTGTGGTTGTTGAGATATGATTTTTTAAAATTTCAAACTTTGACTTCCGGTTTGGACAGGAAGTAAGGTCAAATTGGGTCACCTTTGTGTAAATATTTTTCCACAATTAACAATCTATACAATGCTACAAAAAATTTCAATTTACCTCTTGTGGTTGTTGAGATATGATTTTTAAATATCAAACTTTGACTTTCGGTTTGGACAGGAAGTAAGGTCAAATTGGGTCACCTTTGTGTAAATATTTTTCCACAATTAACAATTTATACAATGGTACAACAAATGTAAATTTACCTCTTGTGGTTGTTGAGATATGATTTTTTTAAATATTAAACTTTGACTTCCGGTTTGGACAGGAAGTAAGGTCAAATTGGGGTCATCTTTTTGTAAATATTTTTTGACAATTAACGGTCTGTACAATGGTACAACAATTGTGAATTTACCTCTAATTCGATATCTGATGACCTAATAATGACGTCACAAATTATGTTTCATCTACGTGTTATGTTCTAAGTATATGCCAAGTTTCAAGTTCATGTGAAGTTTGGAAGTATGTATTTTTTGTAGACAATCTATGGGGAGAAGAAGAAAAAAAACCGAACAAAAACAATAGGTGTTTCGGGCAATACCCGAAACCTAAAAAAATCGACCCCCATTGACTTTGTAGACAGCCTACAAAACCTATATCTGGCTGGAGAGGGCACTATTAATATACTAAATAGCATGAGATGCGTCAAAAAATTACAGGGAGCGAGTTTGTCGGGGGCGAGTTTTCCGGGGGCGAATTTCCCGAGGGGCGAGTTTGTCAGGGGGCGAGTTTGTTAGGGGCGAGTTTGTATCAGGGGGTGAGTTTATAAGGGGCGATATTGTAAGGGGCGAGTTTGCCAGGGGGCGAGTTGACTGGCATGCGCTGTAACCTATCTGAAGGACAAAGAAATTATTTAAGTGTCTTGCCCAAGGACACAAGCGCCGTGACCGGCCATACAGGCTGGGATTCGAACCCACATTCTGACAACACCAGAGTCCTATGCAATAGACTCAGTGTTCAGTCACGACACTCCACAAAAAAATACTTACAGACCTTGACTGGTAGTCTGTTTTATATTGCTTAGCAAACATATTTGCTTACATTTTTTTTTCTGCTGAGCAGCTCTATGATACTGCTCTGTGGTACTGCTTAACTCGGACTGAATTTCTAGATTTTGATAATCATTTTCTGCTTATATACACTCTGAAAACTAAAGTGTTGAATCAACATTTTGAGAGAGTTCGGTCAGCGACAACTCTTTATAAAGTTGGATTTAACTTTACAAAGTGCTGAATTAACATTGACACCGTGTTATTTCAACACTTTCTTTGAGTTGAATTTAACTTTATTGTCACTCACCGAACTCTTAAAAGGTTGATTCAGCACTTCAGTTTTAAAGAGTGTACAGGAATCATTTTCATAGAGCGGCTAAGCACACACTTTCTAAGCTAAAATAGATTTCCACACAATTTATATTGCTTCTGGTGGGTTCTCAGATAATGTTGCTTAGCATATAAATTCGATAAGCAATAATGTTCTGCTAAAATGAGCAGCTGTATCAAATTAGGTCCTGAGTAGTATAAGAGGTGGATTTCGCACCTGATTGTGGAGTGTGGAGGGAGGTGGATGCAGGCGGAGGTTCACCCTCGGCACCTACTCCCTCCCAAATATTGCCTCAACGTCCCAGACCCTCCCCCTCCGGCTGTGAGAGGTGAAATTGACCGATAGAGGGCGTTATAATAGAGTTGAGATACACAGCCCCAGTAGGGACAATGGTGTTACGATTGAGTGATCACTGACGGACGCTGTACGGGCCAAAGTACGATGAATAGAAATGCAAACACAAAGGGAGCAGGTCTGTACGTGTGAAAGTACAATGAATAGAAATACATTAAAGGGTATGGGAGTAACAGTGGTCAATACGTTGATCATAAAATAAGTTAAAAACAAGTGATTTACTTATCGCGAAAGTAACAAAAACTGGAGGAAGCCGTTATTGCTGACGACGGTTTTCTAAGGAACGATCGGTGACAGCAGTCACTAAGTGACAGAATGCATTACCACGCAACGGTGCGCGCTGCTGCCGTGGGAAAAACAAAACATATTTATATTTTAAGTATTTATCTTTATGATTATATTTGAATTAATAATTAACTCTGGTGTATGATGAGTGTGTTTGTGTGAACAGGGTCCTAGATATCGTGTATTAGTGTTTCGTCACCGGGCATGTAAGGGCGAGCTAACACGCGTTGACCTCGTGATGAACGAAGTTGCCTGTGTGACGTCACGGACAAGTCTGGGCAAGTCGTTACGTAACCATTGTATTGCGCTCTGAATGGTCAATCGTGCTTAGGTCTTCCCGTAATTCCGCAGCTTGGCGTTTTGTTGATGTTGAAGTGTTTATCTCGCAGATTAGCTTCGCAATTAACTTCAGAAATTATTAAAGAAATTATTTCTTAAGGGGTGGGCTCGCCGTCTCGCAGCTTAGCTTGGCACTTACCTTGATTCGCAATTAACTTTAGACAGTATTGAAGAAATTCTTTCTAAAGGGGAGGGGGAGTAGTGGTCGGCTGTATACAAGTCAACGCAATCAAGTTGCGACGTCTATTTTCAAGTTTTCCCCGTTCGGGTCACCTGACCCAACACCAGCACAACTACTCCAGATCTCTATCATCGAAGAGGAAAATGGATCGGCGGACGAGAACTCGTTTTGAATAATTCCCCCACCAATAAAATAGTTATAGGGGTATGTTGGGATAATTATGTGCATGACTATACCAGAAAGCTTTGTAGTGTATACCCAAAAGTCATTACCTTGTTTCTTTGGGCGCTCGTGATTGGATAGTTTTAACGATGAAGAGCACGCGTTTATGCTTGTTTTTAATTATCGTTGCAGTATGTTGTAACATTACAACCATTTCTTATTATGAATCATGGCAAAACAATAATTATAAACAAGTGCGTTTACCGCTAATTGGACCCCGACAGGATGACAACCGAAAGTTTAACATTCACTCTTGCGAATAGTGCGGCAAATTTGTCATTCATTAAAATAAAATATATACAGCTACACAAGTTACACCCATTAACTCATAATAACTCAACCTGTATAAAATGTTGTGTATTGTTAGGTTTGAAAATACAAACTACACTGTTCTTATTTAAAAAGGTCCTTCATAAAATACAATTTAAAAACATAATGTATGTACGGTTAAATGGCCCTTCATAAAAATAATAATAAAATACCTACATAAAGTCCTATCCATAACTATGATAATACATGTTTATAAACGTGATTGGATCATTCCTATAAATGCAATGAGTCATAAAAACTGAGAGTCTAGTTCCCCAAAATCACCAGTTGCAAATCCCGGCTACGTAGCAAAGCAGAGTGAAACAGACTATTTATATACGTACAAGTTACAACAACAGCCTGACAACTACCAGTTCGTGTTAGAACACGTCTATGGCATGGACGAAGGACTTGTCTATTGTTATCTGTATACCGACGGCTCGTGATAAGAACTTAACCTTCGAACAAGTCACCCTGACAGTTGCCGACTGGCTAATTATGCGTTTTTGTTAATTACTCTGCGTATGAATTTAGTTAAAATCTCATTTTCCATGACTTTATACATTATACGCTAGAGAAACATATTGTAGAATTTGAGTGGCCTGGGTAAGTTCATTCACCCGTTGTATCAGTTACAAGCAGTCCCACATGGGAATTCCCCATTGACTGTGCACAAAAGGCCTTAGCATCGGGGTTAATTTATGCAAGTAAACAAAGCTGTCTACGTGGAAAGCATTACAGACTTGATTGATGACCGGCGGTTTGGCCTGTGTGTGGTTCTTTATAAATGGGTTGTGGTCTGTGGGGGGGGGGGGGTGGGTGGGGGTTAGCGGGCGGTGCTTTGTATAGCTCTATGTTTGGAGCTGCCTGCTGCCTGAGCTGTTTGACTCACCCCCCGCCCCCGCAAAAATTCCTGGATCCGCACCTGGTTATATACAATCTCTAGACTGACTGTCCGAAAGAATTTGGAAATGCTAAGAGTCCATTTATGCAGGGGTATATGCCCCGTTCATTGAGTTACACACTGCCAGCTGTCGACTGGTACACTGCTCTTCTGGTGTACCTGGATCGCCCGCATCCATCGCAGGGTAGGTCACGTCCGATTCAGTTTTGTTTATATTAAGCACTGACCAGTTTCACCTGACACAATCGGCGTGTCCATTGTGGACGCATGACTGAAATGCCTACTTGACGGTACAGGCAATTAAAGTGACGGCAGCAACGTCCCGGCATTCTGGCCACGTTTAAGACATACCGAGAGTCTTTGGTTCAAAGTCCTTGGTGTAGTAGATGTAATTATCAGTAGTGCAGAAAAGATATGTATATCCATTGTCTCTTAACCCTCCCCCTAAAATCAATTTTAGAATCAAACTACATGTACATGATGCCTGTATTCCAAAATGCTTGTATTATATTTGAACTATTATGCTGTGCATGTTGATGGGTATGGGCACCAGACATCCGTAATCCTATCGATCGATAAACTCTTGAGCCATTCAGTTGTCGCTTAATGTTTGGGCAGTGGATTATCGATATACAGGGGATTAATGTATACCAAATACATGTGAATACATGTAGCTATACACAATAGGATATTTCCCTATGAAATTTTTTTCACCAACCAGGAGATTCTCATGGGTGCAAACCAAGAAGGATTATGACATTATATTTTGGGGTCTAATTAACTTAATAATTTATGTATAAAATGCTGTGCCGACTTTATCTACATGTATATACCCAGCGTGTTTTTAATTATTTATTTATTTTTGTATTTATTATACGAGTCCCTTCATCATTTCAGGTATTCCAGTATGTAAAGTACAAAATAAGCGTTCTGCATAAAATGAATGTTTATCTTTATTAACTGTACCGGTACTAAATATGTTTGTTATGCAATAACGAAACTTGTTCATTTCTTACTGGTCTGATAGATTAATGTACATATGAGTCCAGAATTAATCCTAACCAGAGAAACAAGCTCAGGACTTACCGTACCTTGAAAATAAATTTGAGTTTGAGTTATATTTGTATTGTGATAATTATTCATCATACCGTCATTCCATGTTCCGCCCATTTTAGATGCTCTTAATTCACACAAGCTGTTTATTGAAACAGGGAATAATTGGTCAAGATTCCAGTCAGAGAATTTGCCCACGCTGTCACCTTTTATTGTCCACTATACAAGGACTTTAGGAAAGTGTATGTTTGTTGATATTATCAAAACAAATTATCACTTTGAATTTTAAATGGCAAAGAAAGACAGAATTTCCACATGAACTCTTCAGATAAAGCTACCATTAATTGCGCTGCCAAATATATATTTTCTTTGTAAATCAAAATGAAAGAGTATGGTCTTTATAATCACTCCTTCAAGTGCGATTATTATTATTATTATTATTAAACGGTAAAGGGGTTTGTTTCAGATTCGGGACAAAATATAATACAATACAATTAATAATATTATTTGAAACTATATGTTACAGCTTTAACTACGAACTTAGGTCACTCTTGTGTAACCGAATTGTGCAGGGAAAATGGCTTATGAGACAGGAAAACATTTACCATGAAATTAAAACTTACAAAGACCTATTATACTCGAGCTTTCGAAAACAATTTTTTACATGAAGACCATTTTAATACTAGAAAAGACACTGTATGGAAAATATTAAATGTATCAGCATAAGACATGTACGAAGGTATACACCTACAAAAATTTACTTTATTGAATGTCCGTCAAATTGATGGAAAAACTCAATGAGGTTAACAATTATACCCACATCCGTTTGTGGGCACTGAATGTCTGAACAATAAAGCAGTAATAAGTGTCGGGGTGAATTGACAATCGTTGGGTCCGACTTGATTCGTAATTATTATTGTATTTCATTAGGCCTAGCCTATCTTATGAAAATGAAATGGTTTGCTTTTGTTACAACGGTTTTTGTTACAAGGGGAATCTGTTATAGGGAGCAAAACACGGTGATCCAATCGATGGGTATTAGGGATGGATTAAAGAGGATACAAGGGGGTGGTATGCACAAAATGTGTATGTCAATGGCCATACATGCTTTGAGGGATTAACATGGGTGAAAATAAACGATGCATGATGTATAGTATAATTTAAGAACGAAGTTTAATCATAAAAATGAGAATGTAAATATGAATGAGAATGTAAATAAATGTACAGACTTCCCAGAAAAAGAAATGTTCTCCTTTTTGGAACAATTTACTCATTGGTAGAGTTATGGAGGGATTACACAAAAAGGGGAGGGGGAGTTAGCGGTCATCGAACTTACATGCAGTATATACTGTTTATTTCCACCCACCTCTTTATGAATGAGGAAGTTGACGAGACATTATTAACCTTGGACCTAATATGCTAATGTACAGGTAGCGTAAAGCACGAAACGGACGTGTGCAAGACCCAATGAACGTTTTTTTTTCACTCGTCTGTGCTATTCTTTACTAACGTTACTCTTAAATCCGCTCCATTCTTTCTGCACAATCACATTTTAGTACAGTTCACTTAAACATTTTGATACCAAAGGGGAGC